>CM045733.1:42932500-43205000 GCA_024760905.1 Plotosus lineatus
CACTGCTGTGACAGTGGCTAATATAGGATATAATCACCACCTTCTGATGTGCACCTGTTAATTAACTTATTACATTTACAGCATTTCAGAAAACCTATTTTGCTGTAATAACACTCAGACTTAATGCAATTGTCAGATATCAGCGAGTAAAAAAAAAAAAAAACATTTCTTCGTTACACAGAAAGAAATTGGCATGGCTGCATGAGAACACACACCTTCTAATATCAGCACATGTTGTTCCAAAGAGTTTACACAGAATTAAAAACACTTTAAGTGCTCCAAGTATGAATACAGAAGACATGTCATAACCTGAAAAACCTTTACAAGTACAAAATAAATGAACAACAAACGAAAAAAAAAAAGGTTTATGAATCTTACCAATGGAACGATCAGTGCCTTTCGACTTGGTGTATGCCAGAAAAGCTGCAAGGATGAAAATTGAAGACAATAGTTCAGCTCTCCCCACAACACCTGTTACCTGGCAAAAAGAAACCAACCAAAGATCAAATAATAGTGGAAACCAAAGAAGAAACACATACAGGGATCCTCACTTTCTGTGGTTAATTGGGACGAAGATCCCCATGCAACCATCAAAATCCACGAAGTAGGATCACCCTCCCCGACTGACGTATACAGTAGGCCCTTGACTATTCGCGGTTTTGCACCCACGGTTTAAGTATTCGCTGACTGCCGAGCAACCGGTACATGATTCAAATTCAGCCAATGGCTACCCTCCTTTCTCCTGATTGGTTGAGATAATGTCCCGCCCCTTTTCCCTCATTTGTGCACAAGTTGTCAATGAGCCTTTTTATGTGTGTTTTAATTACCAGTTAAGCTTTATGATACCACTCTCTGGCTAAGCAATAAAAAACACTGGATGTCTCTTCTGAAGAAATAAGACTTTCTCCTTTCTCTGAACTGTTGTATAAAAATCTTTTTCAATTATTATTCCATTACAGTACCTAAGTTCATGTTTATGCGTGAGATTTGATGTTCTGTAGCATGTTTAACAAACGATACCAAAAGTATAAACTTTATTACAGGACTCTTCATGTCCTTTTACATTGAAGTTGGAGTGACGTCTCCAAGATGGCGCTGCCCAGAGGGCGACGTCACGGAGTTCTCGGAGTCAAATTGTTTCTTTGTTCGTTTTAATTTGTTTTATTTGTTGTTTCGTTTGTTCATGTTTTGCACTATGCTCGTCTACGACCGGTACAGCTATAAGATCGGAGTATCTTCGGGCGTGTATTACGAAGCAGAGCTCGCATGCTATTAGCAGATCTAGCATTCTATGGTTCGTTTTAATTTGTTTTATTTGTTGTTTTGTCTGTTCATGTTTTGCACTATCCAGCTATAAGATCGGAGTATCTTCGGGCGTGTATAACTAAGCACGCTCAATCGGGCTTGTTAGCCGGGATGTGGCTAGCAGAGCTAATATGCCATGGTAGGCAACTCAATGCGAGCCGCACCCCAGCGGACAAGAAGCCCAGGCAGGAAGGGGCCGAACGACGACGCCGGCGCTTGGGATAGCAGGGGATGAAGGCAGTGTAGCCGGCTGGTATAATCGCGTTATCGGGTGTACTCTCCTCGAGCCATGTTTCACAGAACAGAAACACAGTCTTGTAGATCCCTCTGCGCTGCAATCTGAGCATGAAGCTCGACCATCTTGTTTTGCAGGGACTGAACATTTTCAAGCAGTATGGCCGGAAGTGCTAACCAAGCCTCCGAGAACTCCGCCCGGGCTTAGCCGGTAACCGCTCGCATGGAACTCCCATAGCATAGAATAGATAGAAGATAGAAGTTGTTGCGTAATTAGTTGCCCGAAGCTGAACATAGCTGTAGTAGGGTCGACTGATCAAAGACGAGCATAGTGCAAAACATGAACAAACAAATAAAAACCAACAAAGAGACAATTTGACTCCGAGAAATCCGTAACGCTGCCCTCTCGACAGCACCATCTTAGAGACACACACACACACACACACACACACACACACACACACAAGGATCCCTCACATTCCGCGGTTAATGAGGACCGGGGACCCCCCCCCTTTCTGAGAAGTAGGATTTACGTACATGTATATGTGCATATAATATAAATAAATACATACTCAACGCCAAAAATGTTTAGAATAACAAACATTCAAAAATAAGATGTAAATAAAATATAAATTTCCACACAGACGCATGCGTACGCACAGAAAGATGCGCGTGCACAAACTCAGATGCGCAAGTCACAAAAATTTAAGTAGTTTTGTTGGGGATTTTTGGATTGTTTTTTTGTTTTTGTTTGTTTGGGGTTTTTTGCATAATTGGCCTTGTTTTGCGGCATTTTCCTTAACGTTTTCCCTCTTTTTGCTTAATTTCCTGATTTTTTTAATTTTTCGATAAACATTTTTGAATAACCCACGATGCACTGAAGCTGCAGAAACTTAAGTACAAAGTAGCGAGGGATCACTGTTTATCATTTGACACAGAGGCCATTTCTCTTATCCACTCATTAACTTGGGAAAGACAAAGGAACACACCATTCAAGTAAAGCAGATGTGTGCTGACCTTCACAAGTCAGGCAATTGCTACAAGAAAGTAACCACTCGCCTGCACCCGTCTGTATGTACTGTCAGAGGAATCATTAAAAAGTTTAAAACCACTGGAACAGTGGTAAACAAGCCTGGATGAGGACAAAGTTATTTTGCCACCACGCACAGTGAGGAGACTACTAAGAATTACAAGTTCGCTAAAGCAAAATGTGAGGTGCTCCACCAAATGTAGGCGCTTGTCACATGGACTACTTTTGAGAAAATGGCCATTTTTTCTCGAAATTTGGATTTTTGCATAAACTATTAAAACAAGTATTCAACTATCACTATTCACTCAAGTGAAATCAACTAAAACTTACTAAAAATGTCTTTCATTTCCATTTTTCTGAAGAGTACCCGCATAAAACTAGATAAAAACAGTAGCAAACTTACTGGTTTTCATTGCAATTATTCAATGAGTTCGGCACAAGACACACTATAATCCATACATCAGAAGAACGGTCATGAACTCCTCTCTCCATTTGGGATACTGTTTTGATATTAAAATACCGTTTCAGTGAATAAAATAAAGGTTATAAAGACGATATGCACGTAAACAATGCAGGCTAGTTTCTAAGGAAGATCTGAAACAAGCACACTGATTGGTCAGCTTGGGCTTGCACATGCTCAGTGCCCGTCACATATTAACTTCTGGTTTACTTCTTGACTCTAGTATACCGCATGTGGAACTTATCTCCAACTTTCTCTTCAATAACTGTAAGTAAGTTTATTTATAAGATTGTGAATACACAATGTCTGGAAAAGGAGAGTTAAATATCATCTGTGATGTCTCGCAGCATTAGTATAGATGTTAAATTTGATGCTAGAATTCAGCTTTGACGATGCCGGAATGCTTGGCTATTTTCAATGCCACGTCACTGTGGCGCACAGCGGACAGCCAATCCTTTCTGTACTCCAGTATGTGGGCGGGGCCGATACCTTGAAACTCTAATTTTATAGTATTATAACAACAGCCACAGACTGCGCATGTTGTTTTTGGGTAAAGAGATAAATTTCCCTAGTTTTTGATCGGCTCATTTCCACAAAGCCAAGCATAGCTGGCACGCAAGCACAAATGGGCAGACATGGAAAAACTTCAACCTGCAGACCAGCTGATTTCCAAAACTTGGGACGGGCTTCCCGTCACATGAACAGTGCAGCGAGAGTCGTGCCGTATTGACCATGAATCTTATTTTACTCACAAATTGTTGGTCTTCTTTTTCAATTTAGTTGTATTCAGTATTTTATATATATATATATATATATATATATATATATATATATATATATATATCTCAGAGGATTAGATTTTAAAATATGTCTTTTTTTTTCCGCTCTCTTCGTCAAAAAGGTTCGTCTCCTACTGCTTCAATATCGTACCGATGGTACACGTTTGGCCATATTCCTTTGCAATATCACTCAACCGCATGCCTCGAACCCGCTTTTTCTTTCCACTCGCATCGGGAATCACACGTGCGTGTGTGTGTGTGTGCGTGCGTGTGTTGACCATGTCTTCTTAGCAGAGTTATAATCTTACAAATGTTTATGCAAGGTTAAAAGCTTGAGCTAAAAAAGAAAGTTGCAACGAGCACACTCAAAAATCACATGAAACAAGCTGCTGTCAAGGAGCTGCATCATCCCTCCTAGCCAATGGGAGGCCAACGGGGTGGGATGTTGGGAGATAGCCAATGGGAGAGCATTTTTTTAATTTTTGAGATGGCGCTTTCGTAACATGATCTTGTTTAGTATCCAGAGACAAAAAAATTTAGGAGAATGTTTTTCGTAACCTGGATTTTTCAGATGTTGGGACTATCGTAAGGTGAGGTTCTACTGTGTGTGTGTGTGTGTGTGTGTGTGTGTGTGTGTATACAGTGGTATGAAAAAGTATCTGAACCTTTTGGAATTTCTCACATTTCTGCATTAAAATCACCATCAAATGTGATCTGATCTTTGTCAAAATCACACAGATGAAAAAACAGTGTCTGCTTTAACTAAAACCACCCAAACATTTATAGGTTTTCATATTTTAATGAGCATAGCATGCAAACAATGACAGAAGGGGGAGGAATAAGTAACTGAACCCTCTGCCTAAAGAGACTTAAAGAGCAATTGAAACCAATTTTTACCAAACAATTTAAGTCAGGTGTGTGCCCAATCACTGATGAGTGGCTTAAAGCTGCCCTGCCCACTATAAAACACACACCTGGTAAGAATTGTCTTGATGAGAAGCATTGTCTGATGTGCACCATGGCTCGCTCAAAAGAGCTGTCTGAAGACCTGTGATCAAGAATTGTTGATTTGTATAAAGCTGGGAAAGAATACAAAACTATCTTTAAAAGTCTGGATTTTCATCAATCGACAGTCAGAGAAGTTGTCTACAAATGGAGAGAGTTTGGCACTGTTACTTCTCTCCCAAGGAGTGGCCATCCACCAAAGATGATGGCAAGAGTTCAGCACAGAATACACAGAGAGGTAAAAAAAAACCCTAGAGTGTCTGCTAAAGACTTACAGAAATCACTGGCACAGTCCAATATCTCTGTGCACACATCAACTAATATGTAAAACAATGGCAAAGAATGGTGTTCAATTGGAGGACTCCAAGGAGGAAGCCACTGCTGTCTAAAAAAAACATTGTTGCTCGTGTAATGTTCGCAAAAAGGCACTTGGACACTCCACAGAAGTTTTGGCAAAGTATTTTGAGGACTGATGAAACCAAAGTTGAATTGTTTGGGAGGAACACACAACGTCATGTGTGGAGAAAAATGGAACAGCTCACCAACATCAACACCTCATCCCCACCGTGAAGCATGGTGGAGGGTGCATCATGGTTTGGGGCTGTTTTGCTGCCTCGGGGCCTGGACAACTTGCAATCATTAATAGAAAAATGAATTCAAAAGTTTATCAGGATGTTTTGCAGGAAAACCTGAGGCCGTCTGTCAGACAGTTGAAGCTATAAAGAGGATGGATGCTGCAACAAGACAATGATCCAAAACACAGCAGTAAATCAACTTCAGAATGGTTTCAGAAGAACAAAATACACATTAAAATACACAATGTCCAGACTTGAACCCCATTGAGATGCTGTGGCATGACCTCAAGACAGCGATTCATGCCAGACATCCCAGGAATCTGACTGAACTACAGCAGTTTTATATAAAGAAGGATGGGCCAAGATTAGTCCTGATCAATGTGCCAGACTGATCTGCAGCTACAGGAAGCGTCTGGTTGAAGTTATTGCTGCCGAAGGGGGGCCACAAAATATTAAATGTGATGGTTCAGTTACTTATTCCTCCCCCTTCTGTCATTGTTTGTATGCTATCCTCATTAAAATGTGAAAACCTATAAAAGTTTGGGTGGTTTTAGTTAAAGCAGACACAGTTTTTTCATCTGTGATTTTGACAAAGATCAGATCACATTTGACGGTGACTTTATGCAGAAATGTGAGAAATTCCAAAAGGTTCAGATAGTTTTTCAGACCACTGTGTATATATGTGTGTGTGTGTGTGTGTGTGTGTATATATATATATATATATATATATATATATATATATATATATATACACACACATATTCTCTATATACAGTGGCACCTCACCTTACGAAAGACCCAACAAACAAAAAAATCCAGGTTAAGAAACACATTTACTTAAAATTTCTGTTGTGGGCCATGTAAATAAATATAAATATAAATGTGACTGTATAAACATTGTGTATAATTATATTCAGTTAGTGTGCTGTAAAAAGTGACAAGATATTACTCGGCTGTTTTTGGGTCATTGTTGGTTTTTTGCCTGCAATGGTCGAATTGGTTCTGGAACTTTACATTCGGGGAACTTCCAGCATAGACCTAGTTGCGCACGTGATCAGCTCATCCAAGGCAGATCATGGAAGGCGTGTCACCCAAGTTTCGTCGTTCAAGACTTCAAAGTCCATCATCCAAGTTCACCCACAACCTATGCAAGGATGTTCGCCATTTGTTACTTTTGGCATTCGAGATTCCAAGCCTTTCCCCGCCAACTCGCGCCGTCTCTAAATTTACCATGCTACAGGTGCTTGTTGACTATAGGACCCTTTGTTTAATTTGTATGTTGGTTAGCTCTAAGATGCAAGTTATTATTTTATCTTATATTGTTCATATTATTAAAAATTGTACATAGCTTATGTCGATGTCTGTCGTGCTTTGCTGGTTTCGCGTGGTAATTTCTATCTTCTAAATTCCATACGTAACATTTCCGTCTCTGGAAACGGGAAAAATTCACGTTACGAAATGCACCATCTCAAAAATTCAAGCAATGCGCAAGTTGCTCTCCCATTGGCTTTGTCCCAACATCCCGCTCCGCTGGCCTCCCACTGGCTAGGAAGAAGCTGCATCTCTAATTGGCTATTATGGAGCTGCATCTCCAGAATACCCATGACGCAGCTCCCTCCCATTGGCTAGGAGAGAGCTGCATCTCCATAATACCTATGATATGATGCTTTTCGTGTGCCTTCAACTCACTGTTCGTCATGGAGTTCTAACAGATGTAAATCACAGAATTACTGTTCTTTCGTGAGTTTTTTGAGTGTGCTCAATGCAAACTTTATTTTTTGCCTCAGGCTTTTAACCTTGCATAAACATTTGTAAGATTATAACTCTGCTAAGAAGACATGGTCAACTCGCGCGCGCACACACACACACTCACATGCGTGTCATTTCTGGTGAAAGTGATTCCTGGTGTGAGTGAAAAGAAGAAGCAGGCTTGTGGCATGCCGTTGAGTGATATCATAAAGGAATACGGCCAAACCCGTCTACCATCGGTACGATATTGAAGGAGAAGGAGGTCTTAAAAGGTATACTTTTATAATTTTTAAAGGGCGCGAAGCTGAGAGCCAATCCTTTCTGTGTGGACAGGTCCAATACCTTGAAGCTCTAATTTTATTGGACTCACACACTGCAGTGTTTATGTGACAGGAAGCACGTCCCAAGTTTTGGCAATCAGCTGCTCTGTGGGTTGAAGTTTTTCCATGTCCGTCCATTTGTGTTTGCTTGCCAGCTGTGCTTGGCTTCATGGAAATGAGCCGATCAAAACGAGGGAAATTTATCTCTTTACCCAAAAACAACACGCGCAGTCTGTGGCTGTTGTTATAATCCAATAAAACTGGAGTTTGAAGCTATCGGACCCTCCCACAAAGTGGAGTACAGAAAGGATTGGCTCTCCGCTGCGTGTCACGGTGACATGGTATCGAAAATAAATGTATAGATTCAGAAGATGCACATATCTGCATTATCCGGTGATAAGTGTCTCTTCTTGTTCAAAATGTTCCGTGCTGTTGAGAACACGCGCTCTGACGGCACACTAGAAGCAGGGACGGACCATTTACCATACAAAGAGGCGGGACATACCATTTACCATACAGAGAGGCGGGACGTACCATTTACTAGGGGTGTCATTGAAATGGCATTTACTACAGATGCTATCATGAACACAGGAAGCTATAACTTTATAAGTATCGATACCCCTTTTATAGGTATCGATTATCGATCAACATAATTATATCGGCGAAATTCCGATTGTCAATTACATCCCTAGTTTACAGGGTAGTATGGGGGCCTTGGAACGACTCAGGCCTTTTACATGTAAAATGTGGCTCAACTTCCGAAAAAAATCAGGTTACGAAACCACTTCTGGAAGGGATTAATTTCGTAAGGTAAGGTACCACTGTATATATAAACAAATAAGGAGCAGTCAGCAAAAAAGGTTCAAACATATCCACCAGCATTAATATGTGAAAAGTGAACTTGATACAAGGAAAAGGTGACCCAGAAACAATCCCACCCTATTCGCCACTGAGGGGGACCCATACACCAGCTTAGTTTTATCCTATGCCATTTTCTTTTAGGGTATCACACTGACACATTGTAAGAATGGACGAACGAAACTTGATTCCATGGCTCGAACTTTGCTTCCCTAAGGTGACAGCGGGAGCTAAAAAGCAACCTTGAAACAATTTATGATATTCACAAGTGACCCTAAATTCATCTCACATAAGTAATCCGAGGTCATTTTCTTTCAAAGTTTTCAGCATAACAAGCCTTGACAGGCTAAATCGAGAAAAATTCACTAGGTTGACTGTTGAAGGTCCTTCTTCTTCTTTTCCTTTCGGCTTTTCCCTTCAGGGGTCGCCACAGCGAATCATCTGCCTCCATCTCACCCTATCCTTTGCAGCTTCTACTCTTACACCAACGACCTTCGTGTCCTCCTTCACCACATCCATGAATCGTCTCTTTGGTCTTCCTCTAGGCCTTTTGCCTGGTAGTTCCAGCCTCAGCATCCTATTACCAATATACTCACTATCCCTCCTCTGTACATGTCCAAACCATCTCAATCTAGCCTCTCTGACTTTGTCTCCAAAACGTTTTACATGTGCTGTCCCTCTGATGTGCTCATTCCTGATCCTATCCATCCTCGTTACTCCCAAAGAGAACCTCAACATTTTCATCTCTGCTACCTCCAGCTCTGCCTCCTGTCTTTTCCCCAGGACCACTGTTTCTAACCCATACAACATCGTTGGCCTCAACACCGTCTTGTACACTTTTCCTTTCATTCTTGCCGATACCTTCCTATCACACATCACACCGGACACTTTTCTCCAACCATTCCAACCTGCCTTCACACGCTTCTTGACCTCTTTTCCACACTCTTCATTGCTCTGGATTGTTGAGCCTAAGTACTTAAAATCCTCCACCTTTCTTATCTCTGCTCCCTGTAATCTCACCGTTCCTCTTGGGTCCTTGTCATTCATGCACATGTATTCTGTCTTACTGAGGCTAATCTTCATTCTCCTCCTTTCCAGGGCATACCTCCACCTCTCTAGATTTTCCTGCACTTGTTCTCTGCTCTCACTACAGATCACAATGTCATCTGCAAACATCATGGTCCATGGGGAATCTTGTCTAACCTCGTCTGTCAGCCTGTCCATCACCATAGCAAACAAGAAGGTCCCCCACCTGCAATTCGAACCAACACCTTACTGCAGGGGACCCATCCACCAAATCTGTTGAACAAACAATTTGTTTGTTCACTTCCTTTCAGAGTTATCACAGTAACAAATCATACAGGAGTCTTTTCTATAGCTCCCACCGTCACCAAAGCTGCCAAAAAGAAAAAAAGGATTCAGGCAATACAAAATTTGTTAATTTTTTTCAACCAATTTCAGCCACAGATCCCTAAAAGTTTTTAGCTCTCAAAAAACACTGCCTCGCACTGCCACCATATGGAGCTCTGTCCCCATACACACCTGAGAAATGTGGCAATGTAAAAGCATCAAATTACTTTTCTTTGCCACATCTCAAATGTTTTATGTCATGATTGTTTTAAGATATCATGGCATGTATAACCTCTGCCAAATCAAACGCGCAAATCAGATGAGTCGCTGTGGCGACTCCCGAGTAAAAGGGAAAAAGCCAAAAGGAAGACAGACAGACAGTTTTAAGAAATCACCTGGTGAGGGTTTTAAGTATTTTATAGGATGAGCATGTGCTAAATTTGAAGCAGGCGAAGACCTCTTCTTTTTTCACCTTCCTCACTATCAGCGTCATCCTGCACACCACCATCCTATGCTGTTTGCACCAGCACACTCCTCCTCCATTCCTCTGGCATGCTCTCACTCTCTAAGACCTTGTTGAATGTTCTTGTCAGAAAATCTAATGCTACCTCTCCTAGACACTTCCATATCTCCACTGGTATGTCATCAGGACCAACTGCCTTGCCATTCTTCATCCTCTTTTATGCCCTCCTCATTTCACCCTTACTAATCTTTGCTACTTCCTGATCCTCAACAGTCTTCTATTCTTTTTTCTCTCTCATTTTCCTCATTCATCAGCTCTTCAAAGTACTCTTTCCATCTTCCCAGCACACTTCTGTCATCAGTCAATACATTTCCCTCTCTGTCCGTAATCACTCTAACTTACTGCACGTCCTTCCCATCTCTATTTCTCTGCTGTGCCAATGTGTATCCATCATTTTCTCCCTCTTTACTTTCCAACCGAGCATACAAGTCATCATATGCCCTCTGTTTGGCCTTTGACATCGCGACTTTCACCTTACGCTGTGTCTCCCTGTACTCCTGTTTACTCTCTTCAGTCCTCTCTATGTTTCACTTCTTCTTAGCTAACCTCTTCCTCTGTACAGACTCCTGCACCATCAAGTCTCCTTATCTCCTCTCCTTCCAGATGACACACCAAGTATTCTCCTACCTGTCTCCCTGATCACATTAGCTATGGCTGTCCAGTCACCTGGAAGCACTTCCTGACCACCCAAAACCTGTTTCAACTCCTCCTTCAAGACAATATGACACTCTTCTTTTTTCACCTTCCTCACTATCAGCGTCATCCTGCACACCACCATCCTATGCTGTTTGGTAACACTCTCACACGTACTACTTTGAAGTCACTGACTTCCTTCAAATTACATCACCTACACAAGATGTAGTCTACCTCTGTGCTCTTACCTCCACTTTTTAAAGTCACCCTATGCTCCTGTCTCTTCTGGAAGAAAGTATTTACCACAGCCATTTCCATCCTTTTTGCAAAATCTACCAACATCTGTCCTTCTGCGTTCCTGTCCTGGATACCAAACCTGCCCATCACTTCCTCGTCCCCTCTGTTGCCTGCACCAACATGTCCATTGAAGTCTGCCCCAATGACCACTCTTTCACCTCTGGGGGTAGACAGCATCACTTCATCTAACTCACTCCAGAATCTCTCCTTCTCTTCTAGCTCACATCCTGCCTGTGGGGCATAAGCACTAACAACACTAAACATCATGCCTTCAATTTCTAACTTGAGACTCATCACTCTGTCTGACACTCTTTTCACTTCTAGAACATTCCTGACAAACTCCTCCTTCAAGATGACTCCGACTCCATTTCTCTTCCCATCCACGCCATGAAAAATAGCTTAAACCCTGCTCCTAAGATTTTAGCCTTGCTACCTTTCCACCTGGTCTCCTCAACACACAGTATGCCCACCTTCCTCCTCTGCATCATGTCAGCCAACTCTCTACCTTTTCCTGTCATAGTTCCAACATTCAAAGTCCCTACTTTCAGTCCTAGACTCATGCCTTTCCTCTTCACTCTCTGCCTACGGACACGCCTCCCACCTCTCCTTCTTTGACCAACAGTAGTCCAATTTCCACCAGCACCTTGATGGTTAACAGCACTGTTGGCGGTCGACCGATCCGGTATGAATTTTTTTGTTGTGACTCGCATATTTTTTTTGGCATTTGTTTTAAGCCGGATGCCCTTCCTGACACAACCCTCTGCATTTATCCGGGCTTGGGACCGGTGTGAGGGAGAGACACTGGCTTGTGCCCCTCCCTCACAGCTACATTTCATTTCACACATTCTAAACAAAAAAAATTTTAATTAATTGATCAAATCAATTTCTAGCTCTAATGTGAGTCTTCATTAAGACTAAAATAAATTCACAAGGAAACTGAGAATTTTGACATGGGAGGTTAAAAAAAGGGTGAGCGAGAAGAGCGTTAAATTTTCGAAACCCCCTGAAGCCAGAGATTTTGTGTCTTTCAGCTCTATTTCTGCCTTATACTGAGATATATTATCAAAGAAATATCGCACATGATAAAGTTCATGAGACCAGGTTAAATAAGCTGAATGAACACTGGAGTACTTTCAGTGCAGTTACCAATTACTACCAGTAAGATGTATGCAAAGTAATACCGCTAGGAAATAACACACTATCAACAATATTAAGATGATCATTACACACGCTCCCCCACTTACGTTTTAGTTATGTTCCAGAGAGCCAAAAGTAAGGTGAAAAAACCTAAGTTGTTAGTGTATGTTCCAGTGACGTATGAGGTTCATACTGTACTATACATCCATAAATACCATTACTGTATCTCATAAAACACCCCAAAATCAATAAATCAATATATAACCTTTAACATGCTTTGTGATGAGATCTTACTGCTTGTAAATGGTTCCGATAGTCGACGGAGCCCTTTGGAAGAAACATGCAACAGCTGCATGTTTTCCATCAGCATCAATTGTCTTGATAAATCATCTTCGTTTCTAATGAGATGGCTTGTCGCTTTTTCTGATTACCACTATCACTAGTCGGCGTACCCTTCTGACCAATCATATTTGCATAGGGTTACAAAAGTCTGCAAAAAGTGTAAACACAAAGATAAGAGATGGCGTCTTAATTCAAGGGTAACACGCTGTGAACTGGGAAGAAGGAGGGGCACGTTCAGTCTGTCGTTTGTAAACAATGGACTGGACGCAGCATCATGCAGAAGTAGAGTGTTACGTCAGCGTACTACAGAGAGCACGCTGAACTCAAAATTTGATAATTTTTTTTTTAAACCGTAAAATCGAAAAATACGAAAACAAATGAACGTAAGTCAGGGAGCGTCTGTACTTAATATCAGTGTGAAGGTTTTGTAATTGAAATTACAATATTATGTCATGCCAATATTTGAAATGACTGATATGTACAAAAATATTCTTTCGGTAAAATTGCAGAAAATAAAGCTAAATATGACATGTAGATTATGCATGGGGTTTATTCCTACTGACTTGTAATAACACATACCGTACCTTAATATCTATCACAGACATTTATTAAAATTATTTAGATCTGGCCAATGTCATGAAAATGACAGTCTATTTTAGATCTATTAGATCTAATCAATTTAATGCATTAGGCTTAAGTTTAATATAAAAGACTTAATTTATGAAGCTTGAGCAGTGCAGGCAATCTTTTTGTCAGTGCCATTCACGCCGACCTTTTATACAGATATTATGGTACATGTGAACATTTCACATGGACCAAAACGTCTATGCGATCATAATTTAATAATTTAAAAAAACTGATTAAAATATCATTTTCTCTGAAAATTCACTCCCATGTATATGGACATAAAGTCTATGTAGACAAAAGACCTATGCTTAAAGATATTCAAATGTAATTTTTAGCCTATAAATATAATATAGAGTGTGCGAAGGCGACTGGTTGGCCTGAAAATCCACGTATCAATGGCAAGTCGCTAAAGCAACATTGGGACAATGCCAACCCTTTGTATGCTTACCTGACCCAACTACACGTACTAGTTAGTAGTCTAGGGCAGTGGTGGTTTAGTGGTATAGGGCGCTGGATCGCTGATCCTAAGGTTGGGAGTTTGAGTCCCACTCTCCACAAAGTTGTCACTGTCCCCCCAGTGCAGCGAACAGGGTTATCAAAGGCAGGCCATGTCTCTCACTGTCAATGGTGAGAGGCATGTAAAAGAACCATTGCTGACTTGCGTAAAAGAGTATGCTGCAAAGTCGTCAGCGTTTTTCTGTCCCTTGCTAAAAGGGTTGTGTCAGGAAGGGCATCCGACGTAAAAACCTATGCCAAATAATAAACATGCGAATCATTCGCTGTGGCGACCCCTGATAAAGGGAAAAGGCCAAAAGGAAATCCCCAGTCTAATATCGATCTAGATCTATAGTACAGACCAAAACATCTATTGCCTGTAGTGCTCACGTTAATGTCTATAATCAATACCATTAAGTCTGATAATATTATGGACCACTTTTTATTTTCGAGATATACATATCAAGGCCTAGATCTACAGTGGTATGAAAAAGTATCTGAACCTTTTGGAATGTCTCACATTTCTGCATAAAATCACCATCAAATGTGATCTGATCTTTGTCAACATTTCTGCATAAAATCACCATCAAATGTGATCTGATCTTTGTCAAAATCACACAGATGAAAAAACAGTGTCTGCTTTAACTAAAACCACCCAAACATTTATAGGTTTTCATATTTTAATGAGGATAGCATGCAAACAATGACAGAAGGGAGAGGAATAAGTAATTGAACCATCACATTTAATATTTTGTGCCCCCCCCCCCTGGCAGCAATAACTTCAATCAGACGCTTTCTGTAGCTGCAGATCAGTCTGGCACATCGATCAGGACTAATCTTGGCCCATTCTTCTTTTCAAAACTGGTGTAGTTCAGTCAGATTCCTGGGATTTCTGGCATGAATCGCTGTCTTGAGGTCATGCCACAGCATCTCAATGGGGTTCAAGTCTGGACTTTGACTTGGCCACTCCAGAACGTGTATTTTGTTCTTCTAAAACCATTCTGAAGTTGATTCACTTCTGTGTTTTGGATCATTGTCTTGTTGCAGCATCCATCCTCTTTATAGCTTCAACTGTCTGACAGACGGCCTCAGGTTTTCCTGCAAAACATCCTGATAAACATTTGAATTCATTTTCCATTAATGATTGCAAGTTGTCCAGGCCCCGAGGAAGCAAAACATCCCCAAACCATGATGCACCCTCCACCATGATGCACGGTGGGGATGAGGTGTTGATGTTGGAGTAAGTCTTTAGCAGACACTCTAGGGTTTTTTTTTTTACCTCTCTGAGTATTCTGCGCTGAACTCTTGATCACATTTGATGGTGATTTTATGCAAAAATGTGAGAAATTCCAAAAGGTTCAGATACTTTTTCATACCTCTGTACACAAAAGGATCATTATAATTCAGATCCAAGTTGGTTTATAATTTAGAGACCGGTAGTTTATGATTATCTGTACACAACTCAAACTGCTTTGCCGAGTTTGTTTATCTTTTTGATGCAGTCGCCTCGCTTTACACGCTGTGCTTTGCCACCAGTTAAGGAAACGTGGATTTCTCCCTCCAGCCATGGCCATCGAAATTTATATTTTACATTTGAAGCAATTTCTTTAATCCTTACTGTCTCGAGCATCGATGGGCATCGCCATTTTGTGCAAACACATACATCTCACGAACGACGTCTGCCGACGTATTGTGAATAGTAATTGGTCCTTTCAGGATCTCGGTAATGAAAACATCCAATCACAGCGAGTATATCAAAAACCGAGTCACTTCCAACCTCGGCTGATCTCGGCCACTGCCATAGCCGACAAACTCTTAGAATGAACCGATTATGCGTGCACTTGGATGTCAGACCTTTAATATGCAATGTGCTATTCGACGACCCCACCCCCTATATACCTCAAAATCTTCTCAAATTTACATTGATCTCAAGAACAGCCCAAATGCTCGTAAAAATGTCGGAATTCCGACAATTATTAGAAAAAATGTCAGCTATTTCTATTACACCTACAGCATACTTTGTACCACCAGCACGTGGTGAATATCTTCGTTAAATTCACATCAGAAAGATAATGTCCAATAATTCTTAGTTTTTGTTGTTGGCTTATTACACTTTATTATGAGGCCTGAACTCCTTCAAAAGTGAACCAAGTTGTCAGTTTCCAGTATGTCTAGGACACATTTGAGAATCTTTGCTCCTGAACTTAGAGCTGTACACTTCACCCTTACACCTCACTACAAATTCTGAAGGGGGTCAGCAATACCACTCGTGAGTGCAGCTAACTCGGTTATCAAAGGCCAGCCATGTCTCTCACTGTCTGTGGTGAGAGGCATGTAAAGGAACCATTGCTGACTTTAGTCAAGAGTAGGCTGCATAGCCATCAGCGTGTTTATGCCCTTGCGAAGGGTTGTGTCAGGAGGGGCATCCAACATAAAAACCGATGCCAAATCAAAAGTTGAATTATTAATATAACTTCTAAGAACATGAAGGCAGATGATTCGTTGTGGTGACCCCTGAAGGGAACAGCCAAAAGGAAAAGAAGAAAAAATCAAAGCCAGGCAAAGAAACTTCAAGCCAATGATAATAGCATTTCTACTGCCACTGTCAGAGCTTGGTTGCACTTCCTGACAAGACCAACTGGGGTATACAGCGGTGTCAAGGCATTTAGACTCATTAATTGGGTGAGTGGACTATGATGGACTATGAGTTGGACTATGATGTTTGCAGATGACATTGTGATCTGCAGTGGGAGCAGTGGGAGGAGTTAGGCTGAACAGTTCAGAGGAATGGAGAGTGTGGAAAAGAGGTGAAGAAGCGTGTGCAGGCAGGTTGGAATGGTTGGAGAAAAGTGTCCAGTGTGATAGGAAGGTATCGGAAAGAATGAAAGGAAAAGGGTACAAGACAGTGTTGAGGCCAGAGATGTTGTATGGTTTAGGAACAGTGGCACTGGAAAAAAGACAGGAGGCAGAGCTGGAGGTAGCAGAGATAAAAATGTTGAGGTTCTCTTTAGGATTAACGATGATGGATAGGTCATAGATAGATAGATCAGGAATGAGTACATCAGAGGGAGAGCACATAAGAGGTTTTGGAGACAAAGTCAGAGAGGCTAGATTGAGATGGTTTGGACATGTACAGAGGAGGGATAGTGAGTACATTTGTAGTAGGATGCTGAGGTTGGAACTACCAGGCAGAAGGCCTGCAGGAAGACCAAAGAGAAGCTTTATGGATGTGGTGGAGGACATGAAAGTAGTTGGAGTAAGAGAAGAAGATGCAGAGGATAGGTTGCGATGGACTCAGATGATTCGCTGTGGTGACCCCTGAAGGGAACAGCCGAAAGGAAAAGAAGAAGAAGGACTCACAAGAAAGCAAATGGTACCAACAAGCCAAACTTGTTGCTTGCTGGGGTGTCAAAAATGCATGGAAGGAGTTCAGTGAGGGCCTGGAAAAAGATAATCAGTTGGTCTCGAAAAGATTCGAAACCATCTTCTGAATCCCCAGGAGAGGCAGCAGTTCTCCACAAACACAGTTTACACTGGAAGTGGGTAGCTGCCCACCTTGACTGCGAATGTTGTCACATGGTGAAAGGAATTCTTCAAGGACCTTTTTAACTGCACCAACATGTCCTCTGTAGCAGAGGAAGAGTTTAGGGTTTTCGAAGGGGGTCTGCCAATCACTGGAGTGAAGGTCGCCAAGGTAGTTAAAAGCTCCTCAATGGCTGCGCTCTGGAAGTGGACCAAATCCAAACTGAAAACTTCAGGGATCTGGCTGTTGTAGGACTGTCTTGGTTGACAAGTCTCTGTCGCATAGCATGGTCATCGGTGGCCGTACCTCTTGATTCGTAAACCAGGGTGGTAGGTCAAAATTTTAAAAAGGGGATCTAAAGGATGTTTTCCAACTATCATGGAATCACTCCTCAGGCTACCCAGGAGGGTCTATTCAGAAATATTGGGAGAGGAGGATCTGACCAATGAATGAACCTTGGATTCAGGAGGAACAGTGTGGCTTTCCTCGTGGCAGAGCACCCTTGACCAGCTCGACTGACCACAGGATTCTGAACGGAGCATGGGAATTTGCCCAAACTGGCCACATGTGCTTTGTGGGCTTGAAGAAGGTCTTCAACCGTGTCCCTCGGGCTATCTTGCGGGGTGCATTCCATGAATACTATTAGGTCTTTGTTCTGCTGGAACCAGAGATTGGTCCACATTGGTAAAAACAGGTCAAATTAATTTGCAGTGGTGGTAGGACCCCGAAAAAGCTGTACTTTGTCACCAATTCTGTTCATAATCTTTATGGACAACCAAAGATCGAGGGGTTCTGGTTTGGTGGCCATAGGATTTCGTCTCTGCTTTTTTGCAAATGATGCTGTCTTTTTAATTTCTTAAAACCAGGACCTTCAGTTCTTGCTAAAGTAATTTGCAGCTGTGCGAAGAAGCCAGGATGAAAAACAGTACCAAACCGAAGACCATAGTTCTCAGCAGGCAAAGGCTGGAATTCACCTTCTGGGTCTGTAGTGAGGTCTTGCCACAAGTAGAGGAAATCGAGTATCCTGGGGTCTTGTTCACGAGGGAAGGATGGAACAGGAGATTAACAGGTGGAAAGGTGCAAAGTCAAAGCTCTCAATTTACGAGTCGATTTATGTTCCTACCCTCCACCTATGGTCACGAGCTTTGGTCAGTGACTGAAAGAATAAGATAGTGACTGAAATGAGCTTCCTTTGCAGGGTTGCAGGGTCCTCTCTTAGAAATAGGGTGAGAAGGTCAGTGATTCAGGAGGAGATAAAAGTAGAAGTGCTGCTCTTCTGCACTGAGAGAAGTCAGTTGAGGTGGCTCGGGTCTCTGATTAGAATGCCCGCTGGTGTAGTGTTTCAGGGATGTTCAACTGAAGAGACCCTGGCTGACCCAGAACAGGCTAGAGCAGTGCTTCTCAAATAGTGGGGCGCGCCCCCCTGGGGGGGCGCGATGGGATGCTGAGGGGGGCGCGTGTGACCCAGGAGAACATGCTTTTTTTCCGCCGTACTCCAAGAAAGTGTAATTGCACATCCACTCCAGTAGTTGGCAGTGGCGCCCTCATTGCCCATTGTGCGCAGCGAGTATTAACTCTCCGGTGTAGGTTTGTTTTGCTACGAGCTGGCGATGTGTAGTGCAGTACACACACCCTCACAACATGAAGAAATTTTTAACAGGGATGAAAAGAAAGGCGGTGAGAAACGTAGATATCGAGTCAAAAGAAAGTCACCCGAAAGCAAAGACGCGCAAATATGATGACGCATATGTAGCGCTTGGCTTCACTGTGACTACAGTGGGAGGCGAGCAAAGACCGGTATGTTTGCTGTGTCTAAAAATGCTGGCAGCGGACAGCATGAAGCCAAATAAATTAAGGCGCCACTTGATAACATTACACCCCAATCACGCTGATAAGCCGCTTGAGTTTTTTCAACGAAAACGTGCCCAATATTGCCTACAATCATCCCGCTTTGTGGACACAACTTCGGTGAACCAGCGAGCAATATTAGCATCGTATAAGGTAGCATTCCAAATCGCTCAGTGCAAAAAAACCCCACAACATCGCAGAGGAGCTGATACTGCCTGCAGCGGTAGACATGGTCTCTGTCATGCTGGATGATGCAAGTGCTGCAAAACTAAAAGCTATCCCGCTGTCCAATGACACTGTCGCCAGACGTATAGATGACATTGCTAACGATCTGCAAGAACAGCTAGTAGATAATCTCAGAGACAAACGTTTTGCCTTACAATTTGACGAAGCAACTGACAGCAACAAAGACTGTCTGTTTATTTCATATGTATGTTTTGACATGAATAACTCCCTGTGCGAGGATCTATTTTTTTGCAAATATGTCAGAGACAGGGCCACAGCTGAAGAGCTATTCAAGATGCTGGACTGCTTCTTGACTGAGAATGGGCTGAAGTGGGAGAACTGCATTGGTGTTTGCAGTGATGGTGCACAAACCATGGCAGGGAAGAGAAAAGGGCTTCAAGCACTCATCAAGAAGGCCTCACCAAATGCTGAGTGGACACACTGCATCATACACAGAGAAGCACTTGCAGCAAGGCAGCTTTCTCCTGAATTAAGTGAGGTTATGACTGATATTATTGGTGCAGTCAATTTTATAAAGCCCAGACCACTGAAAACAAGAATATTCTCAGCTATCTGCGAGGAGATGGGAACTGAACATCAAGCTGTTCTGTTTCACAGTGAAGCAAGGTGGCTGTCACGAGGAAAAGTCTTGTCGCGAGTTTTTGAGCTTAGAGAGCAGATAAGACTATTTTATGAGCAGGAGCACAAGTATGAAGTCGCAGAAAAATTCAGTGACGAGAACTTCCTTGGGAAACTGGCTTACCTGAGTGACATATTTGGGAAGCTAAATGAACTAAATCTACAGCTTCAAGGGAAAGATAAACACCTGCCTCAGGTCACAGACAAGATTGTATCTTTCACGCGAAAGCTTGCAATGTGGGGCAGGCAACTTGATGAGGGAAACACTGACTCATTTGAGAACCTGCATGAATTTGTAGACACTACTGACTATGATGCTAGCTCAGTGATTCCACACATTCAGCAGCATATTTCATCACTGATGGGATACTTTAAAAAGTACTTCCCTGACAACAGTTCCCAGTATGACTGGGTGAGAGACCCTTTCCGTGCACCAGCTTTAACTGGTTTCAGCTCTGCAGAGGAGGACCAGTTCATTGACATGACGTCTGACTCCACATTGAGACTGAGCTTCACATCACAGACACTCAGTGAATTCTGGCTGAGTGTAGAAAGGCAGTATCCATTGCTAAGGAAGAGGGCAATGGGCATTCTGCTTCCTTTTGCAACATCCTACCTTTGTGAGACTGGTTTCTCTGCTGTTGCTGCACTGAAGACCAAGTACAGGTCCCAGCTAAACATTGAGCAGGAGCTGAGAGTTGCAGTGTCATGCTTCAAACCTCGCTTTGAGAAGCTGTGCGCTGCAAAACGTGCTCATTGTAGCCATTAATCTTGGCTTCCTCATTTTGAGAAAAAAAAATCAGCACAAATTGTTCTATTTGTTCTTGTTTTGTAGGTCAAAGTGTTTATATATTGTACTCCTGAGTTAATGTTTCTGAAGTCAATTTGAATTAATTATTTATTGATTTTATTTTCAGCAGCAAATGGTGTGGTAAGTTTGTCAAAAATGTAACAAGGATATTATTATTTTTAAATTTAAGGCAAATTGATGCACTTTCTTTTACAGACTAATAAAAAATGTTAAAAAAGTTATTCTTGTAAGTTGAACTATATCTCTTTCTTTTTGTTTTATTTATGTTAACAAGGATACGATATAATGAAGAGATATACCTGTAACTATATTATAGAAAAAAGTTATAATTTATAGTTGCGGCGGAAAGTGGGTGGTGGGGGGGGGGGGGGCGAATTGTTTTCTTCTTGCTAGGGGGGGGCGTAACAGAAAATAATTGAGAAGCACTGGGCTAGAGAGACTATGTCTCTTGGCTAGTTTAGGTAAACCAGATTGTCCCCTTGAAAAGCTGGAGGAAGTGGCTGGGCAAAGGGACACCTGAACCTCACTGCTTAGGCTGCTGGCCCCACAACCCGTCCACAGATTAAACAGAAGATGATGAAGATAAATAGACACCAGAGGCCAGACACACAATCACGTTGGTTGTGAAATGTTGAGGCAAGAAACACAATAAGCAAAAACATGTAAACGACAACAGATATTAATAGAAACCATGGTCTAAATCAAGAATGTAAACAGTATGAAGAGAGAATGTAGGTGTGCATGATTAAGAATGAAGAAGCTGTGGACGTTTTTCCCTCTCTTTCAAAAGCAGTCATTACTTTTGAGACAGTACCTCTTGAAACACTGAACATTTGGGCAGTTTTTGTGACACTAGCGCCTACCATACGAGCACCAACAATTTGGCATCTTTTAAAATATGAGAGGTCTGCCATTATGGGGTATGATTAATGTTTTCAATATCTGTTTAATGTTTTCAATATCTGAAAAAGTAAAAAAAAAAAATCAACATATCAAAGAACAAAATTGTCTGTCTGTCTTCCTTTCGGCTTTTTTCCCTTTTACTCGGGAGTCGCCACAGCGAATCATCTGATTCGCACGCTTGATTTGGCAGAGGTTTTTATGTCGGATGCCCTTCCGGTCACAACCCTTTTTAGCAAGGGACAGAAACACGCTGACGACTTTGCAGCCTACTCTTTACGAAAGTCAGCAATGGTTCTTTTACATGCCTCTCACCATAGACAGTGAGAGACATGTCCCGCCTTTGATAACCCAGTTAGCTGCACTGGGGGGGACAGTGACAACCTTGTGGAGAGTGGGACTCGAACCCTCAACCTTTGGATCAGCGATCCAGCGCCCTATACCACTAGACCACCACTGCCCCGCATATCAAATACAAAATAACAAAATTATTATACAAAAAATAATAACATATGCCAAGTTTTGATTGTTTAAATTATGTTCAAAGATTATGATGCCAAAATGTTAGGTGTTTCCATTATTTTGTCCACCCCCTGTATATTTCATTATCGCCGAAACCTCTTGGGACGATAATGAAGCAGAAGGAGACCTTAAAGCGAAAATACAGTGACAGAGGAGATTATTTCAGCACAATATTAAAGCAGGAGTATGAAAACAGAGAGCTCCGTGGGACAAGACCTCCGATCTTGCAAGGAAACAAGTTAATATTGAATTAGGACCTCTGATCTTTCAAACAGGTACTGTAATTCTGCTTTAAATACAACATCCCGTCCATTTAAACGTTTAAATAGAATTGCTCCGTCAGCTGCATGTGTGGGCGGAGCCCGCATTCGGCAAACGACGCCACTCCACAAAGCACACCAGAGAGAGAGAGTTTTTTTTGTGTGTGTGTGTGTGTGTGTGTGTGTGTGTGTGTTAATAAAAAATGTTTAATCATGGTTTAATTAATAAATATGTTAATAAAATGTTTAAATGGTTTAATAAATAATTTTCTTTTACTTTTAACACATATTTCATACAGAATTGGTGCACTTTTATCATTTTTAAAGGTTTTATGGGGTAGTCTTGGGAGCCTTGGAACGAATCATGCGCTTTACATGTAAAATGGCCGTCTACTTACGAAAACTCCAGGCTACGAAAAAGGCTCTGGAACAGATTAATTTCGGAAGTAGAGGGCCAACTGTAGTACTTGTTGAAACCTATTCCTGGGAGAGCTATGCTGCTTCTCCCAAAAAATTGCAAAGAATTCCAGTGTTTAATTTATTAATGAATGCTATGTCATATATTTTATATATTTATAATTAATCTTGTAAAACAACCAAAATGAAAGGTATCTCCAGTGTTCACCTATATAACAGCAGGTGCATTCAGCCTATAAAGTGCTTTTGTATAAGCGTTTTCTACAAGAAAAATAACAGATCAAAACGTATGTACAGTGGTACCTACCTTACGATAGTCCCAGCAAACGAAAAATCCAGGTTACGAAAAACATTTTCCAAAATTTTTTGTCTCTGTATACGAAACAAGTTCTCCTTACGAAACGCGCCAAACGCACCATTCAAACATTCAAATGCACCATTCAAACATTCAACACGCCATTCAAACATTCAAACAGTGCACGAGTTGTTTCATCCCGTCCCGCTGGCCTCCCATTGGCTAGGAGGGATGACGCAGCTCCCTCCCATTGGCTATTATGGAGCTACATCTCCCATAATGCATTTCATGTAAAGGACAGAGTTACTGTTGTTTCATGAGTTTTTTTGAGTCATTGCAACTTGATTTTTTTTACTCGGGATTTTAACCTTCCCTCAACATTTGTATGATTATAACTCTGATAAGAAGACATGGTCAACACACCCGTGCACACACACAAACACACACAGACACACACAGACACACCAGCGCGTGCATGTGATTTCCGGTGCAAGTGAAAAGAAGAAGCAGGCTCGTGGCATGCGGTTGAGTGATATCGCAAAGGAATATGGCCAAACCCGATTACCATTGGTACGATATTGAAGCAGAAGGAGGTCTTAAAAGGTATGCTTTTATAATTTTTTAAAAGGTTGAGGGGGTAGTATTGGGGGCCTTTGAACGAATCACACGTTTTACATGTTAAATGCGGTTCAATTTATGAAAAATCCAGGTTAAGAAAAAGGCTCTGGAACGGAATAACTTCGTAAGGTGAAGGGCCACTGTATTCATGAATGTAAACCCGTCGTTTATGTTCAGGTTGGAACTACAGTCGCAAGTCTGTTACACAAAAATATTGACCAATCAGAATCAGCAATTCATCGACGATATGGTACAACACAATTCACAAAGTTCCAGTTCAGCATGACAAACAGTAGATTAAACCGATTAAAAATATGAGATTTCCTTTCGGCTTTTTCCCTTTATCAGGGGTCGCCACAGTGAATGATTCGCACGTTTGATTTGGCATGGGTTTTTAGGTTGAAAGCCCTTCCTGACGCAACCCTTTAGCAAGGGACAGAAACACGCTGACGGCTTTGCAGCCTAATCTTTTTACGAAAGTCAGCAATGGTTCTTTTACATGCCTCTTACCATAGACAGTGAAAGACATGGCCCGCCTTTGATAACCCAGTTCGCTGCACTGGGGGGACTGGGACAACCTTAGATCGATAAAATACAATTGCCGTGTTCCAAGCTATTCAAAACATCTAGAATGAAAAGCTGAAATTTATGTCTTTTCATATATTTGTGACATTTTTCCCTTTGACAGCAAAACACAAATTTTTCACTGCATAGCATAAACAAAAGAACCAGCTTTGCAGCTACAATACTTTCAGAGGCAACTCTCGGTTGAGTTACTCACAGCCTCAGTGTGGATGGGATGAACAGCGAATAGCAATGCGGCCACCAGGCTGGTTGTGTGGTCCATCAGCAGACGGCAGAAACGCAAGAAAAGGGTACACACAGCAGCATGAAGAACCATGTTTAACAAATGGTAGGACACTGGATTCAGCTCGCTCAGCAGGTAGTTCAGACGAAAGGTGAGCACGGTGAGCGGCCGGTAGGATTTATGGCTCCTCTCCTGCACAAAAAGATGACAAAGAGGAGTTATCAAATCAGCTGCCCGTACAGGCACCCAAAAAAACCTCCCACACTTGAAAGATCAATTTGCTCAAATGTAAAAATATAATCAAAATATTATTTATTATGAAGCCTCCTTCAAAAGTTTTTAATTCATCATTATTCACACACAGGAAACCTAGTAATGCAGGAGAGGCAGTGCTAAGGTCTGTTAGTAGCCGAGTGTCCCAAGGTCTCCTCAATCACTAACGTTGCGTGGTTAGCAGCTGATCAGGCATTCGCTTTAGCAGTATTCTTCACAAACAAATGCTGAATCCGTGATCACAACACAAAAGATCTTTCAAAGACATTTCAGTATTTCATGGAACCAAAACATTCCAGATCGGAAAACCAGCAACACACTTAGTTATGAAAAGAAAATCACTTGACCGATCTAGGAACATTTGTCAACTTTTGTAATGAAGCATTCTCCTCTGCAGTCTCTGAGATATTTTACTCTAACAGGAATTCTCGCTAATGTTATTTCATATATTCAGGTTTTTAAAACCAGACACATATTTTATATTATTCGCATTAAGCAACTGATACGAAATATAATGTGAGGTAGCAACAATAAAGTCAGTTCAGTTCATCATTTTCTGTAACCGCTTAATCCTAGTCAAAGTCGCGGGGAGTTTTAGTGTCGAACTTAATACAGCTAATCTTTCCGAACACAACAGGACTTCATTTTTGTCCCTAGCACATACGGTTACAAAGATATTGAAGTTTAAGTGTACCTGCCACACGATACATATATAAATGCTGAATTAAGGTTTTTGGCAACTTTTAGATGTATAATAATGTGAGACAAACCAGTTTTTATTTTAAATATCACATTAAAGTATTGGGAATAAAAAATGTGTGAGTTTTATGGTAATACAGAGTACGGTTTTTGAGATCAAATACTTGGAAAACTATAACATACTGTTTTTGAGGGTCCAAAACTGCTGAATTAGCAGTTTTTTTGGAACCTACTTTTTCAAAAATTTACTTACTAAATTGACATTCTGAGGTGTTTCTATGCACAACTCATTATGTCAGTTAAATTTTTTAAAAACTTTGCTGAATGAAATAAATGAAATATAAGCCATGAAAGTAGACAAATCGTGCTGTTTTTCATCCGGAAAAATGCAAATTTGTGGAATTTATGGTCGTATTCTATGCCATGAGGCCATTCAGCCATAACCTCATTATTTTTATCATCGGACCATAAACAAAGCCTTAAAAATGTCTGTAACTCTTGTCTTTATTTCTAAAGAAACAGAACCATAGTCATCGTTGCCCAAAGCTGCTCATAGATGAGCATAGTGCAAAACATGAACAAACAAATTAAAACGAACAAAGAAACAATTTGACTCTGAGAACTCCACGAGGTTGTCCTCTAGGCAGCGCCATCTTGGACACATCACTCCAAAATGTCACTCCAAGTTCAATGTAAAAGGACATGAAGCGTAATAAAGTTTATCCTTTTGGTATCATTTGTTAAACATGCTACAGAACATAAAATCTCACGCACAAACATTCTCAGAATTAACTGAGGTACTGTACTGGAATAATAATTGAAAAAGACTTTAAAACGAGTGCTTTACAACAGTATATGCTGTATAATGTTTATATATTTTATTACTAAATATCACAGTACAAAATTAAAAAGTTTTTCTTCATCATGACTACATTTTACTACATTAATACTGAATTAATGAGTAAGACTGTCTGTAGAATGTGTTTAAGAAGCATATTTTAGCGCATGTAATAGATACGTAGTATTTTACTGCCGGCTGCTCATTCGCGCATGTGACGTCATACAATGGGTTTTACTTCCGCATACAGAGCTCGCGGATTATCTCGATTCGCGGGAGGGCTCGGAACCGTACCCCCACGAATGTCAAGGGCCTACTGTATATATAGATATATATATAAAAAACTGAACTGGAAAGAAGGAGGGACACGTTCAGTCTGTCGTTTGTAACCAATGGACGCAGCATCATTGCGTCATTACGTCAGCGTACTACGTAGGTACGTTTAAACTTAAAATTTGACACATCAGTGCAGGCTGAGTTCTAAACGAGTTCAACGGCGCCCTTGCTCACTTGAAAGACCGGAAGTCCGTATAACCCACAGCAAGTACACTACTTTCGGTTTTGAGCGCCTCACATATTGTAAGCGTTGATTTAAGCGCCATGTAAAGTGAGTCGCTCAGCTTCATGTAAAGTGACCATCCATCGACCATCGGAACCATTTACAAGCAGAAAATTTGCATCATGGAGAATGTTAAAGGTTATATTTGATACTGTATTTAATATTTGATGAGTGAAATTATTTTGCTTGAATTTAATTTTTTTAAATTCAGAAAGGTTGAATATTAATATGTAATTAACAAAGGATGAATATTAATAAGTTGTTGTGCTGTGCGGGCCACAGGGCGGGTGCGGGCTCAGAATTAGGAACTCACTGCGAGGCGGGGTGGGCTGTGGGCTGAAGTATTTTGTGTGGGGCGGGCTGTGGGCTAGGACTGAATTTCACGTGCGGGGCAGGGAGGGCTGACCTACAAGGGTAAATGTGTGACGCGGGCTGCGGACAACAATTCTAATTTGCGGGGCGGGCGCGGGCTTCTGATCTTGGCCCGCACAGGGCTCACAGGGCTCTACAAGACACACTATAATCCATACACCAGAAGAACAGCCATGAAGTAGTCTCTCCATTTTGGATACTGTTTTGACATTAAAATGCCGTTTCAGCAAAGAAAATAAAGGTTATGAAGACGATATGCTTGAAAACATTGCAGGCTAGTTGCTAAGCAAGATCTGAAACGAGAACATTGATTGGTCAGCTCGGGCTTGCACATGCGTAGTGCCCGTCACACGTTAACTTCTGGTTTACTTCCTGATCCTAGTCATGCGGAACTTATCTCCGACTTTCTCTTCAATAACCGTCATTAAGTTTATTTATAAGATTGTGAATATGCATAATTTCTGGAAAAGGAGAGTGAAACGTCAACTGTGATGTCTAGCAGCATTAGTATGGATGTTAAATTCGACGCGAGAATTCGGCTTTGAAGATGCTGGAATGCTTGGCGTTCTTGAAGATTATTTCGCCAGTGAGTATTTTTCTCTGCATGCAAAATTTGATGATGGAATTTTTTTGATGATATTTTTTGTCTAGACTGGACATGCTGGATCGTGGGTTGTTTAGTTTTGTACGAAAATTGGTCAAGACCTGACAAATAATGAAATGTTTCATTCCTTTTACATATTAACAAACGATGATGATGATGATGATGATGATAATGATAAAGAAGAGGCATCTGTTAATAAAAGTGTGCATGAGTTGTGTTGGTGGTGAGGATATAGATTAAGATGATAAATATTGAGGGCAGAGTTGATGAAGTCACCTGTTGAGCAGAGTTGATGAAGATTTCGATGTTGAAGAAGAGGCATCTGTTAAGAAAATTTCTCTTACTTTTAACACATTTCATACAAAATTGGTGTACTTTTATCATTTTTAAAGGGTTTATGGGGAGCTTTGGAACGAATCAGGTGTTTAACATGTAAAATGTGACCCCACTGACTAAATTCCCGCGTTATGAAAAAGGCGCTGGAACTGATTTATTTCGTAAGTAGGGGTCGACTGTATTGACAAACTTTTTGCTGCATTTTGCAGCTTTGGGACTCCTCTATCTGACTGTGTAAAAACCTCATTTTTTATTTTTGGACACAAGAGCCTACTTTTGGTGGGGTGGCTCACATTTGTGTTATCCACTTCTATTACTGATTGTCAGGGCCGTGTACTTTGATTTATGGCATGTTCATTGAGTGACCATGTTCGTGGAAGATGCTCCCTAAGTTTGATCCATTTTGAAATTATTCACACTATATAAACATTACAGCAGTTTTGGTTGGGTCAAAAAACACAATAATTGAAACATTGCTAAAACATTAGCATGAATACAAAAATGTTTACCTTATAACCATGACATAGAACTGGGCCATGTTTTGATACTGGCACTCCATGTGAGCGCAATACAGTAGGCCCTCGACATTCGCGGGAGTTCGGTTCCGAGCCCTCCCACAAATCGAGATAATCCGCGAGTTCTGTAAGCGGATGTGAAACCCCATGTATCACGTCACATGCACGAATGAGCAGCCGGAAGTAAAATTCTATGTATCTATTACATGCGCTAAAATATGCTTCTTAAACACATTCTATAGACAGTCTTACTCATTAATACAGTATAAATGTAGTAAAATATAGTAACGATTAAGAAAAACTTTTCAATTTTTACTCTTAGTTTTATTGATGATAAAATATAAACATTATACAGCATATACTATTGTAAAGCACTCATATAAAAGTCTTTTTCAATTATCATTCCAGTACAGTACCCAAGTTAATTCTTAGAATGTTTGTGCTTGAGATTTGATGTTCTGTAACATGTTTAACAAATGATACCAAAAGGATAAACTTTATTACACTTCATGTCCTTTTACATTGAACTTGGAGTGACGTCTCCAAGATGGTGCTGCCTAGAGGGCAACGTAGCGGAGTTCTCAGAGTCAAATTGTTTCTTTGTTCATTTTAATTTATTTGTTCTATGTTTTGCACTATGCTCGTCTATGACCGGTCGACCCTACTACAGCTATAAGATCAGAGTGTCTTTGGGCGTGTATAACTAAGCATGCTCAACTGGGCATCTTGTTAGCCGGGATACGGCTAGCACTGAGCTAAAATGCTAATGCTAACCGCACCCCGACTAACAAGAAGCCCAGGCAGAGTTCTCAGAATCTCCGGCGCTTGGTTAGCACTTCCGGTCATCATCTTCTCTTTCGGCTTTTTTCCCTTTCTCGGGAGTCGCCACAGCGAATCATCTGATTTGCATATTTGATTTGGCAGAGGTTTTTACGTCGGATGCCCTTCCTGTCACAACCCTTTAACAAGGGACAGAAACATGCCAACGGCTTTGCAGCCTACTCTTTACGAAAGTCAGAAATGGTTCTTTTACATGTCTCTCACCATAGACAGTGAGAGACAAGGCCCGCCTTTGATAACCCAGTTAGCTGCACTGGGGGGGGACAGTGACAACCTTGTGGAGAGTGGGACTCGAACCCCCAACCTTTGGATCAGCGATCCAGCGCCCTATACCACTAGACCATCACTGCCCCTAGCATTTCCGGTCATACAGCTTGAAAATGTTCAGTCCCTGTGAAACAAGATGGACGAGCTTCATGCTCAGATTGCAGCGCAGAGGATCTGCTGTGTTTCTGTGAAACATGGCTCAAGGAGAGAACACCCGACGAGGCGATTGCACCAGACAACTATTAGGCCTTCATCCACTGCAATCCCAAGCGCCAGAGTCGTCGTTCGGCCCCTTTCCGCCTGGGCTTCTTGTTCGCTGAGGTGCACTTAGCATAGCATAATAGCTCAGTGCTGGCCACACCCCGGCTAACAAGAAGCCTAGTTGAGCGTGCTTAGTTATACACGCCCGAAGATACTCTGATCTTATAGTTGAAGTAGAATCGAACGGTCGTAGACGAGCATAGTGCAAAACAGAAACAATCTGACTCCGAGAACTCTGCGACGTTGCCCTCTGGGCAGTGCCATCTTGGTGACGTCATTCCAAGTTCAATGTAAAACGACATGAAGAGTACTGTAATAAAGTTTATCCTTTTGGTATCGTTTGTTAAACATGCTACAGAACATAAAATCTCATGCATAAACATGAACTTAGGTACTGTGCTGGAATAATAATTGAAAAAGATTTTAATAAAACAGTTCAGCGAAAACCGTCATTTCTCAGGAGAAAGTCTTATTTCTTCAGAAGCGACATCCAGCGGTTTCTATCGCTTAGCCAGAGAAGACGCACAGCATTTGAGTGGTATCATAAAGCTTAACTGGTAATTCAAACACACAAAAAAGAGGCTCATTGACAACTTGTGCACGAATGAGGGGAAAAGGGGCGGGACATCAGCTCAACCAATCAGGAGAAAAGAAGACAGCCATTGGCTGAATTTAAATCACGTGCCGATTGCTCGGCAGTCAGCGAATACTCAAACCGTGGGTGCAAAACCGTGAATAGTCAAGCGCCTACTGTATTGATTCTTCGGTTTTGAACTGAACAAGCAAATGACACCTAATGCGTGATTGGCTGGCATGTTGTGAGCTTCATTTAGTCAGTTCGTTTTGTAATTTGATGTGAAGCTACAGCCTTTTATCTTCACATACATCTTCTTCTTCTTCTTTTACTTTCGGCTGCTCCCTTCAGGGGTCGCCACAACAAATCATCCGCCTCCACCTCACCCTGTCCTCCGCATCTTCTTTTCTGACTCCAACAACCTTCATGTCTTCCTTCACCACATCCATAAATCTCTTCTTTGGTCTTCCTCGAGGCCTTCTGCCTGGTAGTTCCAACCTCAGCATCCTACTGCCAATATACTCACTATCCCTCCTCTGTACATGTCCAAACCATCTCAATCTAGCCTCTCTGACTTTGTCTCCAAAACATCTTACATGGGCTGTCCCTCTGATGTATTCATTGTTTTATCTTCACATACATATCTACTCATATTAGATTTTATGTATCAGTTGTTGCCAAAATATTTGATTGAAATTAAGACAATGATTCATTGGCAATTTTAGACATTTCATACAAGAAATAACCACTCAAACTATGTATGGCTGGAAAGCTTGTAATTTAAATACAGTGATACCTCACTTTATGAAATTAATCCGTTCCAGCGCCTTTTTCATAAACTGCATGTTTCGTAAGTTGAACCGCATTTTACATGTAAAACACGTGATTCGTTCCAAGACTCCCAATACTACCCCACAAACCCTTTAAAATTATAAAAGTACACAAATTTTGTATGAAATATGTGTTAAAAGTAAAAGACAATTATTTACCATTTTTTAAATCTCTCGAACCACCCATGCGACGCTTTAAAGTCCGGGGGTTGCTGGTCTGAAGAACCCTCACCCCCACCCCCCTTCACCAGGTCCTTAAATATGACGGTTGCTTTTTCCGAAATAATCACCACTGTCACTATATCTCCGCTTTTAAGGCCTCCTTCTGCTTCAATATTGTCCCGAATGCAGCCATGAGTCGGGGGGGGCACTAACCAGTGTCTCTCCCCCTTATGCCGGTCCCAAGCCCGGATAAATGCAGAGGGTTGCGACAGGAAGGGCATCCGGCGTAAATCTTGTGCCACATTAAAAATGCATATGGTCAAAACAAAATTCATACCGGATCGGTCGAGGCCCGGGTTAACAATGACCGCCATCAGTGCTGTCAACCAACAGGGTGCTGATGGAAATTGGACTACTGTTGGTCGAAGAAGGAGAGGCGGGAGGCGTGTCCGTAGGCAGAGTGAGAAGAGGAAATGCGTGAGCCTAGGACTGAGAGTAGGGACTTTAAATGTTGGAACTATGGCAGGAAAAGGCAGAGAGCTGGATGACATGATGCAGAGGAGGAAGGTGGACATACTGTGCGTTCAGGAGACCAGGTGGAAAGGTAGCAAAGCTAAAAGCTTAGGAGCAGGGTTTAAGCTGTTTTATCATGGTGTGGATGGGAAGAGAAATGGAGTAGGAGTTATCTTGAAGGAGGAGTTTGTCAGGAATGTTCTAGAAGTGAAAAGAGTGTCAGACAGAGTGATGAGTCTCAAGTTAGAAATTGAAGGCGTGATGGTCAATGTTGTTAGTGCTTATGCCCCACAGGCAGGATGTGAGCTAGAAGAGAAGGAGACATTCTGGAGTGAGTTAGATGAAGTGATGCAGAGTACCCCCAGAGGTGAAAGATTGGTCATTGGGGCAGACTTCAATGGACATGTTGGTGCAGGCAACAGAGGGGACGAGGAAGTGATGGGCAGGTTTGGTATCCAGGACAGGAACGCAGAAGGACAGATGTTGATAGATTTTGCAAAAAGGACAGAAATGGCTGTAGTGAATACTTTCTTCCAGAAGAGAGAGGAGCATAGGCTGACTTATAAAAGTGGAGGTAAGAGCACACAGGTAGACTACATCTTGTGTAGGCGATGTAATTTGAAGGAAGTCAGAGACTGCAAAGTAGTAGTGGGTGAGAGTGTAGCCAAACAGCAAAGGAAGAGTGTCGTGTTGTCTTCAAGGAGGAGTTGAAACAGGCTTTGGGTAGTCAGGAAGTGCTTCCAGATGACTGGACAACCACAGCCAATGTGATCAGGGAGACTGGTAGGAGAGTACAGTAGTACTTTCAGTTTCAGGAGTGTGCACAAAAGAAGAGGGTAGCTAAGAAGAAGTGGGACATTGAGAGGACCGAAGAGAGTAAACAGGAGTACAGGGAGACACAGCGTAAGGCGAAGGTCGCGGTGTCAAAGGCCAAACAGAGGGCGTATGATGACTTGTATGATAGGTTGGAGAGTAAGGAGGGAGAAAATGATTTATACAGGTTAGCACAGCAGAGAAATAGAGATGGGAAAGACGTGCAGCAAGTTAGAGTGACAAAGGACAGAGAGGGAAATGTATTGACTGATGACAGAAGTGTGCTGGGAAGATGGAAAGAGTACTTTGAAGAGCTGATGAATGAGGAAAATGAGAGAGAAAAAAGAGTAGAAGGGGTGACCGTTGAGGACCAGGAAGTAGCAAAGATTAGTAAGGGAGAAGTGAGGAGGGCATTGAAGAGGATCAAGAGTGGAAAGGCTGTTGGCCCTGATGACATACCAGTTGAGGTATGGAAGTGTCTAGGGGAGGTAGCAGTAGATTTTCTGACAAGAATATTCAACAAGGTCTTAAAAAGTGAGCAGATGCCGGAGGAATGGAGGAGAAGTGTGCTTGTGCCCATTTTTAAGAACAAGGGAGATGTACAGAGTTGTGGCAACTACAGAGGGATAAAGTTGATGAGCCATACAATGAAGTTATGGGAAAGAATAGTGGAAGCTAGACTAAGGGCAGAGGTCAGCATTTGTGAACAACAGTTTGGTTTCATGCCAAGAAAGAGCCCCACACATGCAGTGTTTGCTTTGAGGATGTTAATAGAGAAGGTCAGAAGGAGCTGCATTGTGCCTTTGTGGAGCTGGAGAAAGCAGATGACAGGGTGCCGAGAGAAGAACTGTGGTATTGTATGAGGAAGTCTGGAGTGGCAGAGAAGTATGTTAGAGTGGTGCAGGACATGTATGAGAGATGTAAGACAGTGGTGAGGTGTGCTGTCGGTGTGACAGAAGAGTTCAAAGTTGAGGTGGGACTGCATCAAGGGTCAGCTCTCAGCCCCTTCTTGTTTGCTATGGTGATGGACAGGCTGACAGATGAGGTTAGACAAGAATCTCCATGGACTATGATGTTTGCAGATGACATCGTGATCTGTAGTGAGAGCAGAGAACAAGTGGAGGAAAACCTAGAGAGGTGGAGGTATGCCCTGGAAAGGAGGGGAATGAAGGTTAGTCTCAGTAAGACAGAATACGTGTGTGAAAGACAAGGACCCAAGAGGAACGGTGAGGTTACAGGGGGCAGAGATAAAGAAGGTGGAGGATTTTAAGTGCTTAGGTTCAACAATCCAGAGCAATGGAGAGTGTGGAAAAGAGGTGAAAAAGCGCGTGCAGGCAGGTTGGAATTGATGGAGAAAAGTGTCCGGTGTGATGTGCGATAGGAGAGTGTCAGCAAGAATGAAAGGAAGTGTACAAAACGGTGGTGAGACCAGTGATGTTGTATGGCCTAGAAACAGTGGCGCTGAGGAAAAGACAGAAGGCAGAACTGGAGGTAGCAGAAAATGTTGAGGTTCTCTCTGGGAGTAACGAGGATGGATAGGATCAGAAATGAATACATCAGAGGGACAGCCCATGTAAGATGTTTTGGAGACAAAGTCAGAGAGGCTAGATTGAGATGGTTTGGACATGTACAGAGGAGGGATAGTGAGTATATTGGCAGTAGGATGATGAGGTTGGAACTACCAGGCACAAGGCCGAGAGGAAGACCAAAGAAGAGATTTAAGGATGTGGTGAAGGAAGACATGAAGGTCATTGGAGTAAGAGAAGAAAATGCAGAGGACAGGGCGAGATGGAGGCGGATTTTTTGCTGTGGCGACCCCTGAAGGGAACAGCCGAAAGGAAAAGAAGAAGACTGTATTATGGAGATTCAGCTCCATCCTAGCCAATGGGAGGCCAGCGAGGCGGGGTGTTGGAAGACAACCAATGGGAAAGCAACTCGCGCATTGTTTGAATGTCGCATTTGAATTTTCAAGATTGCGCTTTTGTAACGTGAACTTGTTTCGTATCCAGAGACAAAAATTTTAGGAAAATGCGTTTCATAACTTGCATTTTTCATTTGGTGAGACTTTCGTAAAGTGAGGTACCTCTGTATTTGTTTCGGAACATTAATAATCCTTTCCCATGAGTCCTCACAGAGCATGAGAGGATTTAGGATGGCATGAATGTTCAGCAAAAATCACCACCCATTCAAACAATGGCCACTAAAAGATGCGTACAGCAAGAGCATGCATTATTGTTTCAATTTTTTCTTTATTTCATGAAACAAATATTAAGAACCGTTCCTTTGGTATAGATTCCATTTAAATTGTATTTTCTTGTAGTCATAAAATATTTCACCCAATAGAACTGAGTTATGAAATATCCAGCGTTATTTTTTATGTTTTTCACGTCTAATCAGTCTATTCCCGCATTCCTGGTGATTATGGACTTAGCGTCGCCAGTACCTTGTAAAATTTGTTTATCTAGATCAGGGGTCGGCAACTTGCAGCTCTGAAGCCACATGCGGCTCTTTTACCTCTCTGATGCGTCAAATCCATCAAATCATTGCTTTTAAAAATAATGAATGTGTACTTTACGGTGGCCAACGGGTGCAAACGTGCTTCATATATAAAAACCACTGCATAACAAAAAACAACTCCAAAAAGAAAATTCTGCTTATTTACTCACAACAGAAGCACTCCGGGCTACCGGGGTCGTGAGTTAAACCAGCTATCACCTAAATTAAGGGAGAATCTGCCTCTGGCAGAGTCCGGCAACAGTCGGGTACCCACAGGTACCCAGCAGGCAACCTTGCAAAAGTGCTCTTTTAGGGTTGAAAATTACATCGAAACAAATTAACAGTCACAGGTGGGGGCGGATATTTATTTGGTGCGGGCAGGGTGGTTTTGTGTGTGTGTTCGTGCGGACATGGCTATTGTTATATTAATCAGCTACATTTAGAGTCTCAGTGCTTTTGATCTGCTGTGTTGGTGGAGGGAGCATGCCACCAAACCCTTGTGCTCATGGCAAGCAGTGTTCTTGCCATCCCAGCAGCAGCGCAGCAAGGAAGAGAGATTTTTCTGCCACCGGAGTTTGTAATCCATTAACAGAAACAACAGCTGAAGTAACAGACTGTGGATGACATTTGGTTTATGCACAGCAATATCCAAATTAAACAACTGTCCTCCAAGTGGCAAAATAAAAGACTGCAGTCTGGTTCAGTCTTCACTTTGAGAATGGGGCGATCAATGCAGTATTAAGCATGAATATTATTTCAAAGAATGTTGAGCAGGCTCCTTCTTCAAATAAGTCTTCATATACGTTTCTGTGTTTCTGTCATTTTTGTAAATTAAAACTATGACAAAACATTAATATAACAAATAAAGAAAAAGAAGATCCCACGAAGGGAGTGATGGTGAGGTGGGCTACCCAACCCGTTAACAGATCTGGCTGCACCCCGTCAGTTGCTTTGTGGGATAGATATTCTTTTTATTTATAAAAATACAAGGACTCAAACACATTCATTCATTTTCTAAACCGATTAATCCTAATTAGGGTCGGGGGAAACTGGCGCCCATCCCAGCCGACTTTAAGTGAGGGCAGAGTACACCCTGGACAGCTCGCCAGGCCATTGCAAGGTCGGAAGACACTGATGGCTACGCAGCTAGTCTTGATGAAAGTGAGAAATGGTTCTTTTACATGAATCTCACACCATAAACAGTGAGCGACATGGCTGTCCTTTGATAACCCAGTTAGCTTCAATGGGGTGGACAGTGACATCCTGTGGAGATTGGGGTTTGAACCCCCAACCTGAGGATCAGTGATGCAGCACCTTTATCATTAGGCCACCACTGCCTCAGGAATCAAATAGAAATTGGGAATTTTCATTAAAAGTAACTTTTTATTCAACTTTTTTAATCTAAATGTCTTTGTTTCAGGCAGAATTGTAATTTAATTGTCTCTGTATTTGTTCAGATCAATGCAACACATTTTTTTGACATCTAAAATCAAATAACTTTGCATATAATGTTTTTCCCCCCTTTTCCTTCATGTTAATATAAAAAAAAAACAATTTGTGGCTCCCAGTGTTTAATTTACTGTGGAAAACAGGTCAAGATGGCTCTTTGAATGGCAAAGGTTGCCGACCCCTGATCTAAGTTATTTGAAATATTGTGATTCTTGTGCTGAATATTGTGTATTATATACAGTCGGCCCCCAACTTCCGAAGACCCCTGTGTACGAAATCATTTTCCTAAATTATCATCCCTGAGATACGAAACAACCCCCTCTTATGAAAAGAAATTCAAAATTCAAACTCTCCAATCAAAATTTCACACGACACGCGAGTTGCTCTCTCATTGGCTGTCTCTCAATATCTTTTTTCGTATCTCGGGGACGGAAACTCAGGAAAATGCTTTTCGTAACTCGGGGATTTCGTACACAGGGGTCTTCGTAAGTTAGGGGCCGACTGTATAGAAAAAAAAGTCAAAAGAAACCAGGTTTTGATTCAAGATGCTGTTTCTGACAAGTCATGAACACAACAATGGGAAGTTTTAAAGAGAGAAGCTGCTGAATAGCAGCATGAATTAATTACTTCACACAACCACACTTCCCACTAGCCTGGTCAGCCACTGCAAAGAAGAAATGTTTTACTCATGAACACAAAACATTTACCAAGCAATCTAAATTTCCAAAAGAATTACTACAAAACCCTTCACCTCTGCCATGGGGGTGCCCCAAAAGTCATTGAGAAATAGGTTCTGAATTGGCGTTGAGGGACGAAGGTCTTTATTATCCAAGATGGCGGAGACATCATCAAACACGAAGCCACACAGTAGGCTGTTCCAATAGCAGCCCACCACCAACGTGACGAGCAGACACGATTCCTTCCATGACATTGAAGCCATCGTCACTGGGTCACCTCACTGAGAACTGAGGAAAAGAAAACTGATGAATACTACTTTCTCGTGTTTTATTTATTACACATACACAAAACAGTATTTTGGTATATTGAGCAGCATCCAACTGTGAACATGATGAGGATTTGGTGAAAACACAAACAGTAACTGCAAGCAGATCTTGACAAGTATACTTTGAAGAATCTTAAAGCCTTATCAGGACTCCACATTCCCATATTGCTTTTGTTCTCAAAATATTAGAGCTTTACTTTCAAAATACATTTTATGAACTATACCACAATATTGTAACTTTTTGCTTAAAATTATTGAAGTATTTCATTGAAATAGGATTGAGTATTGAATTAAAAGTATGAATTATTTTTTCCTCAAAATACCTTGACTTACGACTGTCTTTTATAACGAGTTTTCCATGCTACAAGCTTTAATCCCACCAAAAACCTGCCCCATCCAACGAGCAAAATTTTGATTTATGTGCTCTGCTGGGGAACTGGCTTTTCCGGGCTGATTAGCCTTGTAGTCCTCCACACTCCGAGAACGCCTTGTGCAACGCTTCTCAATTACTTTCTGTGATGTCCGCTATAGGAAGAAAAAAAAAAACATTTCATGTGCCCCCCCCCCCCCACACACACACACACACACACACGGCTATAAATAGTGTATACTGCACTTCATATTGTTTGCTTGGTGGTTTTTCCCTACATCATAGGGAACACAGCTCACTGCCACCTAGTGTAATTGCGCATCCTGTACAGTATGTGGCAGTGGCACTGCTACACTAGCGCCATTGCCACCAACTGTAGAGAATGTGCAATTACACTTAATTCTAGTACAGTATGGCAAAAATATGTTCCCCAGGGTCATCCACCCCCCGGCATCACACCGCGACCCCCAAGGAGACCGCTCCCCACTATTTGAGAAGCATTGGCCTTGTGGGAGCTCACCATGAGCCTTTCCTCGCTGGCATTCACAGCATGTACATGCACAAAATTCTCCTCCTCCTCCTTCTCTGTTCTGCACCACCTCATGACCGCCACAATGACATCCTTTGCCGCAGTCGATGATCGGAAGGGTTAGCTGACTTACTGTTTCTTTATTTTATTATTAATGTTAACGTACATGTATTATTGTTATTCTTAAATATTTATTGTGTTTACATGTTTTTACCAGGGATTTAGCTCAGTTGGTAGAGCGTCCGTTTTATCCTCTGGAAGGTCGGAGTTCGAACCCGGCGCGGCATACCATGAGACGTTAAAATTTGGGAGTTGTTGCTTCCTGCTTGGCACTCAGCATCAAAAGGATGCAACAACTGGTGCCGTACAGTGGCGACGGGTACCTGGAGCGCAGGGAGCGCTGGGGTCTCATGCGCATTGAGCATACGTGTGTATGAAATTGCGCTCAGCATCCACAATAATAATAATGTTTACCTTTAATATGTTAGGTCAAATATGTGTGTTGGTGTCAGGTTATACAAGTTTGGGAGGGGGTTGGAACGAATTAATTGATTCTCTATTATCTCTTATGGGGATTTTTGTTTTATATAAAGAACATTTTGACTTAGGAGCTTGCCCTCAGAACGGATTCATTTTGTAAGTCAAGGTACCAGTGTACTGGGATATTTATATTACTATATATATTATAACCTGGTCTACAGAATTAACTGACCAGAAAAATAAAACCTAAGGCACTTTTGAGTGGTATGTTAAAAATTAACAACTTAAGATGATCTTAAAGTGAAACCAAAAACACATTGTTTCATCTCAACTAAATGTTTGACAGAAAAGTAAAATGAAATTAAACAGCAAGTTTTTGATTTGTACTAATAGCTGTTTCATGATCAAAATAGATGTGACTGCAATTTGTGTTGTGTACAAAATCTTGACAACAAACAAACAAATATCAGATGTCTATTTCACAAACTGCAGTACAGAATTAAAAAAATCGTTTTGTCACCCCCATACACCTCAAAACTCAAGTTCCCTCACACAATGGCATGTGCAATGTATAAGGGACATTACTAATAAAGTGATTATTATTAACATTTCTGCAACAATTTTTAATAAATGCAAGTAGTTAAGTGCCGAAAATGTGTCAGACGTGCTTTGAAAATAAAAATAACTATATAAACATTTTAATTAATTTTATCGTACGGATATCTTGGGACGGGGAAACTATTAAGAAATATGTGTACTCGGCTTCACTGATTAATACGACTGTATAGACCTCTTAATTCTAATCACCGCCCAAGCTAAAGCCGACGAGAACAAATTAAGGCCGAATTTCAAATCGCTTACGAGGGGACTCTGAATGCACAAACCATTTTCAAAGCCGATCAGACAGAGTGCGCGAATAAAGGGTGTAGGGAAGTATTTCTGGTTCAGACTACTTGTTATCCCAGCTATTGTATCAGCTAAACCGGTGAACGATATTTTGGTATTTTTACTTCTAACTTTACAGTTTATATAAATTAAATATAACACCACTCACTCACCTTGACATGATTTAAAATCGATTATGTGTGTGTGTATTATTTGTGTAAACGCGTATATTCAGCACATGAACGAACACCTTTCACTTGATAACAGCAACCCAGTAATCAGCTCGCTAACACTAACATCCGGGTCATAGAGCACGAGCTCCACCATGTGCAAAAGCTTTGCGCATGCGCATTGACTATTCATAAGGAAAAACTGAATCCATTACGAAAATCTCATATGAAAGTAACTCGACAGATGAAAAAAATAAATATTATTATTTCTTAATAATGTGACATGCAATCGTATTATTTCAATTTTGTAGCATTTGTGTTTTATTTGTTATTGAACAAATATTCATCTATATTTGTTTTTAGGTTCCTAAAAAAAATAAATCTAAATAAATATTATAGTGTGTATATGTGTGTGTGTGTGTGTGTGTGTGTGTGTGAGAGAGAGAGAGAGAGAGAGAGAGAGAGAGATCGTGGTGGAGGGGTTTGCATGTCCTAATGATCCTTGGAGCTGTGTTGTGGGGGGGGGGGCATTATGTCCCTGGTAGGATCACCCAAGGTAAACAGGACCTAGGTGAGGGTCCAGTCTAAAGCAAGGCTCAAAAGACCTCTACAGAGAAACAGCAGGAAATAGTTTCCCTTGTAAGGATAGGGATCACTGAGTCCCACTGGACTCAGGCCTGGAGGAGGGGCTCGAAGGTGAGTGCCTGGTGGGGAGGCATCTGCCATGGAGCCCAACTGGGCCCACCCAGTAAACGAGTCCCTTCCTAGGGACCCAGCACCACCTGTGGGAGGGGCTATTAGGGGTCGGTACATTGTGAGTAGGCTGGCAGCTGAAGGCAAGGATCCTCAGCTGCTAACTCTGACCCTTGGGACATGAAATGTCAATTGAGCTGGTGTGTGAAGTTGAGAGATACTGACTAACCATAATCAGACTCACGTCAAAGCATAGCGTGGGCTCTGAAACCAATCATGTTGCGAGAGGCTGGACCTTATTCCATTCTGTAGTTGCTCATGGGGAGAGGTGGTGAGCCAGTGTGGGCATCCTTGTTGCCCCCCGTCTCAGTACCCACATGTTGGGGTTCTCCCCGGTTGATGAAAGGGTACATTTACATTTACAGCATTTAGCAGACACTCTTATCCAGATTGACTTACATAAGTGCTTTAAAGTCTCTATCAGGAATATATTCATGTACTGGTTTGTTAAAACACATACTTAGTATACCATCAGTCAAACTCAGTTGGTAGTTGTTGTGTGTGTGTGTGTGTGTGGGGGGGGTTTGTATCCAGCATAGTGCTTAATCTAAGTACTGCTGATAAAGGTACATTTTCAGCCGTCGTTTGAAGATACCTAATAACTCAGCGGTCTGCATGTTCAGAGAAAGTTCATTCCACCACCTGGATGCCAGAACAGAGAACAGTTTAGATGTATTTTCCCCTGTCCCTTAGTGGAGCGAGAGATCAGGGTAGCAGTGCAAGAGGATCTGAGGGAACGTGGTGCAGTGAGAGGTGTGATAAGTGCTTTGAGGTAGGATAGTGTGGGCCCATTTTTGGCTTTGTAGTGTTAGTGTTTTAAATCAAATGCGAGTCACTACAGGAAGCCAGTGGAGCGATTGTAGCAGTGGTGTGGTGTGGGAAAATTTTGGGAAGGTTGAAAACAAGCCGTGCAGCCGAATTCTGGATCATTTGCAGAGGTCGAGTAGCACTTAAAGGTAGGCCTTCCTGCCCCTCCCTACGGAAAGGTGGAAATTCTTATATCCCCATTTCACTGGACTATGGCATGCAAGGATCGTGTAGCAGAAATGCATGGAACGCAGTCTACAGAAGAGCTTCGGCATTTTTACACGGAAAATGCGTGAAAATCCTACAGAGAAGAGGAAATTCTTACACTCTCGGAACGTTCACAGCATGTGCAGAACAGATACGTATGCCAAAGTACACCAAAGTTACCCCATGGAACACTCACGGAATTTTTTTCCGTGAACGTGCTTTTGAACATGTTCAAAAGTATGTTCACAGAATATTTTGGCCTGCTGGAAGCATACGGAAGTGGAGGAAGACTCGAGGAATAACTAATGAATCACACAGAATGACACAGAAGATGAGGGAATAATTGCGGAACGTTTGCGGATGCCAACATTTTTGCTTCTGTAAGTCTGCCATGCTCCAGTGAAATGGCGGTTTTAAAATGAAGAAATTGATATTATAGAGAAAGATTAGTGATATGAGAAGAAAAGGACAGGCACTTATCTATAGTTACTCCAAGACTTTGTGCAGTGCCTGAAGGAGCAATCACAGTATTGCCCAAGGAGATTGCAAGATCTTGATGTGGGAATGAGTCAGCTTGGATTAATAGAAATTCCGTTTTGCTGGGATTAAGTATCAACTGGTGAGCTGCCATCCATGAGGAGATACTTGCCAGGCATGCAGAGATCCAAGTAGCGTCCCTCCGTCTTTGGGTGGGTGGACAGGTTTTGACTGTTATTTGTGCTTATGCACCAAATGACAGGTCCCCCCCCTGGGGACCCCCTAATTGTCCTGGAAGACTTCAATGCTCATATAGGCAAGGATATTGTGACCTGGAAATGTGGGTGGGTAGGTACGGCCTCTCCAGTCTGAACCGGAGTCGGGTTTTGTTGTTGGACTTCTGTGGTTGTCACAGCTTGTCAATCACAAACACCATGTTCGAACACATGGGTGTCCAAATTTGGCACCAGGACACCCTAGGCCACAGTTCGAGGAACGACCTTGCAGTCCTGTCACCGAAATGGCGGCCGCATGTTCTGGACTCTCAGGTGAAGAAAGGAGCTGAGCTGTCAACCGATCACCACGCTCCGATGACTGACGGTTGGCCTACCCTCAGACCTTACAGGACCAAATGTGTAGTTAGAATCTCCTTGGAACGTTTGTCAGAGTTTCCTGTCTCCTGGAACATGGAATCCAAATGGGCCATGTTTCGTGCCTTTATTATTAAGGTGCCAGCCCATAGCTGTGACGGGAAGGTCATCAGTGATTGTCGTGGCGGTAAGCCCCAAACCCGGTGGAGGACACCTGCAGTGAAGGGGCTGTCCAGTTGAAAAAGGAGGCCTATGGGGTCTTATTGGGACATCTGGATCTCATTGCTTAAGATCCGGCTGGATCCCGGATTAAGCAGAGAAAGATGATGATGATTATTATTATTATTTTACAGTTACAGTTATTCTAATACATTTTAATTAAATTTAACATAGTTTAAGTGGATATTTTCTAACTTTGGCTCGCCTTTTTTATTGAATGTACAAAAATGCACGTGTATGTTTAATTAGATTTCTTTTCCTTTCAGGTTTTTCTCTTTCTCCACAGTGGTCTCCACAGTGAATCATCTGATTCGCACAGGTTTTAGGTCGGATGCCCTTCCTGACACAACCCTTTAGCAAGGGGCGGAAACATGTTGACGGCTTTGTCACTACTCTTTACGAAAGTCAGCAATGGTTATTTTACATCAACCTCTCACCATAGACAGTGAGAGACACGGCCAGCCTTTGATAACCCAGTTCGCTGCTCTGGGGGGGACAGTGACAACCTTGTGGCGAGTGGGACTTGAACTCCCAACCTTAGGATCAGCGAGTAAGCCCTATATCACCAGGCCACCACTGGCCTGTGTATTTTTAAGTAGACTACTGCCCTTTGAATTAAATTTTATGCAAAGTTATATATATATGACAGTAAATTAAACTGACACGTTCACAAAAAAGGTCTTAACTATTAAGATCAGCATTTCTTATTCTCTTCATTGAAATAAATTGTAACACTCCGTAAACATATGTAGGTTTATTATTTAATGGATTTGTGATCTAAAGATATAAAAGCGAGTTGAAAAACTTTAAAAAGTTTTCAAAGCATGAAAGTAAGAAATTTACGACAGTGTCGTGAAAAGTCAGTTTACGACGCGCACCAAGAAAAATACGACTGTTTAAATAGTTGCATAGCAACCTTGGAACGCGACTGAACCATGCTGTAAATAGCTAAGAATGTCGTGTTTTGTTCTCATATATGATTATTTAATAATGTATTCATGCGTAGGCTTTTAATTAGACATATTTCTTAGTATAATGTAGTTATCCACGTTTAAGGTAATTCGACATGTTCTTCTATATCTGTGCTAATCTTTTTGTTATTTAGCTTTGCTAAGTTCGGAGACGTTGCTAGCGAAGTCACTGCTTCAATTATATATATGTATTATTTCGAACGTTTTCTTTAAAATGTTCGTTGTCTTTCGTCCGTTAGTTTTTGAAACTCCGTGCGGAAAAAAAAAATGCTAAAATGAATGTAACACAAGTATAATGAACGGTACAGTCGTGACTACGTTAAAATAAATCGATGCAGTAGGATGAGTTTTTATTTTAGTTTACCTGCAGGATTTTTCTGCGTTCACTCTGGCTTTCACTGCATCTGATCCTCAAGTGTAAGATTTTACACACTAAAGCAAGATGCCTCAAGCTGCAGATTGGATTTTCCTGAAGAAAGTCGACCCAGACAATTTGGGAGATGATGAGGAGAAGATCTGTGACATGCTTTTGAAGGTACTGAGCCCTTTCATCAGTCTCCATTAAGATGAGAACCCATCGTGTAAGAAAGGAAAAAAAAAACAGTACATGCAACGTGTAATGTGCCATATTATCTTCAACATTTCATGTTAAAGTCTTGTTCATGTGTCTGAATACCATGCCTTTTAAAATGATAAAAGGCTGGAGATCAACTAACAACTAAGTCATAAATGACCATCCTGGAAAAAGTCAGCTATTTATATCAATATGTATCTGTTTTCCTTCACAACAAACTACATGTGCCATAGGATGGCTGATGCAATGAACTCCTTCCCCTAAATCCACCACTTCACTTGACTGATCAAATGAATCTGCTTCCACTCTTAATTCTGTAGATTTACCCCAATGATCTGAAGGAAAATGAGCCCAAAAAAGCAATACAGCTGTTCAGAATTTCACAGTCCTTACTCAAGGTACAGGTCACCTTTTATTTTGTTTTCTTTAAAATGTGTCTGCTAATATGACAAGCCATTTTTGGGCTAGGCTAAGAGTTCTGTCTGTTCACAGCTGAAGTTGGAGGAAGCAACTTGTGCCTACGAAATTGTGGAAAAGGCTGGTGCTGAGCAAGCGAAAATAGGTAAGCCGGTGTCACTGTGAAATGAGTTAAACATTTAGTTCACCGGTTCTTTAACCTGTCTTGTCATTTCACAGAATCGCAACTGAAAGAGAAGATATCAGAGCTGAAAACAGACCTGGAGGTGAATACACACACACACACACACACACACACACACACGCAGAGAGAGAGAAACGCAGATAAACTTAATTTAAAGATTAGTGGTATCTATCCATCCATCTGTCTATCAATGTGAGTGTCCTCAATTTATCTCGGTCTATCTATCTCTCTGTCTGTCTGTCTGTCTACCCACCCATGGAGCACCAATGTATCCATCCCTTTATCTTTTTTTATCCATCCATCCATCTCATCATCCACCCTCTCTATCTGTCTTTGTATTTATTTACAATGTGTATAGAATAAAATCATCCCGAGTTCAAAATTTTTTGAAGTCAAAAATAAAAAACACAAAAATATTTTCCCAGCTGTATTTACTCAGTGCAACTTATAATAGCCAAGTGAAAAATATAATAGCAACATTAAAAAAAAAAAAGAAAGAAAGAAAAAGCAGCATATAAAAGTGTAACCAAAAACAACGACCCACTACAGTTACAAGTAGCCAGGTACAAGTCAGGAGGTAGTTATAGCAAGAAATACAGAAAGACGAAAAGTGTAAAGATAGAGTTGCATTGGACAATGTTTGGAATTTGTGGAATGGTTTCAGGACACAAACTATACTAGTATAACTGTGTACAGACGCTCCACAACTTACGAACGAGTTCCGTTCCAGATGGACGTTCATTAGATGAATTTATTCGTAAGTCGTTACATGGCATTCTTTAGAGGGGAACATATGTTTAAAGCTTGTCTAAGTAACCTATACGATTTTGATCTGATCTGATCAGATTAACAGAGAGTTTCACTCTTATCCAATTAATTATAATACTGTAGTCAATTTGTTTCTTCTTTGAAAGTTTTGGCACGAGTTCAGAAATGAATCGTTCTGCTTCTCTTCCATGACCTCTGTATGGTGTAAAGCATGGTAGATTGGTGAGTAGGATCGGATGTGCGCATCGTGATCTGCTCACGTGTGTCAGCCACGCCCCTCTGCCGGAGCCTAATCGAATATTAAGTGGCCCTCAGGATAATATTTAATCATATTTCATACTTATATTTATGATATATATTTTTATAGATTTTACTAAATTTCTATTTCTAATTGTTCTTCAATTTCATTTCACTTTCACTTTCGACCTCGGACAGCCAGGTACATATGTCCGTATGTTTCTAAAACCTATGTTCGTAAGTAGGGGAGCGTCTGTATATGTCTATCTCGCTAGACGTCTACCCATTGACCTTTCAGGGTAAAACACTGTTTCTCTGTATCTTCTTCTTTTCCTTTCGGCTGTTCCCTTCAGGGGTCGCCACAGCAAATGATCTGCCTCCATCTCTCCCTATCCTCTGCATCTTCTACTCTTACTCCAACGACCTTCATGTCCGCCTTCACCGCATCCATAAATCTTCTCTTTGGTCTTCCTCTGGGCCTTTTGCCTGGTAGTTCCAACCTCAGCATCCTACGACCAATATACTCACTATCCCTCCTCTGTACATGTCCAAACCATCTCAATCTAGCCTCTCTGACTTTGTCTCCAAAACATCTAACATGTGCTGTCCCTCTGATGTACTCATTTCTGATCCTATCCATCCTCGTTACTCCCAAAGAGAACCTCAACATTTTCATCTCCGCTACCTCCAACTCTGACTCCTGTCTTTTCCCCAGGGCCACTGTCTCTAAACCATACAACATTGCTGGCCTCATCACCGTCTTGTACACTTTTCCCTTCATTCTTGCCGATACTCTCCTATCACACATCACACCGGACACTTTTCTCCATCCATTCCAACCTGCCTGCACGTGCTTCTTCACCTCTTTCCACACTCTCCATTGCTCTGGATTGTTGAGCCTAAGTACTTAAAATCCTCCACCTTCTTTATCTCTGCCCCCTGTAACCTTAAAGTTCCTCTTGGGTCCTTGTCGTTCACACACATGTATTCTGTCTTACTAAGACTAACCTTCAATCCCCTCCTTTCCAGGACATACCTCCACCTCTCTAGATTTTCCTCCACTTGGTCTCTGCTCTCACTACAGATCACGATGTCATCTGCAAACATCATAGTCCATGGAGATTCTTGTCTAACCTCGTCTGTTAGCCTGTCCATCACCATAGCAAATAAGAAAGGGCTGAGAGCTGACCCTTGATACAGTCCCACCTCCACCTTGAACTCTTGTGTCACACCGACAGCACACCTCACCACTGTCTTACATCTCTCATACATGTCCTGCACCACTCTAACATACTTCTCTGTCACTCCAGACTTCCTCATACAATACCACAGTTCTTCTCTCGGCACCCTGTCATATGCTTTCTCCAGATCCACAAAGGCACAATGCAGCTCCTTCTGACCTTCTCTGTACTTCTATATTAACATCCTCAAAGCAAACACTGCATCTGTGGTGCTCTTTCTTGGCATGAAACCAAACTGTTGTTCACAAATGCTGACCTCTGCCCTTAGTCTTGCTTCCACTATTCTTTCCCATAGCTTCATTGTATGGCTCATCAACTTTATCCCTCTGTAGTTGCCACAACTCTGTACATCTCCCTTGTTCTTAAAAATGGGCACAAGCACACTTTTCCGCCATTCCTCCGGCATCTGCTCACTTTCTAAGACCTTGTTGAATATTCTTGTCAGAAAATCTACTGCTACCTCCCCTAGACACTTCCACACCTCAACTGGTATGTCATCAAGGCCAACTGCCTTTCCACTCTTCATCCTCTTCAATGCCCTCCTCACTTCTCCCTTACTAATCTTTGCTACTTCCTGCTCCTCAACGGTCACCCCTTCTACTCTTTTTCTCTCTCTCATTTTCCTCATTCATCAGCTCTTCAAAGTACTCTTTCCATCTTCCCAGCACACTTCTGTCATCAGTCAATACATTTCCCTCTCTGTCCTTTATCACTCTAACTTGCTGCACGTCTTTCCCATCTCTATTTCTCTGCTGTGCTAACCTGTATAGATAATTTTCTCCCTCCTTACTGTTCAACCTATCATACAAGTCATCATACGCCCTCTGTTTGGCCTTTGACACTGCTACCTTTGCCTTACGCTGTGTCTCCCTGTATTCCTGTTTACTCTCTTCGGTCCTCTCAATGTCCCACTTCTTCTTGGCTAACCTTCTTTTGTACACACTCCTGCACTTCCTCATTCCACCACCAAGTTTCCTTATCTACTTTCCTTCCAGAGGACACACCAAGTACTCTCCTACCGGTCTCCCTGATCACATTGGCTGTGGTTGTCCAGTCCTCTGGAAGCACTTCCTGACTACCCAAAGCCTGTTTCAACTCCTCCTTGAAGACAACACGACACTCTTCCTTTTTCAGCTTCCACCACTTTGTCTTCTGCTCTGCCTTTGCCTTTTTCACCTTTCTCACCATCAGTGTCATCCTGCACACCACTATCCTATGCTGTTTGGCAACACTCTCACCCACTACTACTTTGCAGTCACTGACTTCCTTCAAATTACATTGCCTACACAAGATGTAGTCTACCTGTGTGCTCTTACCTCCGCTTTCATAAGTCACCCTATGCTTCTGTTTCTTCTTGAAGAAAGTATTCACCACAGCCATTTCCATCCTTTTTGCAAAATCGATCAACATCTGTCCTTCTGTGTTCCTGTCCTGGATACCAAACCTGCCCATCACTTCCTCGTCCCCTCTGTTGCCTGCACCAACATGTCCATTGAAGTCTGCTCCAATGACCACTCTTTCACCTCTGGGGGTACTCTGCATCACTTCATCTAACTCACTCCAGAATCTCTCCTTCTCTTCTAGCTTACATCCTGCCTGTGGGGCATAAGCACTAACAACATTGACCATCACGCCTTCAATTTCTAACTTGAAACTCATCACTCAGTCTGACACTCTTTTCACTTCTAGAACATTCCTGACAAACTCCTCCTTCAAGATGACTCCTACTCCATTTCTCTTCCCATCCACACCATGGAAAAACAGTTTAAACCCTGCTCCTAAGCTTCTAGCCTTGCTACCTTTCCACCTTGTCTCCTGAACACACAGTATGTCCACCTTCCTCCTCTGCATCATGTCAGCCAGCTCCCTATCTTTTCCTTGCATAGTTCCAACATTCAAAGTCCCTACTCTCAGTCCTAGGCTCACGCATTTCCTCTTCTCTCTCTGCCTACGGACACGCCTCCCGCCTCTCCTTCTTCGACCAACAGTAGTCCAATTTCCATCAACACCCTGTTGGTTGACAGCACTGATGGCGGTCGTTGTTAACCCGGGCCTCGACCGAGCCGGTATGAATTCTGTATTGATCATTTGCATTTTTAAATGTGGCAGAAGTTTTACGCCAGATGCTTTTCCTGTCGCAACCCTCTGCATTTATCCGGGCTTGGGACCGGCATAAGGGGGAGAGACACTGGTTAGTGCCCCCCCGCCTCATGGCTGCATATACATCTCTGTATATTTTACTTTATTCAGCCCACTCAACCTAAAAGAATATAACACTTCATCTCCTAAACCCAATCTCTGAAACATTGCTGGACAAAAGAAAGTTGTGCTTCAACTTAAAACAGATTTGTAACCAATAAATTCTGAAACAAACAACAAACTGCAGTACCAACCTGAAACACAGGGCTTGTTTGCAGTGTGACTTACCATTTTTAAATATTTTACCACCAAAAATGGATTTGAGAGGATATTTTTCTGTTCATTTCTGTGTTATATTTGTTTGTTTGGACAATGATATCTAGACCAACATGGACACACACTCTTCCCACGTGACTCCTTGCTCAGATTAGCCTGCTAATGTCATGTGACTGTAAGCAGGTGTGTTTTTTATGCATTAAGAACATGTCACGCTATCAGCTTTAAAGCTCTGCAGGTGGAGTGTAATGATATAGAAATGTGTGAGGAAGGAAACATGACCAGTGTGCTGGTATAGTTGGTATAGTTTTGTATAATGATGCTGTTTTACAGATTGCTCAACGTTCTGTGGGGGGGAGAGACATGCGCTTCCTCCGGGATGAAATCCGCCAGATGGAGAGTCAGCTGGAACAGAAGGACAAGGAGCTGGTCCAGCTGGAAAAGGACATGAATAAAGAGCAGAAAGTTAACGAGGAGGTACCACCTGACAGATCTGTTTTACAGCTCACCAAAGAGCTTTAACACACAAACAGCTGGTTTCATATAAGTTACTTAACAGTGGATCTATCTATATATCTATCTATCTATCTGTCTGTCTGTCTGTCTGTCTGTGTAGACATCCTGTATATTGTTAAATGTCATCAAGTCTAGTTTATCCATCTCTCGCTCTCCATATTCTTGCCTGTCTGTCTTAGTGTCTATCTGTTGCACCATCCATTTCTCTGGCCATCTGTCTGTTCATACATTGAACTGTCTGTCTGTTTCTGTATCTGTCAGTCTATATGCTGTCTCTTTGTATTTCTCTCTACATATGTCACTTTATCTGCCTGCCTGTTTATTGTTAATGTACAGTCAATGGGAGATTATTGTCATTGAATTGAATGTGTGAATGCACTAGCTGTCACAGCGTGCGGAGGAGGCTGAAGATGAGAACAGAAGGATAAAAAGAGAGGTACACACGCACACACACACACGCACACAAATGCATGCACACTATTTTAGAAAGATATTTAATGCAAACTACTGGATGACTGAAACATAAAATGCACTTGGGAAGGAGAAATAATCATTCACACAGAGGCATATTCTTCATCCTTCTTCTGGATTTCTTTCCTGAGCCAAATATTTAGTCAGGCTGTTTTGGTGCCAGGGTTAGTCACTGTGTATTATCGAATTGCTACTCCAGTGTAAAATTTTGCAAACTACAATCTCTCTTACCTTGAGTTTACACTGGGGCATGATGTCTAAGATATCTATGATTTAAAAAAAACAAAACAAAACATGGGGATCCCCAATTTATGACCATGCTTCGAGCGATTCCACATTAAGGTCTGTTCGGCTCTGTTTAGGTCTGTTAAGCTCGACTATGCTCCACACCAATTCTCACATTCTGTCATGACTGGGTCAAATGACGGTCCAAAATTTTATTGATCACAATTTCAACAAGGTCCCTTAAGATCCTTAAGATTCCACCAAGTTCCTCTCAAGATCATCACGATTCAATCCCTCGACCTCTATAGATCATGATTCTCTCAAATTGTGAAGATTGAGGGCTGTGTCAACCCAGGGTTACAATAAAACATTTATCAGAAAAATATGAAGGAAATATCTTTTTTATTTATTTATTTATTTTTTTTTTTTCATTTGGATTTTCATTTATTATATATTCGAGCCAAAAAAAGACATTTTAAAATCTAGTCCTCTGAGAGCCTTACACACACACACACATATATATATATATATATATATATATATATATATATATATATATATATATACACAACTGAATACAGCTAAATTGAAAAAGAAGACCAACCATTTTAGAGTTTAATAGGACTCTGAATTTATTTTAAATGACATTACTTACTTAAAGTAAGTGAAGTTGTTTATTAATAAGAAAAGTACTTCTTACTATCAGTGCTGTAGTGGTCAAAAAATAAGCGAATACACGATGGCAGTGAAGCGACTGAGGCGCGCAGCAGCAGGTGCACGAGGCTTTGAGTCTATTTAGCACGTCATCTCCGCTTTTTATTTACACCGTTGCGGAAATTTACGTTGATCACCTATAAAGTAGACCAAATTAAGTCAGTACACACAACTCAGCCACTAAAACAAGTGGGTAGACGGCGTCGGCATACACCACTACAACACTGCTTACTATTCATGCGACTTCTGGTGCTGCATGGTTTTGCTGATGGCTTTATATCTGGTTGATACGGGGTAAGGACTCGACACGACTGGACTCGCATGCTGCAGTGTTTATGTAACAGGAAGCGCGTCCCAAGTTTTGGCAATCAGCCGGTCTGCGGGTTGAAGTTTTTCCATGTCTGTCCATTTGTGTGAGCTTGCCAGCTGTGCTTGGCTTCGTGCAAATATGAGCTGATCAATGAGGGAAATTTATCTCTTTACTCAAAAACAACACGCGCAGTTTGAGGCTGTTGTTATAATCCAATAAAATTAGTTTCAAGGTATCGGACCCTCCACAAAGTGGTTGGCTTCGCATTACAGTGACATGGCATTGAAAATAGATGTATAGATTTAATGCGCGAGATTTATTCATCTGTTTTTGTTTTATTTGATGGCTTTTTTTGTATTTTTATTTAAATGACAGTGAAATTAGTTATTCTGTGAAGAAAGGCCACCTGATTTATCTCCGAGCCAGGTACAGTCATCAGAAGAGCCACATCTGGCTCGCGAGCCATAGGTTCCCAACCCCTGCATTAGAGCATTAAAAAATAGCAAGTCATGTAAAATCTTAAATTGCAATACCCTTTCATGGATTTCTTTCTGTCTTTAATAACACATAATTGCAAGTTCACAAAAAGATCACAATAAGTCATGGTTCGGAATGTTCTCCCCAGAACAAATGGTAATAAAATTATAGAACACTGATGGCGTGCGACAACTGTTGCTCTTTTGTGCCCATTGTATTTCACATGGAGTACAAATGTCAAAGTAACTGACACTGAATTTTTTTTTTTTTTTTTTAATGAAATGTCGGATGACTGGTTAAAATCACATATTTGGAATTCTGTAGTTTGTAAATAATGATTTTATTACAGCTAGTGGTGGAAAATGAAGTAGATGCACATAGTTGTGGAGTAGTCTTTGTAGAACTTTAGAAAGATGTGTGATATGATTGGACTGGTGCTTTGGTTTTAGGTTGCATTTATCATTTCTTTTCCATCTTTAATTCAGCTTGTGACACTTCATCTTTGTTTGTTTGATCATGTCTCTGTTATTTTTCTTATGTCTTTTGCTTTCATTATTTTCCTACTGTTCTGTTCATTCATTACTCCAAGATAAAGCAGCTTAGGAAGAAGGTAAGGAGCACCAGATTAGAGATGAACCTAGTCTAACACGTACACATGTATACCCACGCACACTTGCACGCAGAGCCTGCTAGTCTAATCACTCACATGCTGCTGTTTTGTTTTGTTTGTTTTGTGGGGGGTGTCAAAGAATGAGCAGCTCCAGCAGGACGTGGAATTCTATAGGAAGGAATTGGAGCAGAAAGACTCGCACCAGAGCCGAGATGAGAGGAGTGAGGCTCAGAAGAAACTCAACAAAGCTAACCAGCAGGCTGATCAATACTGGGAAAACTGGCAGGTTAGCCAAGAGAGTAAAAACCACCATAATGTTTGGGTGGGAGGCACATACAAACATGAGGACAACAAACCAATTAATACGTTTTTACATTTATTTTTAGAGGCCAAAAAGTGAATATGGAATTCTGTCTTTTATTCCTTGGTATTTATATGTGTGTATAGACACTAAATAAAAAAACGTTTATATCAAACCACCCAGTTTTTCAAGTGAGTTAAAAAGGACAGGACCTGAAAGTTTTTACCTAAAATTAATAAAAAAAAATACTCAAAGGAAAGTGAAACCCACTGCCTTGCGATGGCCTGGTGAACTGTTCAGGGTGTACTCTGCTGTCGCCCAGAGTCGGCTGGATGGGCGCAAACCTCCCCACAGCCATAATAAGGATTAAGCGGCTTAGAAAGTGAATAAAATTTACTTGTTTATATTTGAATTGTTAGTTTAAGATATGTATTCTTTTATTCTTGCCATTATCTTGCCTTATCTGAATTAATGGATGCAAACTATGTACTGTAATGGATTTTACCAAATGACAACTTTGAAAAAGGAAGTAAAAACCATCTTACAATGAAAATACCTGGTACCTCGACTTAAAAAATTAATCCGTTCCGAGTGCAAGCTCGTAAGTAGAAACGTTCGTTAGATGAAACAAAAATTCCCAGAGGAAACAATAGAAAACCAATTAATCTGTTCCAACCCCCTCCCATACTCATATAACCTGACAAAAACATGTATTATTTACATAATATATTTAAGATAAACATGTAACAATAAACATTTCACAATAATAACACATGTACAGTAACATTAATAATACTGTAATTAATAATAAACAATAAGTCAATAAACACTACAGTAAGTGCGTCTGAACTTAAGAATATCACTTAAAATTAACTTACACGACTAATTTTTTTTTTTTTTACTTTTTATTTATTTAATTTTTGGGATTTTTTTAAACTGTTATTTCACTTCACTAATTTTGATCACTTGTCTTCTGCTGCTTGGCCGCACTCCCATCGTCGTTGATGTCTTTCGACTTTATCCGCAATAGGAGAAGCCTCTCCATCTCATCACAGAGTTCTGATCTTTCCTTATATAAAATAATAACCCCCTTTGCTGGTTTAGCATTCTTCAACATGGCCTTCTGTTTGAGAATTGTACAGATGGTCGATGCATTCTTCTCATACTCCTTACACAGATCATCCTACACGGACTCCTTTTTCATGTTTATCTATGATTTCAAGCTTCGTTTCAAGAGAAATTAATTTTCTCCACTTGCATACATCAGCCACCTTCTTACGACCCATCTTAGAAACACTGGGATATGCACAATAAAAAAATAAGACTAAAAAAAGTTACAAAATCCGAACCGCAGAAAAGAAAAACTTTTAAGCGTGTGCAAGTGACAAATGCCGGCGCGTAAAGGAGAGTGGAGGAATACGTGCAGAAGAATACGAGGCTAATTGGCGCGGATGACCCTGGGAACGTGCTTTTTTAACATACTGGTGGACCAGCTTTAAGTGTGATTGCGCATCCATTACACTAGGTGGCAGTGGCGCTCTCACTGTGTTCCCTATGGTGTAGGGAAAACGCACCAAGCAAACGATATGAAGTGCAGTCAACACTATTTATAGTCTCGCACAGGGTGCTGGGAGGGCGTAAAATGTTTTTTTTTCTTCCTGCCTATAGGGGGCATCACAGAAAATAATTGAGAAGCACTGCACAAGGCATTCTTGGAGAACAGGGGAATACATGTGGAAGAATATAAGGCTAATCAACACAGAAAAGCCATTTCCCCAGCAGAGCTCGGAAGTCGAAAATTTGCCCGTTGGATGGGGCAGATTTTTGGTGGGATCAAAGCTTATTTCACGGAATATTCATTATCAGGGACACTCGTAAGTCGAGGTACCACTGTATCTGTTGATATGTAACAGAGGAGTTTGGAAAGACTTTCTTTCATTTCACTTTAATATCTATTTTAGTAACCCATCAAACCTACAACCCACGGACTTTAGTAGATTTATAGTTTCTTTATTGATAAACCAGAGATCTCAAGTCATGATGTCGGTTGTCATGGCTGGCTCCATTTTGTGCAGTGCACAGAGGGTGAGAACTTGCACTTGAAGAGTGAACTGGAGAACCTGCAGAAGAACCTGGAAGAGTCTGTGAGAGAAATGGAGAAAATGACTGATGAGTACAACAAGATGAAGATGGCGGTGCAACAGGCAGATGGATTCATGGACCAGCTGAGAAGAGAGAGAGACCAGGCCATGCTGCAGGTTATTTTTCTGTTCTATTTATTTTTCCTTTTTTATTGCACTATAAATTAGAATTTAATTATCTGTATATTTTGGACCTGGCAGAACTTCAAGAGATGTATAAATCATTTGTGTGCATTGATTGTTTTTCCTGAAGTGTTATCTTTGTGTGTGTGTGTGTGTGTGTGTGTGTGTGTGTGTGTGTGTGTGTGTGTGTGTGTGTGTTTGTGTAGGTGAGAGAGCTGACGCAGCAGATTCAGGCTCGGGCCGAGGAGGCTGATCCAGTGATGGCTGCGGTCAATGCTAAAGTTGAAGAGTGGCGGGTAAGTGTGTGTATGTGTGAGGAAGGGGAAGAAAGAAAGAGACTACACAGCGTGTCTGTGTGTCAGAAAGATAGACAGACTGTCTACATGTGTGTGAGAGACAGACGGAGAGAAATAAGTGTGCGAGAGGTAGAGACTGTGGACTGTGTGGGTACGAAAGAGAGAGGGGACTGTGTATATAAGTGTGTGAGAGAGAGAGAGAGCGAGCGAGAGGGAGAAGACGGTGTTTTTGCTTGTGCGTCTGTGTATTAGTGTAATCTTTAATAGAGCAATTGTAGTTTAATGATATGAGTAAAAAATGATTTTTTTTTTGAAGTAAAATCACATGCACAAGTTTTACAAACGATGGCAGTGGTACCTCGACTTACGAGTGTCCCTGATCATGAATTTTCCATGATACAAGATTCGATCCCACTAAAATCAGCTCCATTCAACGAGCAAATTTTCTACTTAGGAGCTCGGCTGGGGAAATGGCTTTTCCGGGTTGATTAGCCTTGTACGTATTCTTCTGCGTGTATTCCTCTGTGCTCCGAGAATGCCTTGCGCCCCCAGTGCCCCAAGCGCGACTATAAATAATGTTTACTGCACTTCATATCATTTGCTCGGTGCTTTTCCCGACACCATAGAAACCCCCACAGTGAGAGTGCCACTGCCACCTAGTGTAGAGAATGAGCAATCACACTTATAAAGCTGGTCCACCAGTTTGTTAAAAAAAGCATGTTCCCCACGTGTCTTCCTCTGCTCTCCTTTCCGCACCGTCTAGTAGCGTGCACGTGCACAAAAGTTTTTCTTTGTTGGCTTGGCTGATCTGTGTAAGGAGTATGGGAAGAATGCATCTACCATCTGTACAATTCTCAAACAGAAGGCCATGTTGACTGTTAAACCAGCAAAGGAGGATGACTATTGGAAGAAAAGATCAGGACTCAATGATGAGATGGAGAGGGTTCTCCTATTGTGGATCAAGTCGAAAGAGATCAACAGCGATGGGAGTGCGGCCAAGCAGCAGAAGACTTAGTGAAGTGAAATAAAACAGTTAAACAATCCAAATAAATAAATAAATAAAAAGTTAAAATAATGTAAGTTAATGTTAAGTGCTATTCTTAACTTCAGACGCCTTTACTGTATTGTTTATTGACAGTATTAATGTTACTGTACATGGGTTATTATTGTGAAATGTTTATTTTTACATGTTTATCTTAAATATATTACATCAAAAATACAGTAGGCCCTTGACTATTCGTGGTTTTGCACCCACGGTTTGAGTATTCACTGATTGCCGAGCAACCGGCACATGATTCAAATTCAGCCAATGGCTGCCCTCCTTTCTCCTGATTGGTTGAGCTGACATCCCACCCCCTTTTCCTCATTCGCACACAAGTTGTCAATGACCCTTTATTTTGTGTGTGTTTTAATTACCAGTTAAGCTTTATGATACCACTCAAACGCTGTGCGTCTTCTCTGGCTAAGTGATAGAAAACGCTGGATGTCTCTTCTGAAGAAATAAGACTTTCTCCTGAGAAACGACGTTTTTTTCTGAACTGTTGTATTAAAATCTTTTTCAAGTATTATTCCAGTACAGTACCTAAGTTCATGTTTATTCGTGAGATTTTATGTTCTGTAGCATGTTTAAGAAACGATACCAAAAGGATAAACTTTATTACAGTACTCTTCATGTCGTTTTACATTGAACTTGGAGTGACGTCTCCAAGATGGCGCTGCCCAGAGGGCAACGTCGCGGAGTTCTCAGAGTCAAATTGTTTCTTTGTTCATTTTAATTGTTGTTTTGTTTGTTCATGTGCTCGTCTACAACCGGCCGACTGTACTACAGCAATAAGATCGGAGTATCTTCGGGCATGTATAAATAAGCGGAGCTAACATGCTATAAGCGGAGCTAACATGCTATTAGCGGAGCTAACATGCTATGAGCAGAGCTAGCATGCTATTAGCAGAGCTAGCATGCTATTGTTTATTTTAATTTGTTTTATTTGTTGTTTTGTTTGTTCATCTTATTGGGTGTACTCTCCTCGAGCCCATGTTTCACAGAAACACAGTCCTGTAGATCCCTCTGCACTGCAATCTGAGCATGAAGCTCGTCCATCTTGTTTCGCAGGGACTGAACATTTTAAAGCAGTATGGCCGGAAGTGCTAACCAAGCACCGGAGAATCTGAGAACTCCGCCTGGGCTTAATGATAGCATAGCATAGCAGCGCAGTGGGATCTACAGGACTGTGTTTCTGTGAAACATGGCTCGAGGAGAGTACACAGTCCTGTAGATCCCTCTGTGCTGCAATCTAAGCATGAAGCTCGTCCATCTTCTTTCGCAGGAACTGAACATTTTAAAGCAGTATGGCCGGAAGTGCTAACCAAGCGCCAGACATCTGAGAACTCCGCCTGGGCTTATTGTTAGCATTGAGCTCCCATAGCATAGCATTGCAAGCATTGACGCTGAAGCTGCTCATAGCTGTCTTAGGGTCGACCAATCATAGACAAACATAGTGTAAAACACGAACAAACAAATTAAAACAAACAAAGAAACAATTTGACTCTGAGAACTCCACGACGTTGCCCTCTTGGCAGCGCCATCTTGGCCACGTCACTCCAAGACATCACTCCAAGTTGAATGTAAAAGGACACGAAGCATAATAAAGTTTATCCTTTTGGTATCATTTGTTAAACATGCTACAGAACATAAAATCTCACGCACAAACATTCTCAGAATTGACTGAGGTACTGTACTGGAATAATAATTGAAAAAGACTTTAAAACGAGTGCTTTACAACAGTATATGCTGTATAATGTTTATATATTCTATTACTAAATATCACAGTACAAAATTAAACAGTTTTTCTGAATCCTGACTATATTTTACTACATTAATACTGTATTAATGAGTAAGACTGTCTGTAGAATGTGTAGCATATTTTAACGAATGAAATAAATTCCTAGTATTTTACTGCTGGCTGGTCGTTTGTGCATGTGACGTCATACATGGGGTTTTACTTCCGCGTACAGAACTCGTGGATTATCTCGATTCGCGGGAAGGAACCATACCCCAGTGAATGTCAAGCGCCTACTGTACATGTTTGTGTCCGGTTATATGAGTTTGGGAGGGGGTTGGAACGGATTAATTGGTTTTCTATTGTTTCCTATGAGAATTTTTGTTTCATCTAACGAACGTTTCCACTCCCGAGCTTGCCCTCAGACCAGATTAATTTCATAAGTCGAGTTACCACTGTTAGTTGTAAACAATTATTTGTTTAATGAACACTCACAAAGGTGTCTGTCTCTTCTTGATGGGGTTAATTTTCTGACATGGATTCGACTTTGAAGTAAGCACACTGCATGTATTTTTGATAGTTTCGAGGTGAAGACTTTGGGAAGGTCATTCCAAATACCAAATGTTGACCAAATTTAATTATTCCACAACCAACTTTAATATGTGTTTGTCCTCTCAATATTGGCAGAAGTGTCAAAATTTTTAATTATTTGAGGTTCTGGTGAAGAATTGTGAGGTTCTTCATGATTCCTACCACTTAGTCTCAGAGTATGAAGCTACCACCATGATGCTTAACAGTAAATACAGTAATAAATCATCTTTGCTTATCCAAACATGCTTCGAGTTACTATGGGCAACTTTCCTACATGTGTTTTTTCTTCACCTATGTGATCAGGCTGCAAACTTTAATCAAGCTTAAAGGTGTTCATTAGCTTTCACTTCATCCCAAGCCAAAGTCCTGGGTTCTTGGGTTGTTTCTACCCATCAAAGTCCATTTTCCGTTGGCTGAGCGTGACCATTTGGGTCTTCTTGCAGAACTTGGTGGACTTGTTACACTTCCCAGCTCTGCCTCCTGTCTTTTCCCCAGGGCCACTGTTTCTAAACCATACAACATCGCTGGCCTCAACACCATTTTGTATACCTTTCCTTTCATTCTTGCCGATACCTTCCTATCACACATCACACCGGACACTTTTCTCCAACCATTCCCACCAGCCTGCACATGCTTCTTCACCTCTTTTACACACTGTCTATTGCTCTGGATTGTTGAGCCTAAGTACATAAAATCCTTCACCTTCTTGATCTCTTCTCCCTGTAACCTCACAGTTCCTCTTGGGTCCTTGTCATTCATACATATGTATTCTGTCTTACTGAGGCTAACCTTCATTCCCCTCCTTTCCAGGGCATACCTCCACCTCTCTAGAGTTTCCTACACTTGTTCTCTGCTCTCACTGCAGATCACAATGTCATCTGCAAACATCATAGTCCATGGGGAATCTTGTCTAACCTCGTCTGTCAGCCTGTCCATTACCATAGCAAACAAGAAGGGGCTCAGAGCTGACCCTTGATGCAGTCCCACCTCCAACTTGAACTCTTCTTTCACACCAACAGCACACCTCAACAATGTCTTACATCTCTCATACATGTCCTGCACCACTCTAACATACTTCTCTGCCACTTCAGACTTCCTCATGCAACACCACAGTTCCTCTCTCGGCACCCGGTCATATGCTTTCTCCAGATCCACAAAGGCACAATGCAGCTCCTTCTGACCGTTTCTGTACTTCTCTATTAACATCCTCAAGGCAAATACTGCATCTGTGGTGCTCTTTCTTGGCATGAAATTAAACTGTTGTTCACAAATGCTGACCTCTGCCCTTAATCTAGCTTCCACTATTCTTTCCCATAACTTCGTCGTATGGTTACGTTATCCCTCTGTAGTTGCCACAACTCTGCATGTCTCCCTTGTTCTTAAAAATGAGCACCATCACACTCATCCTCCATTCCTCTGGCATCCTAAGACCTTGTTGAATGTTCTTGTCAGGAAATCTACTGCTACCTCTCCTAGACACTTCCATACCTCCACCGATATGTCATCAGGACCAACTGCCTTTCCATTCTTCATCCCCTTCAATGTCCTCCTCACTTCACCCTTACCAATCTTTGCTACTTCCTGGTCCTCAACAGTCACTTCTTCTACTCTTTTTTTTTTTTTTTCTCTCATTTTCCTCATTCATCAGCTCTTCAAAGTACTCTTTCCATCTTCCCAGCACACTTCTGTCATCAGTCAATACATTTCCCTCTCTGTCCTTAATCACTCTAACTTGCTGCACGTCCTTCCCATCTCTATTTCTCTGCTGTGCCACCCTGTATAAATCATTTTCTCCCTCTTTACTTTCCAACTGAGCATACAAGTCATCATGCGCCCTCTGTTTGGCATTTGACACTGCTACCTTCTCCTTATGCTGTGTCTCCCTGTGCTCCTGTTTACTCTCTTCAGTCCTCTCTCTGTCCCACTTCTTCTGAGCTAACCTCTTCCTTTGTACACACTCTTGCACTTCCTCATTCCACCACCAAGTCTCCTTATCTCCTCTCCTTTCAGATGACACACCAGGTACTCTCTTACCTGTCTCCCTGATCACATTAGCTGTAGTTGTCCAGTCATCTGGAAACACTTCCTGACCACTCAAAGCCATTTTCAACTCCTCCTTCAAGACAACATGACACTCTTCCTTTTTCAGCTTCCATCACTTTGTCTTCTGCTTTGCCTTTGCCTTCTTCACCTTCCTCATCATCATCATCATCATCATCATCCTGCACACCACCATCCTATGCTGTTTGGCAACACTCTCACCCGCTACTACTTTGCAGTCACTGACTTCCTTCAAATTACATCGCCTGCACAAGATGCGGTCTACCTGTGTGCTCCTACCTCCGCTATTATAAGCCACCCTATGCTCCTGTCTCTTCTGGAAGAAAGTATTTACCACAGCCATTTCCATCCTTTTTGCAAAATCTACCAACATCTGTCCTTCTGCGTTGCTGTCCTGGATACCAAACCTGCCCATCACTTCCTCGTCCCCTCTGTTTCCTGCACCAACATGTCCATTGAAGTCTGCACCAATGACCACTCTTTCACCTCTGGGGGTACTCTGCATCACTTCATCTAAGTCACTCCAGATTCTCTCCTTCTCTTCTCTCTCACATCCTTCCTGTGGGGCATAAGCACTAACAACATTGAACATCATGCCTTCAATTTCTAACTAGAGACTCATCACTGTTTGACACTCTTTTCACTTCTAGATCATTCCTGACAAACTCCTCAAAATGACTCCTACTCCATTTCTCTTCCCATCCACACTGTGAAAAAACAGCTGCTCCTAAGCTTTTTGGCTTACTCCCTTTCCACCTGGTCTCCTGAACACACAGTATGTCCACCTTCCTCTTCTGCATCATGTCAGCCAGCTCACTACCTTTTCCTGTCATAGTTCCAACATTCAAAGTCCCTACTTTCAGTCCTAGACTCATGCCTTTCCTCTTCTCTCTCTGCCTACGGAGACGCCTCCCCGCCTCTCCTTCTTCGACATCTTCGACCAACAGTAGTCCAATTTCCACCAGGACCCTGTTGGTTGACAGCACTGATGGCGGTCGTTGTTAACCCGGGCCTCGACCGATCCCGTATGAAATTTTTTGTTGTGACTCGCATATTTTGTTTTGCATTTGTTTTACGCCGGATACCCTTCCTGACGCAACCTTCTGCATTTATCTAGGCTTGGGACCAGTGTGAGGGAGAGGACCTCCCTCACGGCTGCATTGCTTGACACATTATTCATTATTACAATTTACACATCATTACTTACAAGCCAAACATGTGAATTAAAAATGGCTTATTTTGAAAATCACATGTACGTACATGTGTTTGAGGGCGTGGAGAAGTGTCAGGTGGGAGAAAAAAAAAAGTGTGCTTCAGTTTTCACATTGTGAACCGTCACATGACCAGGAGGCCCTGCAGTGTGTAAACATAATAAATTTCATCTGTCATTGTTCTTGATCTTCATCCTTGTTCAGAGTAGGTTGGTCATTTACAGATGTTTTTTTCTCTCGTATACTAGTCCTTCTCAAAAAATTAGCATATTGTGATAAAGTTCATTCTTTTCTGTAACGTACTGATAAAAATTAACCTTTCATATATTTTAGATTCATTGCACACCAACTGAAACATTTCAGGTCTTTTTATTGTTTTAATACTGATGATTTTGGCATACACCTCATGAAAACCCAAAATTCCCATCTCAAAAAATTAGCATATCATGAAAAGGTACTCTAAATGAGCTATTAACCTAATCATCTGAATCAACCAATTAACTCTAAACACCTGCAAAAGATTCCTGAGGCTTTTAAAAACTCCCAGCCTGGTTCATCACTCAAAAGCGCGATCATGGGTAAGACTGCCAACCTGACTGCTGTCCAGAAGGCCATCATTGACACCCTCAAGCAAGAGGGTAAGACACAGAAAGAAATCTCTGAGCGAATAGGCTGTTCCCAGAGTGCTGTATCAAGGCACCTCAGTGGGACGTCTGTGAGAAGGAAAAAGTGAAAGAAGGGCCGATTTCAGACCTTGGGGGACCTGTGGAAGCAGTGGACTGAGTCTGGAGTAGAAACATCCAGACCCACCGTGCACAGGCATGTGCAGGAAATGGGCTACAGGTGCCGGATTCCCCAGGTCAAGCCACATTTGAACCAGAAACAGCAGCAGAAGCGCCTGACCTGGGCGACAGAGAAGCAGCACGGGACTGTTGCTCAGTGGTCCAAAGTACTTTTTTCGGATGAAAGAAAATTTTGCATGTCATTCGGAAATCAAGTTGCCAGCATCTGGAGGAAGACTGGGGAGAAGGAAATGCCAAAATGCCTGAAGTCCAGTGTCAAGTACCCACAGTCAGTGATGGTCTGGGGTGCCATGTCAGCTGCTGGTGTTGGTCCACTGTGTTTTATCACAGATTTTGGAGCTCTTCATACTTCCATCTGCTGAAAAGCATAATGGAGATGAAGATTTTCATTTTTCAGCACGACCTGGCACCTGCTCACAGTGCCAAAACCACTGGTAAATGGTTTACTGACCATGGTATTACTGTGTTCAATTGGCCTGCCAACTCTCCTGACCTGAACCCCATAGAGAATCTGTGGGATATTGTGAAGAGAAAGTTGAGAGACACCAGACCCAACACTGTGGATGAGTTTAAGGCCGCTATCAAAGCATCCTGGGCCTCCGTAACACTTCAGCAGTGCCACAGGCTGATTGCCTCCATGCCACACCGCATTGAAGCAGTCATTTCTGCAAAAGGATTCCCGACCAAGTATTGAGTGCATAACTGAACATAATTATTTGAAGGGTGACTTTTTTTTTGTATTAAAAACACTTTTTTTTATTGGTCGGATGAAATATGCTAATTTTAGATTTTCATGAGCTGTATACCAAAATCATCAGTATTAAAACAATAAAAGACCTGAAATATTTCAGTTGGCGTGCAATGAATCTAAAATATATGAAGTTTAATTTTTATCAGTACATTACAGAAAATAATGAACTTTATTACAATATGCTAATTTTTTGAGAAGGACTAGTATATGTGTGTGTGTGTGTGTGTGTGTATGCATGTATGTGTGTGTGTGTGTATGTATGTATGTATGTATGTGTATATATATATATATATATATATATATATATATATATATATATATATATATATACACACACACACACGCACACACACACAGTCGGCCCCCCTACTTACGAAGACCCCTGTGTACAAAATCCCCGTGTTACGAAGATCATTTCCCTAAGTTTCCATCCCTGGGATATGAAAACAGCCCCCTCTTACGAAAAGAAATTCAAATGCGGCAATCAAAATTTCACACGATGCGCAAGTTTCTCTCTCATTGGCTGTCTCTCAACATCCCGCCCCGCTGGCCTCCCAGATAGACACAGAAGGAAGCTTAACTCTTTAGTTTTTAGTTTTTTTCAGTTGTTCAGTAAATGTTTAATAAATGTGGGTGCATTTGAGCTAATCTGGAATGCCGATCCCTCAAAGAATCAAGTTAAAGTTGAGTTTGTCAAGCAGCTTTGAATTCCATGTCTTGTGGGCGTGGCCCGCAGCACGCGTGACAGAGAGAGAGAGAGAGAGAAGAAATAACTCTTCAGTTTATAGTTTAGTTTCTTTCACTTGTTTAATTCAGTAAATGTTTAATAAATGTGGGCGCATTTGAGCTCATCTGTAATTCCGATCCCTCAAGGAATCAAGTTTAAGTGGAGTTTGTCAGGGAATGCGCTTTGAATTCCACGTTTTGTGAGAATTTTGAGAGAGCGCGAGAGAGAGCGTGAGAGACAGGGATATGTGTGTGTGTGTGTGTGTGTGTGTGTGTGTGTTAATAAAAAATGTTTAATCATGGTTTAATTTATAAATATGTTAATAAAATGTTTAAATTGTTTAATAAATAATTTTCTTTTACTTTTAACACATATTTCATACAAAATTGGTGTACTTTTATTATTTTTAAAGGGTTTTTGGGGTTTATCCAGTCCAAAGACCCTTGGAACGAATTAGGCGTTTCACATATAAGATGCGAACCTACTTACGATATCCCCGCGTTACGAAAAAGGCTCTGGAATGGATTAATTTCGTAGGTAGGTGGCCGACTGTGTGTGTGTGTGTATGTATGTATGTATGTGTATATATATATATATATATATATATATATATATATATATATATATATATTATACACACAGTAGGCCCTTGACTATTCGTGGTTTTGCACTTGCGGCTCCGCATATTCGCAGAATGCCGAGCAACTGTCACATTATTGAAATTCAGTCAATGGCTGTTCTCCCTCATGCTGATTGGTTGAGATGATATAACTCCCCTTTTTCCTCATTCACGCACACATTGTGCCTGTGCTTTTTTAGTGTGTGCGTTTTTAATTACCGTTGAGCGCCGTCATGCCACCCAAATGCTGCGCACCTTCTCAGGCTTCTGGTAAGGCGCCAAAGCACCAGAAAAGGGTAATGACGCTGCATGAAAAAGTAGAACTGCTTGATATGATTCAGGAAGGAAAACGTTTTGCTGCAGAAATGCTAAGAAGGTGAATGTTGTATGAAACAAACAAGATCATCATCAGAATGGAATCTACCTTAGTATTCTGGATACTTCTAGTTCAGGGGTCGGCAACCTTTGCCATTCAAAGAGCCATTTGGACCCGTTTTCCACATTAAAGAAAACACTAGGTGCCACAAATCCTTTTTTGAGATTTAAAATCAAATAACACTGCATATAATGTTTTTCCACTTTTTCCTTCATGTTAATATGAAACAACAATGTGTTTCACTGATTTAAACAACTGCAAAGACAATTAAATTACAATTCTGCTAGCAACAAAAACATTTAGATTAAAAAAAAAATCGCCAGCCTCCTCACGACCCGAATTAGGATTAAGTGGTTCAGAAAATGAATGAATGTGTTCAAGTCCTTCTTGTATTTTTATAAAGAAAAAGAATATGTGTCCAACGAAACGTGGGATGGGGTGCAACCAGATGTGTTAAGGGGTTGGGTAGTCTCCCTCTCCATCACGCCCTTCGTGGGATCGTCTTTTTCTTTATTCATTATATCAATGTTGTTTTGTGATAGTTTTAATTTACAAAAATGACAGCAACACAGAAAAGTATACGAAGACTTATTTTTAGAAGGAGCCTGCTCAATATTCTTTGAAATAATATTAATACTTAATACTTCACTGACCGACCCTTTCTCAGAGTGGAGACTTTTATTTTGTCACTGCAGAGTTATTTAATTCGTAGATTGCTGTGCATAAACAAATCTCATCCACCAACTCTGACTTCAGCTGTGATTTCCGTTCCTGGATTACACCCTGGCGGCGAAAAAAATCTCTTTCTTGCCGCACTGCTGCTTGGGATGAAGAGAACAGTCCATGCCATGAGCACAAGAATTGGAAATCCACAAACACAGAAAATCAAAACCACTGAGACTCTCAACGTAGCTGATTAATTTAACGATAGGCATGTCCACAAGAACACACACATAAAATCACCCCACCCCCACCAAATAAATATCCGCCCACACCTGTGACTGTTAATTTTCATGTATGTAATTTTCAACCCTGAAAGAGCATTTTTGGATGGGTCCCCACTGGGTACCTGTGGGTACCCGACAGTTGCAGGATTCTGCCTTAGGCAGATTCTCCCTTCATTCAAGTGAAAGCTGGTTTAACGACCCCTGGAAACCCAAAGTGCTTCCGATGTGAGTAAATAAGCGGCATTTTCTTTTTGCAGTTGATGCAAGTGGTTTTTGTAGATGATGATGGTGATGCACTCGTCAGCCACCGTAAAGTATAACATTATTTTGAAAAGCCACGGAGCCGCACCAGAGAGGTGAAAGAGCCGCATGCGGCTGTGGAGCCGTGGGTTGCCGACCCCTGATATAACGCAATGCAAAGTAAATACACGCAATACTAGTGGGTATTTTTGAAAACTACAGTGCTGTATGTTTAATGCCGTGGGGGGGGGGGGGGGTGTGCATAAGCCAGTGTCTCTCCCTCACGCCGGTTCCAAGCCCGGATAAATGCAGAGTGTTGTGTCAGGAAGGGCATCCGACGTGAAACCATTGCCAAACTTTAAATGTAAGTCACAAATATTACCTCCATAACGGATCGGTCGAGGCCTGAGTTAACAATGACTGCCATCAGTGCCGTTCACTAACAGGGTGCTGGTGGAAATTGGACTACTGTTGGTGGAAGAAGGAGAGGCAGGAGGCGTGTCCGTAGGCAGAGAGAGAAGAGGAAAGGCAGGAGTCGAGGACTGAGAGTAGAGACTTTGAATGTTGGAATTATGAAAGGAAAAGGTAGAGAGCTGGCTGACATGATGCAGAGGAGGAAGGTTGACAAACTGTGTGTTCAGGACATCAGGTGGAGAGGTATCAAGGCTAAAAGCTTAAGAGCAGGGTTTAAGCTGTTCTATCATGGTGTGGATGGGAAGAGAAATGGAGTCGGAGTCATTTTGAAGGAGGGGTTTGTCAGGAATGTTCTAGAAGTGAAAAGAGTGTCAGACAGAGTGATGAGTCACAAGTTAAAAAATTGAAGGCGTGATGTTCAATGTTGTTAGTGCTTATGCCGCACTGGCAGGATATGAGATAGAAGAGAAGGAGAGATTCTGGAGTGAGTTAGATCAGTGGTTTTCAAACTTTTTTTGCCACCACCCCATTCACCGCTGGACAGAAATGCCAGCGCCCCCCATTCCCTCCAACGAACGCCAGAACGACGGTCATGTTAAATGTCATAAGAATTGGTTGATTCTTCAAAAATGGTTAACATTTATTTTTCAATCACAAACACCTTGAACTGAACATTAAATACATTGTAAAACTTATCGAGTCATCATCAACAACTACCCTGCTCAATGAGATGGGTGGGCTTGGTACATTGCAATCAAACTGTCAACATCAGGATGAAGGTTTGTCAGGAGCAGTCAGATCACCAGGCTCGCTTATGTTGAGTTTGTTTCTTTGTTTGGTGAGGAGCCTTAACACAGCGCTGAATCCCCTCTCAACCAGGTCGGAAGTCGGAAAAGCAACGAAAACCAACTTGATGTCTTTCCACAGGTTTTGGTAGCGGTTTGGGATCGCTGTTTGCATCCAAAAGGCTTGGTAAGAGGTTTTGAACTTTTGGTTTCAGATCCTCGTCATTTTTCAAACTTACAAGTTCCTCTTCTAGATGGGTTGGCACCTCTGTGCTGGGTGCAGTAAACGGAGCGATCACCCAACCAGGGATTTCAAGAGAAAATAGGTTGTTGAATCTGACTGACATATCCCTGTAGAGTTCCAGTAAATGAGCGCAGTACACACCAATGTCATCGTCCTTCACTCCTGTTTTCTTCTCCAAGTCAGACAAACAAGGAAACTGATGGAATTCATGGCGTCCAAGGTTCCTGCTGTAGAGCTGTAATTTTCAGAGGAATGCCGAGAGGGCGGACTTGGCTTTGATTAATGAAGTCTCATCACCATGCAGCTGCAAATTCACTTCATTGAATTCGGAAAACATTTCAGTGAGATAAGCAATATCTGTCTGACTCGATTTCAGTTTGTCGTAAAGCCCAGGGTTGGATTCTTGAAAAAAATCCAGAACACTATTAAACAGTGTGTAAAACCTTTTCAAACAGTTACCTTTCGACAACCACCTAACTTCTGTATGGAGAAGTAGGCATTGAAAATCTTCATTTTCAATACACAGCTGATGAAACAGTCAAGAATTGAGAGTATTCGCTTTGATTTTGTTGACTGCAGTAATCACAGTCGATAAGGATTCATGTAGCTTCTCACTCAAATTCTTTGCCACTAAGTGTTGTCGATGGATCACACAGTGAACTGTGAGGCCTTCTGGAACAGCTTTTTTCAAATAGCTTAGAAATCCACGGTGGCGACCAACCATGAACGGGCCGCCATATGTAGCACATGAGATGATGTTTGTAAGTGGAATGCTTTTTTTCTGGAAATAGTCCTCCACAGCTCGATACACTGATTCTCCTTTGGTATCTGTCTTCAGGAGACGTGCAAACAATAATCCTTGACACAGTGACCCACCCGTGATGAAGCGTACATATGCGAGAAGTAGTGATTCGTTTCCCAGAAGAGTGGATTCTTCCAATTGCAAACTGAACTCGGTTGTCATCAACATCTTACTGAGGGTCTCTTCGACGTTTTCAGCCATTTTGTCCATTCTTCGTTGAACTGAGTTGTCACTGAGAGGAATCGATTTTATGACTTGTTCAGGAGATTTGTACAAGACTGTTTTAATAACCTCTAACTGCAGGCAGAATCAGTTCTTCTCCAATAGTGTGGGGCTTGCCAGCTTTCGCTATCAGCAAAGAAATGTTGTAAGAAGCCTTCAGACCATCATCTGAATTTTTCGATGAGGAAATAAACACATCCATTGTTTTTCGCTTCAAAAATTGATCTCAAAGAGATTGATACGCCAGTGTTTTGCCAGATTTATCGGGATGAATCTTCTTTAAATGTTCAAGGAGCCAAGACTGCTTCATTGCTTCATTAGATAAGTTTTTCTCACAAACCAAGCACATGGGTTGTTGTGGATTGGTCGGTGATTGTATAAATCCATAATTCAAGTACTCCACAGAGTATTGCCGACACTTCTTTTTCGATGCTCCTGGGGTTGCCATGGCTATCCCTGGAGAAAAAATGCAAACTGTTTTTAGAGGCAGAAAATGGAGTAATGATTAGAAACTACAATTGAGATCAGGCAAAAAATGTAAGAAACAAGCGTATATAGTTTTAAAAACAGGCTTACAAACTGGATGTATACAGGCACGTACGTCTAGTTGCAGCGACTGAGGAACGCTTAATTAAATCACCCCGTTTTTCCGGCCTTTCTACCAAAACCAATGTCACATTTTACTGTAATTGCTCCAATGCCCCCTTCACAATTTCAACGCCCGCATCCGACAGTTTACTCGCCAGTACCACTTCGAAAGTTCATATCACCCCCCCGGGGGGCGGTTCCGTCCACTTTGAAAACCACTGTTATATGAAGTGATGCAGGGTATCCCCAGAGGTGAAAGAGTGGTCATTGGTGCAGACTTCAATGGACATGTTGGTGCAGGCAACAGAGGGGACAAGGAAGTGATGGGCAGGTTTGGTATCCAGGACAGGAACACAGAAGGACAGATGCTGATAGATTTTGCAAAAAGGATGGAAATGGCTGTGGTAAATAGTTTCTTCCAAAAGAGACAGGAGCATAGGGTGACTTATAAAAGCGGAGGTAGGAGCACACAAGTAGACTACATCCTGTGCAGGCGATGTAATTTGAAGGAAGTCAGTGACTGCAAAGTAGTAGCGGATGAGAGTGTTACCAAACAGCATAGGATTGTGGTGTGCAGGATGACGCTGATGGTGAGGAAGGTGAAAAAGGCAAAGGCAGAACAGAAGACACAGTGGTGGAAGCTGAAAAGGAAGAGTGTCGTGTTGTCTTCAAGGAGGAGTTGAAACAGACTGGGTGGTCAGAAAGTGCAGAGAGTACTTGGTCATCTGGAAGGAAAGTAGATAAGGAGACTTGGTGGTAGAATGAAGAAGTGCAGGAGTGTGTACAGAGGAAGAGGTTAGCTAAGAAGAAGTGGGACATTGAGAGGACCGAAGACAGCAAACAAGAGTACAGGGAGACACAGCGTCAGGCGAAAGTAGCGGTGTAAAAAGCCAAACAGGACGTATGATGACTTGTATGCTAGGTTGGACAGTAAGGAGGTAGAAAATGATTTATACAGGTTGAAAAAGCAGAGAGATAGAGATGGGAAGGACATACAGTAAGTTAGAGTGATAAAGGACAGAGAGGAAAATGTATTGACTGATGACAGAAGTGTGCTGGGAAGATGGAATGAGTACTTTGAAGAGTTGATGAATGAAGAAAATGAGAGAGAGAGAAAAAAAAGAGTAGAAGATGTGACCGTTGAGAAGCAGAAAGTAGCAAAGATTGGTAAGGGTAAAGTGAGGAGGGCACTAAAGAGGATGAAGAGTGGAAAGACAGTTGGTCCCGATGATATACCTGTGGAGGTATGGAAGTGTCTAGGGGAGGTAGCAGTCGATTTCCTGACAAGAACATTCAACAAGGTCTTGGAGAGTGAGCAGATGCTGGAGGAATGGAGAAGTGTGCTTTGGCCCATTTTTAAAAACAAGGGAGACGTGCAGAGTTGTGGCAACTACAGAGGGATGAAGTTGATGAGCCATACATAGATGTTCTGGGAAGGAAGAGTGAAAGCGAGACTAAGACGAAGCATCCTGGGCCTCCGTAACACCTCAGCAGTGCCACAGGCTGATTGCCTCCATGCCACGCCGTATTGAAGCAGTCATTTCTGCAAAAGGATTCCCGACCAAGTATTGAGTGCATAACTGAACATAATTATTTGAAGGTTGACTTTTTTGCATTAAAAACACTTTTTTTTTTTTTTTTATTGGTCGGATGAAATATGCTAGTTTTTTTGAGATAGGAATTTTGGGTTTTCATGAGCTGTATGGCAAAATCATCAGTATTAAAACAATAAAAGAACTGAAATATTTGTTAGTGTGCAATGAATCTAAAATATATGAAAGTTTAATTTTTATCAGCACATTACAGAAAATAATCAACTTTATCACAATATGCTAATTTTTTGAGAAGGACTAGTGTGTGTGTGGGTATGTATGTGTATATATATATGTGTGTGTGTATATATATATATATATATATATACACACACACACACACACACACACACACACACACAGTGAGTCGTCGACTTACGACCTATGCGAGTTACGTCTGATCGACTTTACGACTACAAAAGTGGTGAAGCATGATTCATGGCAGTGCAGTGCGAGTGTTGCATACGATAGTTGTTTGCGCTGCCGGCAGCGCCAGCATCTTAAAAGGCCAAGCAGGAGATGATGCAGCTTCACTTTCTGACTGCTCAGAAATCTATTCATCTACTTTCAATGCCACGTCACTGTGGCACGAAGCGGAGAGCCAATCCTTTCTGTGTGGGCGGGTCCGATACCTTGAAACTCTAATTTTATTGGACTCGCACGCTGTAGTGTTTAAGTGACAGGAAGCGCGTCCCAAGCTTTGGCAATCAGCTGGTCTGCGGGTTGAAGTTTTTCCATGTCTGTCCATTTGTGTTTGCTTGCCAGCTGTTCTTGGCTTCGTGGAAATGAGCTGATCAAAACGAGGCTATCTCTTTACTCAAACAACACGCTCAGTCTGAGGCTGTTGTTATAATCCAATAAAATTGGAGTTTGAAGCTATTGGACCCGCCCACACAGTGGAGTACAGAAAGTGACGTGGAATTGTAAATAGATGTATAGATTTAAATGCGCGAGATTTATTCATCTGTTTTTGTTTGGCGCGAGTGTATTTGGATGGAAAGTCGACATACGACCAGATCGAGTTACGACCAGTCTGCCAGAACCAAACGCAGTCATAAGTCGACGACTCACTGTATACACAGACACGCCACGACTTGCGTTCATCCGTTTTACATTTTTTCGCTTTTCCGTTTTTTTCTCAAAAAAAAGTCAAATTTTGAGTTTAGACGTACCTACGTAGTACGCTGACGTAATGACGCTGCGTCCATTGTTTACAAACAAGACTGAACGTGCCCCTCCTTCCCAGTTCAGTTATATATAAATATATATATATATATCTGTTATATAGTGTGTTACTCTTGTGTTAAGACGTCATCTCTTTGTGTTTGCACTGTTTTGCGGACTTTTGTAACCCGAAGCAAACATGGTTGATCAGAAGCGTAAGCTTACTAGCATGGATGCAAGTCTTGTACACAGAGATGAATTAACTATCTGCTCGGAATCGGCACGATCTACCATGCATACTCAGTTAAGCAAAGAGAGTTATAAAATATGAAAACCCGAATCCAGGATAGAGAGAACTCTCTGCTCTGCTGGTGATTCACAGTGTACTAAACGAGTTCAACAAAGCCCTTGCTCACTTGAAAGCCGTAAGTCTGCATATCCCGCGCTTTGTTTCAAGCAAGTAAACTAGTTTCAGCAAGTGCACTACTTTCGGTATTGAGCACTTCATATATTGTAAGCGTTGATTGGCTGTTTTAAGCTTCATGTAAAGTGAGTTGGCTCAGCTTCATGTCATGTGACCATCCGTCGACCGTCGGAACCATTTACAAGCAGAAAGATCGCATTATAGAGAATGTTAAAGGTTATATTTGATACTGTATTTGATATTGGGTGAGTGAATTTGATTAAAATTTATCAATTTTAAATTATTTTGCTTGAATTTAATGTATTTGAAATTAATGTTGATATTATTTGATATATTTGATATTATTTTACAATGTTATGTTTATAATAATTGATTTAGGGGTGTTTTATGAGATACGGTAATGGTATTTATGGATGTATAGTGCCGTATGAGCATCACACGTCATACATCACTGTAACAACTTGCGTTCACTTTCAACTTACGTTCGGCCGTCCGGGATCAATTAAAAACGTAAGCCGGGGCGTGTGTGTGTGTGTGTGTATGTATATATATATATATATATATATATATATATATATATATAATATATAAAATTTATTTACATCTTATGCATTATTTTTGAATGTTTAATTGTTATTATAAGCATTTATAGCATTGAATGTGTATTTATTGATATTATATACACATCTAAGGCGGGCCATGTCTCTCACTGTCTATGGTGAAAGGCATGTAAAAGAACCATTGTTGACTTTCGTAAAGAGTAGGCTGCAAAGCCGTCAGCGTGTTTCTGTCCCCTGCTAAAGGGTTGTGACAGGAAGGGCATCCGACATAAAAACCTATGCCAAATCAAATGTGCGACTCAACTAATTTGCTGTGGCGACTCCCAAGAAAGGGGAAAAAAAGCCAAAAGGAAAAGAAAAACATATACATCAGTCATGGGGGTCATCCTACTTTGTGGAAATCGGCAGTCCGGGGGGGCTCTTGGTCCCCATTAACCATGGAAAGTGAGGGATCTGTATATATTTGTGTGTGAGAGTGAGCAGAACTAAGAACACTTTAGGTAGAAATACTTATTGACATTATGTGAACTTTGCAGTTAAGTTCATAAATACTTTTGTTTTCATCTAAGTAGAAATTAATCTTTGTCTCTCTCTCTCTCTCTCTCTCTCTCTGTGTGTGTGTGTGTGTGTGTGTGTGTGTGTGTGTGTGTGTGTGTGTGTGTGTATATAGAGTGTGCTATCCAGGAAAGATGCTGAAATCCTGGAATACCAGCACATGATTCGTAACCTGAGGGAGAAATTAAGAGCAGCCCAGATGGATTCGGACAAAAGCAACATAATCGCACTCCAGCAGGTAGTGAACTGTTCATAGTCATCATTACCATCATGTTGGGGGAATTTGAGTGTCTAAACAGATTTTAATTTACAAAGCAGGGAATATTGCACATGAATGAATGAATAAATGTGTGTGTGTGTGTGTGTGTGTGTGTGTGTACCATATTCGGTGTGATAAGCGCCCAGGGCGCTTGAAAATTGGAGTGGGTGGGCACTTATTGAAATGTTTACCAGCAGAGTGGAACGGTAAGTGCTTATTACCATCAAGGTGGAAAACATGAATAATAACAGAACAATACAAAAGTTTTACTGGAATTTGTGTTATTCATTTTGTGGTGTCAACTAAACTACTTAGATGAAAGCTGAAAATAAACAGAAAACAGCATAATTAAAAAAAAAAGAGACCCCTTACTTTTCTCTCCCGGTGCTGTTCTTTAAACATTTTCTGGAAGTAAAATCGAGTCAATCAACATGACATGTTGACCCAATCAACACAAACATAAACAAAAGCACATGTCCAGGAATGTGCTTAAATTTAGGAAGTTAGGGTTAGGGTGGAGAATCGGGTGAAAAATATTCATCACTTTCTGATAGGTCCATATCTGGCTCATCGCTCCATTCGTTCAGAGGATTGGATAATTTTGATGTAGCCATTTTCTAATGGTTCATTGGTTGTTGGACATTTACCAAGAGAAAACAGCAAAATATTTTCCTGTTTTTTAAAGCACGGCAGAACAATCAAATGTGTTGTTACTGATGAACATTATAGACATTCCCCAGTGGCAGGAGGTCTTGAAATACCATGTAAACTCACTTTTACAGTCAGTGAACACCTCATTTTACAGTTGCAGAGACTGATCAAATAAAATTGGTAAATTTGATCTACCATTTTGCTCCCAGTACACGTGGGCGGTTATTAGACGTGAGGTCAAAAACATTGGTTGAGGGGGCTTATTGGAGCAGGGCGCTTAGTACATCGAATACGGTGTTTTTTTGTGTGTGTGTGTGTGTGTGTGTCATCAGCATTTAAACAATAAAAGACCTGAAATATTTCAGTTGGGGTGCAATGAATCTAAAAAAGTTTAATTTGTATCAGTACATTACAGAAAATAATGAACTTTATCACAATATGCTAATTTTTTGAGAAGGACTAGTATATAACACGCGAAATTGCCAACATTTTTGTGGGAGGTCCGGAAAAGTCCAACCCAAGATCGGCCCCTCGTGTTAGGCAGAAGGAATTTTCAGTAAAATGAAACTGTGATAATATTTATGAATTAATTAAGCGCTTCAGCTCCTTACCAGAAGATGCAGGGTGTTTGAGTGGCATCATAGGGTTTAAATAATAATTAAAAACACGCAAAAAAAGTGAAGTCACAATTCAAGCAATCACATTGATGACACGTTTGCGAAGGAGAAAAAAAGGTATGTACATATCATCTGCAACCAATTAGCAGGAGACAGAAACAAAAGCTCTCAGCTGTTGGCTAAATTTGAATCACGTGCCAGTAACTTCCGGATTTGCCGCTAATCCGCAAGTATAATAATAATGTAGTAAAATGTCGTAATGATTCAGTAAAAACTTTTTCATTTTGTACTGTGATATTTATGAATAAATAAAGTGCCACATAGACCTAGGAAAAAAAAACAGATCTATGCAAATATTCAGATGAAGCACTCATAGAGCTAGCTTAAGAGGTGTATGAGTTATACCCCCATTTCACTGGAGCACGGCATGCAATAATCGTGACAGAAAGGTGCGGAACGCAGTCTGTGGAAGAGCTTCGGCATTTTTACACGGAAAATGGGTCAAAATCCTACCGAAAAGTGGAAATTCTGAATACTTTTTGGAACGCTTATGTGCAGAACAGGCATGGCAAAGTACTTCAAAATGACAGTATAATTCCAGAATAAGTACGGAAAAGCCCATGGATGAACTGTGGAACAAATACGAATAGCTACGGCTTGCTAAGGAAGACTTTCGGATAATTCACGGATGGTTCACGGAAAGCACGGAACACTCGAGGAATAACTACAGCAATAATCCATTCGAGAAGGAAGAGTTTTGGAATGATTGCGGAAACACGCGGAATGAAAGCGGAACGTTTACGTTCAACATGGAATGACTGAGGAATACCCAGTGTAACCACATTTCAATCCGGAAAAATCAGCAAACATCAAAGGATTTGCACCTGATTCCGCAAAAAATATGCGGATTCGACCAAGTAAACTCATTCTGCCAAATCTGATTTATCTGAGATCCAGATGCAGTCATCAAAACTGCCACATCTGGCCCGTGAGCCATAGGTTCCTGACCCCTGCTATATTGTATTCTATATACCAGGGGTCGGGAACCTATGGCTCGATAAATCAGATGGCCTTTCTTAACAGAATAACTAATAATAATTCCACTGTCATTTAAATAAAAATGCAGAAAAAGCCATCAAATAAAACAAAAACAGATAAATAATTATCACGCATTTTAATGTATACATCTATTTTCCACGCCACTTGTCGCTGTGGCACGCAGCGGAGAGCCAATCTTTTCTGTACTGCAGTGTGCAGGAGGGTCCAATACCTTGAAACTAATTTTATTGGCTGATATGCAACAGCCTGCGAGAGTTGTTTTTGGGTCAAGCGGTAAATTTCTCTCGTTTTTGATCAGCTCATTTGTGCAGAGCGAACCCTTTCAACCAAGAAGATGGCAAAAAGAAAAAAAAGATGAGGAGTACAATCACTGAATGAAGATTTGGAAAGATTTGCATGAAGCCAAGCAGAGCTGGCAAGCAAACACAAATGGACAGACATGAAAAAACTTCAACCCACAGACCAGTGGTTTGTCGAAACTTGGAACACGCTTCCCGTCACATACCAACCACTGCAGCATGTGAGTCTTGCCGTATTGACCATGTTTGGCTCTACATATGCATGCAAGCAGTCCTTCTCACACCTGAAAAATGTTAAGACCAATCTGCGGTCACGTTTAACAGATGGCATGCATGAAACTGAACCTCACCACGTATCAACCAGACTACAAAAGCAACTGGCACGTCATTCAAATTCAGCCAGTGGCTGTCCTCCTTCCTGCTGATTGGTTAAGATGATGTCATGCCTCTTTTTCCTCTTTCGCGCACAAGTTGCCAATGAGCCTTTTTTTGTGTGTGTGTTTTAATTACCAGTTAAGCTCTATGATGTCACTCAAACATTCGCTCAGCGCCAGGAAAAGGTAATGACGTTGGATGTCTCTTCTGAAGAAATAGGACTTTCTCCAGAAGAAATGACAGTTTCCTGTGAAGTGCCTGAAGAGTAATAATCATCTGAACTGCTGTAAAACACTCCACTATTAAAGTCTTTTTCGATTATTATTCCAGTACAGTACCTAAGTTAATGTTTAGAGTGTTTGTGTGTCTGATTGTAATTACTGTGGTGTAGCATGTATCTCATTTTGTTTTGTTTATCCAATGTATTACATTTTCTTGTTCTTTATGTCCTTTTTGTTATGGTCTGTGTTTTTGGGGGACTTTGATTTTGAAGGCTGTGCCTCGTTTTCTCTCCACTTCGGCTGAGGGGCGTGGCTGAGCTGCTCAGTGGCTCACACCTGAATTCACTATTCTCCTTTACTCACAATAAACAAAAGCATGCTCTCCTCTGCGCCAGAGGATTAACTCGCATCACGCCACCGCTTCTTTGAATTGTAATGCTCGCTACCTCGCTCACTCAAACTCAGTTTTCTACCCGCTCCGGCTGAGGGGCGTGGCTGAGCTGCTCGGACTGAATGCAGTTCATACCTAAATTCAGTCATCTCGTGACTCACAAATACAGTAATGCAATACCTTCCTCTCGTGGGCATTTTTGAAAACTACGTTTCAAGGAAAATGCATTTAAAGGTGTTCTTATATATTGCATGATCACAAGTCTGATACTGTAGCCACTCCTTCATTAATCCACAAAGTTAAGTGTGAAATCAAAACATGCCTGTTTTCTAGTGGCACCTCTCTATAAAATGCCTGGTATAAAAAAAAGTTTGAGTTCGTGAGAAGTAAAGATTTCACGACTTCCACAAGCAAGCAGAGATCAGGCTCTGGGCATGCTTAGCTAGGTAAGTGAATTGTAATATTAAAATAATATTCATTAAAAAGCGGCTACTTTTTTCCCTCAGGCTTTGTTTGGTACTCGACAGATTTCCGGGAAGTTCACTTCGCTAGCGTCTCATAGCTAATCCAAAACCTGCTTTTGTTTCTCTCCGTGGGCTTATTGGTAAGCCTTTTGGTATACGGGATATTTTGGCGTTGCCTTCTGGCTGCTGTGTTCTGGTCTGCTTGGCGTTGCGTTGAGTGCAGGCGAACTCCGCACCCTCGATTTCTGCTTAGTTTAGTTTGCCCTTTCTATATACAAGTTCTTGAACGGGCAGTCAGCGAATATCTGAACACTGGGCTAATCTCTTAATATTAAATTGGTGTATTTGTAGTCTGAGGGGTATAAACTCAAGCTGATTTGACTAGTTTCTACCCTTTTGAAATTTAATTTCAAATGTTAGCAGTTAGTATTTAGAAAAGCCAGGAATATCTGAGTACTGGGCTAAACCTCTTTCACTATTGAATTGGTGTATTTGTAGCCTCAGAGATAGTATAAATTCAAGCTTGTTGTCTGATTTGACTTGTTTCTACCCGTTAAAATTTAATTGTTAGCAGTAAGCCGGCCCCTGCAAAAGGCCATTTATTTGCTCTCCCTGTTTTTATTGCGGCTGCTGCTCGGGTTCCCAGGTTTGTAATTTTTGGTTTTGAGCTTCACTCTCGGCAGTTAAATACTTTTTAATTGCTTTTTAGGGTGTGATAGGTCATAGTTAGGGGTTCAAAAATGTGGCCAAAACTATGTGACGGTTATTGCGGAATGATCGCTCTTCTGGAGACGGATTTTCAGGGTGCGTTCATCTGCCACGGTGCCAGCTGATTGCGCATCTGGAGAGCAAGATCCTTGGTCTTCAGGGCCAATTGGCGGCACAACATAGTCCGCAATTGGTAGAGTTCCCAGAGGAACTGTGTACGTCGTTTAGGGAGATGGTGTGTACGCCACATCCGGGTAGGGGGGAGAGCCCAGAGCAGGCAGGGAGAGAAAGTTGGGTAACAGTAGGAAGGCAGCGCAGGAAAGGGCGTGCACACCGTACAGCGACAGCTTCTCCAGAGGTTGAGGTGTCCAATCGATTCCAGTCTCTTCAGGAACTCGACTTGGCCCCCGACCCTGAGAGTGAGGGGATTGAGGCCCAGGGCACCCTGGCCACCTCTTCCCCCCAAAAGAGGGAGTTGGTGATAGTGGGGGACTCAATTATTAGAGGAATAGATAGTGTAGTCTGTTCGGACGACAAGGAGTCTCGTATGGCGTCTTGCCTGCCTGGTGCCCAGGTAGGAGACCTCCTGGAGCGTGCGGACAAGCTCCTGGCCAGAGCGGGGAGGGATCCAGTGGTCGTGGTCCACGTAGGGACCAATGACATAGGTAAGGGTAGGTTTGAGGTTCTGCAAGACAAATTCGTTGAATTAGCTGAAAAACTTAGGGGCAGATCCTCCACGGTAGTTTTTTCTGAAATTCTACCAGTACCACGTGCGAGCACAGGGAAGCAGAATCTTATCTGGAGGTTTAACACGTGGCTATGAACCTGGTGTAGGAAAGAGGGGTACAGGTTTATGGGGCACTGGAACTTCTTCTGGGGCAGGCGTGACCTGTTCAAGTTTGACGGCTTACACCTGAACCGAAGGGCACCTTTGCATTGGTTCAGAGTATGTTGAGGGTAGCTCAGCCGTATTTAAATTAGTTTCTCGGGGGACAGGGTGGTCAGAAGGTGTTGTGGATAGGGATATGCAAACTGCCCTGATGGAAGCTGACAAGGCCACATGTAATGGTGATGTAACTTTTTTAGAGAATAAAAGAATAGTGGAAGGCTCGGAGCAGCAGGCAGATGTAATCCAAATTGGTAAGTGTAGTCTAAATAGGCTGAAATGTTTTTATTTAAATGCTAGAAGCATAAAAAATAAATTTCAGGAACTAGAAACTGTTGTTATTGGTGGGGGCTATGACTTAGTTGGAATTACAGAGACCTGGCTTAGTGAAGAGGACGGAGATGAATATAATATAGAAGGTTATAAGCTTTTTAGGAGAGATAGACTCAATAGGAGGGGAGGGGGCGTGGCACTCTATGTAAAGGAAAACCTGGATGTGCATGAAATTACTGAGATGGGGCATGTCTTGCCCTGTGAGGATATTTGGGTTAGACTAATTGGCAAACAAGAGACTGGTTTAAACATAGGAGTGTGTTATCGACCGCCAGCTTCAGACAACACTTTGAATGAACTACTTTTCACGAGGATTAGGCAGTCTTGTAGTGGAGGTAAAACTTTAGTTATGGGAGACTTCAATTATCCTGCTATAGATTGGGATTTGGTGAAAGCGCAGGGTAAGGAGGAGGAAGCATTTTTAGATGCTATAAATGATAGTTTTCTGCTGCAGTATGTCAATAATCCTACAAGAGGGAATGCAGTTTTAGATTTGGTTCTCTGTAATGACCCTGTTAGAATTCGCAATGTAGAGGTAAAGGAGCCACTTGGGACTAGTGATCATTATACTATTAGTTTTGATGTGTTATGGCAAGTTACAAACTTACCTTTGAAAAGCAAAATTTTCAATTTCAGGCGAGCCAAGTTTGACAGGATGCGTTCGTATTTAAGCAAAATAAACTGGACATTGCTCCTAGATTGTACAACTGTAAATGAAATGTGGGGTAGATTCAAGGGAGTTTTACTAGATGCTCAGAGCAAATTCATTCCAAAAGTGTGCAAGAGTAAGTTTAAAAAGCGTAATCTCCAGTGGATGACCTCTGATATTCGTAGGAGCTTAAGGGAAAAAGAATCTTTATAAGGCATACATGAGGGACAGAAATGAAAACACTAAGGCTGAATACTGTAATATGCGAGCTAAGGTCAAAAAGAACTGAGGAATGCTAGGAGGCAGTACGAAAGACAAATTGCAGAAGGAGCGAAATGTAATCCTAAGCGCTTTTTTCAGTACTGTAACAGGAAAAGAGAAGGTAAAGTTGAAATCCAGTGCATAAAGAATGAAGATGGATCACTGCTGTATGAGAACAAGGACATAGTTGATACTCTAAATGGTTACTTTGTTGACAATTTCACTACAGAGGGGACTTTTATTTGGCCGGAGGAAATTGTCAATTCTCAAGCTCATTTGGCAGAAATTGAATTTGGAGAAAATGAAGTATTGGACAAGCTGCGTAAACTTAAGACAAATAAGGCAGCAGGCCCAGATGGGTTATACCCTAGGGTGCTCAGGGAGGTTTGTGAGATCATCTCTAAACCACTGTTGGTTATTTTTAGGCAGTCATTAGTGACTGGAGAAATTCCAAATGATTGGAAACAGGGTATCATTATACCAATATATAAGAAAGGGGATCGTACAGAGCCAGGCAATTACAGGCCTGTCAGTCTTACTTGCATAGCATGCAAAATACTGGAATCTATCATAAAAGACAAGCTTGAGTCATTTCTTGAGCATAATAACATCTTGAAGGATAGCCAACATGGTTTTCGCAAGGGTAGGTCATGCCTGACAAACCTTTTGGAATTCTTTGAGGAGGCCACAAATACTTATGATCAGAGCAGGGCCTATGACATTATTTATTTGGACTTTCAAAAAGCGTTTGATACAGTACCACATGAGAGACTAATTTTTAAAACGAGGTCTGTTGGAATTGTAGGAGGTATTCTGGAGTGGATTAAGAACTGGTTACAGGACAGAACACAGAGAGTTGTGGTTGGAGGGATTTCATCTGAGCAAGGAATTGTGGGAAGTGGAGTCCCTCAGGGATCTGTGTTGGGACCCTTGCTCTTCCTCATCTACATTAATGACCTTGATAGGGACATTGAGAGCACATTGGTGAAATTTGCTGACGATACTAAACTGGGCGGTTTGGCAAATAGTCTGGAGTCTACTAAGGTTATTCAGGACGATTTGGATAGACTTCGAATTTGGGCAGATACATGGCAAATGAAATTCAATGTCGCTAAATGTAAAGTTCTACATGTAGGGAATAAAACCATTAGACAGGAGTATTTCATGGGAGGTTTAAAACTAGAATGTTCCTCTCAGGAAAAGGATCTGGGTGTGATGGTTGACCAGTCCCTCACTGGTACTAGCCACTGTGCGTTAGCAGTAAAAAAGGCAAATAGGATGGTGGGTTACATAGCCAGGAGTATTGAGTATAGATCTAAAGATGTTGTCCTTCTCTTGTATCACACATTGGTTAGACCACATTTAGAGTATTGTGTACAGTTCTGGGGACCATACTTGAAAAAAGACATCGAGACTCTCGAAAAAGTTCAGAGAAGAGCAACAAAGCTAATTCGGGTATAAAAAGGAATCCTATGAGGAGAGGCTGAGGATCCTAAACCTTTTCAGTCTTCAAAAAGGAGAATTAGAGGTGATCTGATTGAGGTCTTTAAGTATCTTAAGGGGATTAATAAAGTCAACTATGCCCGATTACTTAGGCCAAGTTCTGTAAGTAGAACTAGGGGTCATAAATGGAAGTTATTCACGGGTAAATTTAGCACAAATATTAGGAAATATTTTTTCTCGCAGAGGGTAATTTCAGTGTGGAATAGATTGCCTAACCACGTTGTCGAAGCAGAAACCTTACAAGTCTTCAAAAGCAGACTTGATCTAGTGCTGGATACCATCTAGTCATGGTGCGTCTTTAAGGTTAGAGTCACTTTAGAATAGGACAATGGTGAGCTTAGTTGGGCTGAATGGCCTGTTCTCACCACTCATGTTATGTTATGTTATGTTATGTTATGTTATGCTGACTGCCAGAATGACTGCTGCAAGGATAGTAGCACACTTTAGGTGCATTGTTCTATTATTGCCACAGACTCAAACATGCCACAGATAGACGGGAACCACCTGAAACCAACTAAGATCTGGCCAGCCACTTGTCACTACGTGTGCACAAGACTGTCGGATCTGATGCGTCTGAGGGACTGTTTCCTTCCACATCACTGACAGTGGTTGAGGTTGCTAGTACTCACCACAACCACATCAGTGCTTTCTCATTGTGTGCCGAAGGCTCAAGAAAGAAGGTATCTGTTTGTTCCGAGCACTTGTTGGTATGGTCCTGACTAACCGCAGGCTTTCAGCTCTGCCCAAATGTATTTTTATACGCCACTGTCCGTGTCTAAAATGTCTATTCTTGATTTGTATATTATTTAATTGATTTGGTTAAATATAACAATCCATGGAATTATGGAATTATTTCAATGTTAGGTTTTTAATGCCCCTCAGAATATAAAGAAACAAACCTATTAATTTTTGTTGCAATATGAACCATTATAGCTGCCACAGCCGCCTTCTTGAATTTGCATTCTGCAAAGTAGTTCAAACACCATCTTACATTTTATAATGCGGTACATGAGCTGAAGGGGGGTTTGCCCACTTTGCAGGAATTTTTTTCTCTCCACCTTCTGTACATACTAAATTTGATTGAGCTTAGAGTAAAACCTGTCACTTTCTCATTGTGTGTTTGTGTCAGTTTCGGACGCCTGTCCATCTTCTGTTGTGTTCTTTTTCTCCTCCTCCTTCTCCTCCTCCTCGGTTGTTTCAATTTTTCATGCTTTTTGTTTCTATTCCTTTATGGCTCAATCATTGTGATGCAGATCGTTTATGAACTGTGTGCTGTGAGTACCTACCTTTTTATGTCAATCATCTTTTTAATTCTCCTTTATCTCTTCCATCCCCTTACCTTTTGTTAATTTCTAAACTAATTTCTTTATTCTGCATCCTCCTACATTGTCTTTTTGCGTCAATATGCACATTTCAGATCAGTTATAAAGGGGTGATGTATTAAAAGAAGTTAAAGTTAAAGGCTCTAGTCAGAAGGTGTTGATTATGTAAGGAGTTATGTACAGTGACTCATTTATTATCTTGAAATATTTTGTGTCAGCGAGCTGATCCCTTGTCTACTGAAAACTATATATTTTAAAAGTAATTTAATTGATGATCTACTTCAGCGACAGACTCTCGAATCCCATAATTGACCAATAAAAGTCAGTGTTCAAATAACTTTTGAAATAATTTTCTAGAATGACAGCTTTAACGTTATTTTCAGATGCCTAATTCCAATTAGGGTTGCGAAAAGGCTGGTGCCCATCTCAGCTGACTCTGGCTGAGGGCGGTGTGCACCCTGCCATCGCCAGGCAGAAACACGTTGACGGCAATAGTATGGCCTGCTCTTTTCAAATGATATACATCATATAAACAAATTTAAAAACATGTTGTTATGTATCCGGTGCCATTTCTATGAGATGTTTATCATTTTATGGAAGTACTTCATAGTCTCAGTGACTTTTTTAATAGTAACTATGAAAAAAGTAAGTTGGTTGAAGGAATGACTGTATGTAGGCACTTCTGCTTCATCAGACCATTATGTCCTTTCTGATTCTTCTTAAACAGCACAACCCCAAGTGCTTTGTACTTCCCATAACAATTATGTAGTTATGTTTTTGTTTACATTTAGTGGTAGTAATAAAATGGTGCTTTAGTTATTAAAAATGCCATTTTGTTACTGACCTAAGAAGTTGTGTTTATGATCATGATTTAGAATATTTTTATAATTTAGAGCCTATCTTGTTTTAGCTTTGTGTGTTGAAAATATGAATGTGTGTGTGTTTTACTCTCTGAAGGCGGTGCAAGAGAGAGACCAGCAGATCAAACTGCTGTCGGACCGAGTTGAGCAGTACACGGGCGAAATGGAGAAAAATGCCTCCCTCATTGAGGAGCTCAAGAAGCCACTTAAAAAAGAGAAAGGTGCAAAATTATACAGCTTTTTCTTCATTATTGTTTAATGTTATTGTAAATTAAATTACTCAGTTAAGTATTCCTGGATTATTTTGTTTATAAACCACAGACAATTAGATCAGGGTCACTGGAATGAGTTGCAAAATGAATATGCATAACCTTGATTACAAGGTTACACATAAAAACTTTTTCTTAAGATCATAACTTTTTCCTTCAAACTTCAAAGTTTTAGTCTATAATCCTCCATTTGCAGCTATTACAGACTTGTAGACCTTTGCTGATAATGAGCCTCAGTCCGCCCTCATGACCATTCAAAGGTTTGAAACTTACTTGTTTTTGAAAAGTGTATGGGGGCTATTATATATTTTTTCACAATTAAAAGGATAAAAATTGGACAGAAAGGCAGTCTAGACACTGCTATTGCCGTACTTAACATATTGGTGGAAACAGATATATTTTAATGGAATACCTATGTGAGAGTACAGAGGCCCATTTTCAGCAACTATCGTACATGTGTTCTAATGGCAAATTGTTTAAGTTAAGAAGAGTTTGTCATGTTTTAGTACAGTTATTATGTAGAAAAACCTTCTGTAATTATTCAGTACCGATTAAACGCTATCATGCTGAATAAAGAAGCAATAAAACTTGGTTTTATTTCAGCTGGTTGTACATCAGGAAAGTCAGCATTTGTGGGTGTGATTTTAAATGGGTAGAAAATTACCTTCTAAAATTCATCAGTGCTGTGCCGTGCGGGCGGGACAGCAGTGCTAATTACTTCAGGTTTATCAGTGATGCTGGTGAAAAGCCTTGGTCCTACGCCAATGTCACTATGTGGATGGCTCTCCCTAGGTCCAGGCTCCAACCTACAACAGAGGAAACGGGATGAGATAAATGCCAAGCTGCAAGCTGCAGAGCAGAGGGCCGAGCAGGCTGAACGATCTGCCCACATAGCTGAATCTGACGCCCGCCACAAAGACCAGGAGCTAAGCGAAACCCTGAGCCACATTCGACTTTATGAGTCTGTGAGTGTAGCACACTTGTTACATAGAAGCTGCGTTAGGTCACTGTACTTTAATTAAACTTTATCTACTTTTATCCAGATCAAAGCAGATTGAGAGATATATTATTATACTGTGTACTGTCACAAAATACAGCAGACTGACAGTGGGATGAATACCATTTACTAGGTGGGACCCCCTTCTGCCATTGGTAAATTTGTAAAAATTTTTGTAAAATACTGTAGATTTATAAATTATTTGGGACTTTTGATTGGCGGTATAGTAGACACTAAAATGTAGAATTATTATCAAAACTAGCTTTCAATAGCCTCTCACTAGGGGTAAAAAATTGTATTGTATATTTGATGCAAACTGTACCAATAATCGTTGTATAAAAAGTGTACAATTTTATAAACAGTATTTAATTACATATGTGGTGTAATGATTAGAGAAGTAGGTTTGGGACCTAAACGTTGCTCGTTGTATTCCGGACGAGCAAGTTAAAAATATGTGGTAGCAGGGGAGTGAGTTGCACTTTCCCTTCGTTCACCGTTTACATATTTTACCCATATTTTTATTCCTAATTTAGTCATATCCGATTCTCTCTCAAGTATTGCTTTCCCCATCACTCGACGACTAACAGTGAGAGAGTGATGAAAACATACACACACTCTCCGTGACATGCTAGCCAACCTCCACATTACGGACTGTGGCACATGTGTATTCGGTTGCGGTCTAACACACTCGGAGGGAAAACCCTATCTACCCCATCGTACAAATGAGCTCACAAAGGACCATGATTGGCTGGCGATCGGTGAGTGATAGGGAATTGAGTGTGTGCCATCCCTCCCATGAGAACTCGATCAACGAACTCCCATGGATTCCTGGTCACAGATGGTTGTGTCATTAATCTGGATTTGAACTTGCAATCCCTGGGTTAATAATCACGCACATTGTCGATGCCCCTTCCTTTCTTTCATGGCTGAAGTGTCCTTGAGCAAGGCACCTAACCCCATACTGCTATCTGGGCACAATAATGTGTGTGACAGCCCATAGCTCCAAGTGTGTGTTTGTTTGTGTGTGTGACAAAATATCAAACTCCAAAAATATACCGTATTCGACGTAATGAGCGTCCTGCTCCAATAAGCCCCCCTTCCATGTTTTTGATCTTACGTCTAATAAGCGTCCATGTGTACTGGGAGCAAAATCGTAGATCAAACTTAGCAATTTTATTCGATCAGTCTCTGTAATTGTAATATGAGGCGTTCACTGCTGTAAAAGTGAGTTTACACGGTATTTCAAAGCCCTCTGCCACTGGGGAATGTCTACAATGTTCATCAGTAACAACACATTTGATTGTTCCACCATGCTAAAAACAGGAAAATATTTTGCTGTGTTCTCTTGGTATATGTCCAACAACCAATGAACCATTAGAACCATTTGCTACAGCAAAACTATCGGATGCTCTGAATGAATGGAGTGATGAACCAGATATGGACCTATCAGAAAGTGATGATGGGTATTTTCACCCGATTCACCTGCTCACTAACTTCAGAAATTTAAAGAAGTTCCTGGCCATATGCTTTTGTTTATGATCGTGTTGAGTGGTTCAATGTGCCATGTGCTAAAGTTCACATTCATCTTGATTGGCTCGATTTTACTTCCGGGAAAATGTTTAAAGGAACAGTACTGGGAAAGAAAAATAAGGGGTCTTAAACTATGTTGTTTTCTGTTTATTTTCTGGTTTCATGTATGTAGTTTGGTTGATACCACAAAATAAATAAGACAATACCAGTAAAACTCTTTTATTGTTCTGTTATTATTCATGTTTTCCACCTCGATGGAAATAAGCACTTACCATTCCACACCGCTCATAAACATTTTAATAAGCGCCCACCCACTGCAATTTTTTTAAGCTCCCTGGGCACTTATCATGTCGAATATGGTATATGTATACGGTGGTACCTCACTTCACGAAAGTCTCACCAAACGAAAAATTCAGGTTACGAAACGCATTTTCCTAAAATTTTTGTTTCTGGATACGAATCAAGTTCACGTTACGAAAGTGCCATCTTAAAAATTCAAACACAACATTCAAACAATGCGCGAGTTGCTTTCCCATTGGTTGTCTCCCAACACCCCGCCCCACTGGCCTCCCATTGGCGAGGAGGGGGCTGAATCTCCTATAATGCTTTTCGTGTGCCTTCGACACACATGCGTGAAAGAAAGTTGTACTGTTGTACCGTTATTTTTCATTATTAATCATGAGCCCCAAGAAAGTGATTCCCGGTAAGACTGAAAAGAAGAAGCGGGCTCCGTTATCAATAAAAGTAAAACAGGAGGTGATTAAAAAAATATGAAAGTGGGATTTGGTTGAGTGAAATCGCAAAGGAGTATGGCCAAAACCCCTCTACAATCGGGACGATATTGAAGCAGAAGGAGACTTTAAAAGCGGGGATACAGTGATGGAGACGATTAATTTAGAAAAAGCAACCGCCATATTTAAGGACCTCATGAGGGAGGGGGTGGGGTGGGGTGGGGGTGGGTGTTCTTCAGACCAGCAACCCCCCGACTTTAAAGCGTCGCATGGGTGGCTCGAGAGATTTTAAAAAAGGTAAATAATTTTCTTTTATTTTTAAAACATATTTCATACATATTTCATACAAAATTGGTGTACTTTTATAATTTTTAAATGGTTTATATGGTAGTATTGGGAGCCTTGGAACGAATCATGCACTTTACATGTAAAATGCAGTTCAATTTACAAAAAAATGCAGTTTAGGAAAAAGGCGCTGGAACGGATTCATTTTGTAAGGTGAGGTACCACTGTATATTCAAATTCTATTAGCTATAGACAGAATATATTTATGACTTCTACACAGAATGTACTAGCTATAGAAAAAACACATTTTAGCTTCAGGCTACTAACTGTACGTAAAATATATTACCTATCGATAATACATATGTGCGATACAAGCAATATTCTAGCTAATTAAAAAATGTGTTAGCTGCAGACAGAATGTCTTCCTTTCGGCTTTTTCCCTTTTACTTGGGAGTCGCCACAGCGAATCATCTGATTCGCACGTTTGATTTGTCAGAGGTTTTTACGTCGGATGACCTTCCTGTCACAACCCTTTTTAGCAAGGGCTAGAAACATGCTGACGGGCTTTGCAGCCTACTCTTTAAGAGTTCTTCAGCAATGGTTCTTTTACATGCCTCACACCATAGACAGTGAGAGACATGGCCCGCCTTTGATAACCCAGTTAGCTGCACTGGGGGGGACAGTGACAACCTTGTGGAGAGTGGGACTCGAACCCCCAACCTTTGGATCAGCGATCCAGCGCCCTATACCACTAGACCACCACTACCTAGCTGCAGACAGAATAAATTCTCTAAATCCAGGTTTAATTGACAGGTAGGTTTTGATCAAGGTAAAACTTTCTTTACAGAGATTTATTTAAACTTTATTTATTTCAAATATGTATATCGCAGTAAGCACCTCAGCACTCTTCAGCCTGGGATTTTCACTCATGATTATGTGTGCATGGTTGTGTTTTAGGGCACTGATGGGCTTGCAGCTGCCGTAGCAGAGATCAAAGAAAGCAAAAACCAAGTCAGAATGCGTGACCGAGATATAGAAACCAAGACCAGGGAAATAAACCAACTGGAGCTGAAGATCAATGAACTTCTGGACGAGAATGAGGAGCTAAGAGGGCGTCTGGGTCAGTCACATGTTGTTTACATGTACATATTCTATGACAGTTATGAGTTACACTGCCTCTTGTTTTTGCCCTGTCAATATGATGTCCCACTGATTTGTGCAACGGTTTATATTTCTTTAGGTTTAAATATGAAAGAAGAATTGGATTTAACAGAGTTTAGAAGATCAAAGGTTTTAAAAGAAAGGCAGTACAGAGCAGAGAACCAAGTTCTGCTTCAGGAGGTAAACATTCAGAATCAGAATACTTTATTGATCTTGGAGGAAATTGTATGCCCACAGTTGATCCATACATGTAAGAGTGAGATACAGATAAAAAAAAAATGATAATACATGAATGTATATACTGTATTCAACGTAGTAAGCGTCCTGCTCCAATAAGCCCCCCCATGGGGTTATTTATTTATTTATTTAATCTTACATCTAATACTTGCTCATGTGTGCTGGAAGCAAAATCATAGATCAAACTTACCAATTTTCTCTGTGACCATAAAATGAGGCGTTCACTACCTGTAAAAGTGAGTTTACAATGTATTTCAAGACCCCCTGCTATAATGTTCATCAGTAACAACACAGTTGATTGTTCCACCATGGTTTAAAAAACAGGAAAACATTTTGCTGTGTTCTCTTGGTAAATGTCCAACAATTGATGAAACATTAGAAACTGCTACAGCAAAACTACGGTATGCTCTGCATCTAGGCGCTTGTCGCATGGACAACTTTCGAGAAAATGGCCAAAAAAGTAAAAGTTGTCATTTTTTTATCGAAATTCAGATTTTTGCATAAACCATTAAAACAAGTATTCAACTATCACTTGCTGAAGTGAAATCAACTAAAACTCATTAAAAATGTCTATTTCCATTTTTCTGACAAGTACCCTCATAAAACTAGATAAAAACAGTAGCAAACTGACCGGGTTTTTTTGCAATTATTCACCAAGTTCGGTACAAGACACACTATAATCCATACACCAGAAGAACGGTCATGAAGTCGTTTCTCCATTTTGGATACTGTTTTAATATTAAAATGCCGTTTCGCTGAATAAAATAAAGGTTATAAAGACAATATTAGGGTAAACAATGCAGGCTAGTCACTAAGGAAGATCTGAAACGAGCACCCTGATTGGTGAACTCGGTCACATTGCACATGCTCAGTGCCCGTCACACGTTAACTTCCTGCTTACTTCCTGACTCTTGTATACCGCATGTGAAACTTGTATCTGACTTTCTCTTCAATAACAGTAAGTAAGTTTATTTATAAGGTTGTGACTACAAATAATTTCTGGAAAAGGAGAGTGAAATGTCATCTGTGATGTCTAGCAGCATTAGTATAGATGTTAAATTCCACGCTGGAATTCGGCTTTGAAGATTACCGTATTTCTCTCTCTCTCTCTCTCTCTCTCTCGTTTCTTTGTCACACATACACACACACACACACACACACACACACACACACACACACACACAGTGTGCAAATGGTTAAATTAGCACCATCCAGATGAATTAGTACAGTTTGAATGGAAGAAAATACAGTATATGAAGGGAGTGGGGCAAATAATTGCAAATGGTGCGATAGATGCACAAATGAGCAGTTTCCCACTGCTTACAGTCTGTGTGTGTGTGTGTGTGTGTGTGTGTGTGATACCTCAGGTCTGCTGGAATATTAAGAAAGACATGATTCCATTGCAATTCAGTCAAAGAAAATCCCATATGTTCAGTATTATGTACTTTAGAAACTTAATATGAGTGTTGGTATTTTTCCCTGCATAAAAAATTCGATTGTGGAATTTTTTTGATCATTTGGTTTGTGTGTAATCTTGTCTGGACTGGACATGCTGGATCGTGGGTTGTTTAGTTTTGTACGAAAATTGGTCAAGACCTGAAAAATACTTAAATATTTCATACCTTTTACATATAAACAAACTGATGTTGATGATGCCAGCTGTGTTGATGAAGATTTTGATTTTGATGAAGAAGGCATCTGTTAATAAAAGTGTGATGAGTGGTGTTTGTGAAGATGTGATTTTATCTGCTGAGCAGGATATAGATGAAAATGATGATGCTGAGGGCAGAGTTGATGAAGCTTACTTATATAAAGAGATCAGAGAGTTTTGTTATATGGTTATCTTATATATAGTTTGCTTCATTCCAGTGTGATTGTTTGAACCCGATGGTGGTTTTTTTTGTTTTTTTGTTTTTTCAATCAATATCATTTGAAGGCATTTGACCCTTTATATAATGGTCAAAAAGTTACATACTGATCTTATTAGAATAAACAGAAATGAAAAAATAGTCGTTTTTTGTTAATTTTTGGGGCTTACCACGGTGACTGATGGGTTTAAAAACGGTGTGTCAGATTAAAATGAGGATGATTTCTCTTATCTCTTCCTAAAACTCTTCCTTGACATGTTTTCTAAAAGTTTATATGGCTGAGGTGCATAAAAATGTTTGGTTGCTAAGGACTAATGATCTTGGAAGAAGTGCAATCTTTGTGTTCATTTTTCTCTAAAATGTCTTTTGAAATTTTTAGTTGAATGCTGACACAAGAAATGGCATAGTCAATTTTCAAGGTATTGACAAACGTTTTGCTGCATTTCTCAGCTTTGAGCCTCCTCTATCTGACTCTGTAAAAATCTCATTTTTCATTTTTGGACCAAAAAGCCTACTTTTGGTTGAGTGGCTCACAAATGGAGTGATGAGCCAGATATGGACCTATCTGAAAGTGATGACGAGGATTTTTCACTTGATTCTCCTGCTCACTAACCTCATAAATTTACAGAGCTTCCTGGCCATGTGCTTGTTTGTGTTGATTGGATCAATGTGCCAAGTGCTAAAGTTAACATTGATGTTGATTGGCTCGATGTTGCATCTGGGGGAAAATATTTAAAGGAACAGCACTGAACAATTTTTTTTTAATTATGCTGTTTTCTGTTTATTTTCAGCTTTCGTGTAAGTAAGTGTAAGTTTGTGGTTGATACCACAAAATGAATAACACAAATACAAGTAAAACTATTTTATTGTTCTGTTATTATTCATGTTTTTCACCTTGATGCTAATAAGCACTTACCTTTCCACTTCCCTGGTAATCATTTTAATAAGTTCCCACCCACTCCAATTTTTTTATGACGTCGAATACTGTGTGTGTGTGTGTGTGTGTGTGTGTATATATATATATATATATATATATATATATATATATATATATATATATATATATAGCAGCTCAGCCACGCCCCCTGCCAAAGCGAGTACAAAAGAGAATTTTAGAGTGAGAGAGTTAGAGAGCGTTACAAACCAAAGAAGCAGTGATGTTGATGTGAGTTAATCCTCTAGCGCAGAGGTGAGCATGCTTTTGTTTATTGGGAGTAAATGAGAATAGTGAATTCAGGTGTGTGCTACCAAGCAACTCAGCCACGCCCCTTAGCCGAAGGGAAGTAAACAGTTAGTTAGAGGCACAGCGTCAAAATCAAAGTCCCCCAAAACACAGACCATAACAAAATGGACATAAAAGAACAAGAAATGTAATAAATTGGATAAAAAAACAAAATGAGAAACATGCTACACCACAGTAAATAAAATATAACACACAAACATTTTAAACATTACCTTAGGTCATGTACTGGAATGATAATTGAAAAAGGCTTTAATAGTGGGGTGTTTTACGCCTGTTCAGACGATTATTCCTCTTCAGTAATGATGTGACTTCAGAGAAAACTGTCATTTCTTCTGGAGAAAGTCTTATTTCTTCAGAAGAGACATCCAATGTCATTACCTTTTTCTGGTACTTAGCAGGCGTTTGAGTGACATCATATAACTTAACTGGCAATTAAAACACACTAAAAAAAGGCTTATTGTCAACTTGTGTGCGAATGAGGAAAAAGGGGCGTTACATCATCTCAACCAATCAGCAGGAAGGAGGACAGCCATTGGCTGAATTTGAATCACGTGCGAGTTGCTCGGCAGTCCGCGAATACTCAAACTGTGAGTGCAAAACCACGAATAGTCAAGGGCCTACTGTATTTGTTATTCATTTTGTGGTATCAACCAAACTGCTTACATGAAAGCTGAAAATAAACAGAAAACGGTATAATTAAAAAAAAAGACCCCTTACTTTTCCCTCCCTTTAAGCATTTCCTTTAAACATTTTCCAGGAAGTAAAATCGAGCCAATCAACACTGTCAACTTTAGCACATTGAATAAATCAGCACGAACATAAACAAAAGCACATGGCCAGGAACATATTTTAAATTTATGAAGTTCGTGAGCAGGAGAATGGGTGAAAAATCCTCGTTATCACTTTCTGATAAGTCCATATCTTGCTCATCACTCCATTCATTCAACGCATCCGATAGTTTTGCTGTAGCAGTTTCTAATGGCTCATCGGTTGTTGGACATTTACCAAGAGAACACTTTTTCCTGTTTTTTAAAGCATGGCAGAACAATCAAATGTGTTGTTACTGATGAACATTATGGGCATTCCCCAGTGGCAGGGGGTCTTGAAATACCATGTAAACTCACTTTTACAGGTAGTGAACGCTTCATTTTACCATTACAGAGACTGATCAAATAAAATTGTTAAGTTTCATCAACCATTTTGCTCCCAGTACACATGGGCAATTAGTCGACATAAGATCAAAAACGAGTGTGTGTGAAAGTGATTCCCGGTGCATATATATACATATATATATATATGTGTGTGTGTGTGTGTGTGTGTATATATATATATATATATATATATATATATATATATATATATATATATATATATATACAGTGGTACCTCACCTTACGAAAGACTCAACAAACGAAAAATCCAAGTTACGAAACGCATTTACCTAAAATTTCTGTCTCCGGATACAAAACAAATTCACCTTACGAAAGCGCCATCTCAAAAATTCAAACAATGTATCAAAAATAACATCCCGCCACGCTGGCTTCTGATTTGCTATCTCCCAACATCCCGCCCCGCTGGTCTCCCATTGACTAGGAGGGAGCTGCATCTCCAAAATACCCATGACGCAGCTCCCTTCCTTTGTTTATTGTGGAGCTGCATCTCCATAATACCCATGATGCTTTTCGACCTATTTTTCTTTCACAGAGTTCTACCACGCGTAAAGGACAGAGTTACTGTTGTTTTGTGAGTTTTTTGCATGTTCTCATTGCAACTTTACTTTTTGGCCCAGGCTTTTAACCTTGCATAAACATTTGTAAGATTATATCTCTGCTAAGACATGGCGCTAAGACACACACACACACATTTATTCATTTATTCATGTGCAATATGTGAATCCTGGTGAAAGTGATTCCTGTGGGAGTGAAAAGAAGAAGTGGGCTCGTGGCATACTTCTATAATTTTTAAAGGGTTTAGGGGTAGTATTGGGGGCCTTGGATCAAATCAGGCCTTTTACATGTAAAATGCGGCTCAATTTACATAAAAATCAGGTTACGAAATCACTTCTGGAACGGATTAATTTCGTAAGTGAGGTACCACTTTGTGTGTGTGTGTGTGTGTGTGTGTGTGTGAAATTAGAGGTTACTAATGTCCATATAAACATATATAATAAGTCCTGTCAGTGAGTAATATGTACAGTATTATCAATATGATAAACAGTAGAATGTAAGTGTACTACCATGTCCAACACGCACTGCTGCAAGCGTAGTTTTCCTGTCAGGTAGTCTACAATCCAGGACATAAAAGAGATGTCCGCCTGCATCAATGTCAGTTTTGACAGGAGTGGGTGTGATGGTGTTGAATGCACTGGAAAAGTTAAAAAAAAAAGTGACCTTCACAATGCTTGCTGGCTGGTCCAGGTGGGTGTAAACACGGTAAAGCATTTCGATGCTGGCATCTTCGACTCCGAGATGAGGCTAATGGGCAAACTTATGGAGTTTCATATGTTGTCTAATCATAGGTTGGAGTTGATCCAGAATGAGTCTCTCGGGGTCTTTGTGACATGTGAAGTCAGTGCCACAGGTCTGTAATCCTGGGGTTTGGCATACCCTCTGTGGACTCGGGTTCATTGTGAAGATGTGACTACAGAGCATAAGGACATTGGGGCTCACCCTTTAAGGTCCTGCTGCCTTGTCCGAGTTCTGTATTTTCAGTTGTTTCTTGACCTGATTATAAGTAAAGTTGACAAGTGGGAGGGGGTGTCAGGCCTATCACAGAAGGCAGAGGAGCAGTGAGGGATGGTGAGAGACAGATTGAGAGAGGGGGCATTGCTGGGGAGGGGTTTTAGGCTTGATCCTAACAATTTGGAGTGGTGCTGTGCAGTAGCTGCAGTGTTGAATTGGTTAAAGAACATATATTCAGCTCATTGGCCCTGTCCTCTCCACATGCTCCTCTACTGATAAATGGCCTGAAACCAATGATGGTCTTCATACCACTCCAAACTTCTCATATTGTTCTGCAGGAGTTTCCACTCCAGCTTTCTCCTGTAATTGTCCTTCACCTCTCTTGACTTTCAGTGAACTTTGGCTCGTTCTCACCGCCTGTCTTTTGTCAACCCTGAATGCCCTCTTGTTTTCATTGAGGAGGGAGTTAAATGTCTTTAGTCACCCATGGCTTGTTATTTGGGTAAAAAAAGGCTGTCTAAGCTGGGACAGTGGTGACTGAAGAAACTAATGTGGAGTGAAATGCACTCAGTAAGCCCATCAGTGTCATCATTGTGTGGCTCACAGTGCGTGGGACAATTGGTAGTTTGAAATGTGAATTTAAGTTCTTTCATGGCCTCTTACGTCTTACGTCTGTAGTTGCAGGCTGCCTCTTCACAATAGGCACATAGTATGAAGAAAGATAAATTAAGCTGTGGTCTTATCTTCTTAGTGAGGCCAGTGGTGTAGTGGTTAGGGTGCTGCACTCATTATCGGGAGGTTGTGAGTTTGAATCCCACTGAGACCCTCACTGTGCTAAGACCCCTGGGCAAGGTCTCAACCACACGTGTGTCTCTGTTCACCCAGCAGTATAAATGGGTACCAGTAAAATATACTGGGAAGGTAACCTGCGATGGACTAGCATCCCATCCAGGAGGAGTTGAGCTCCTAGTCACTTCACGCTACAGAAACCGGGGATAAGCACCGGCCTGATGAGCCACTATGCTCGGGTGTAACCCTCCAGTCTCAGTCCACTGCTTCCACAGGTCCCCCAAGGTCTGGAATCGGCCCTTCTCCACAATCTTCCTCAGGGTCCGGTCACCTCTTCTGGTTGTGCAGCGTTTTCTTCCACACTTTTTCTTTCCCACAGACGTCCCACTGAGGTGTCTTGATACAGCACTCTGGGAACAGCCTATTCGCTCAGAGATTTGTGTCTTACCCTCTTGCTTGAGGGTGTCAATAATGGCCTTCTGGACAGCAGTCAGGTCAGCAGTCATACCTATGATTGCGGTTTTGAGTAATGAACCAGGCTGGGAGTTTTTAAAAGCCTCAGGAATCTTTTGCAGGTGTTTAGAGTTAATTGGTTGATTCAGATGATTAGGTTAATAGCTCGTTTAGAGTACCTTTTCATGATATGCTAATTTTTTGAGATAGGAATTTTGGGTTTTCATGAGCTGTATGCCAAAATCATCAGTATTAAAACAATAAAAGACCTGAAATATTTCAGTTGGTGTGCAATGAATCTAAAATATATGAAAGTTTAGTTTTTATCAGTACATTACAGAAAATAATGAACTTTATCACAATGTGCTAATTTTTTGAGAAGGACGTGTAATTTTGAGTAGGTTTATATTTTGTTCTAAACTCTGGATCCAATGTGAGGTTTGTTTCCCCCCCCCCTTCCCCCCCCCACCCCTCTCCTTAGATTGAACAACTTGAGGAGGAAAGGCTGGATCTCAAGCAGCGTATCCGTCTCTTAGTGAAGGAAAAAGGTTAAAAAAGCCTTTTTTTATTTATTGCTGAAAACACCATATATACTATTATGTTATTTCACAAGTTCACAATCATTATTATTAGAAATGACATTGTTCTTTGGTGCCTTAGCTTATTTGCTCTCAACTTTGATGCTTCTTTTTGGCTTTTTGGGACTGCATCCATGTCAGAAATCTGCTGGGGATTGTGAAGAAATAATAGTGATCACCCCGAGTGTGTACGCATCATAGCAGGGGACTTAAACTGATCATTTTTAAAGACTGTACTCCCCTCCAGTGTCCAACATTTGATTTGCGCAGCCTCAGGAAAACACTGGATCATGTCTTTGAATGTAAAACATCTCTATAGAACTGTTTCTCTTCCTCACCTGGGACAGCCTCACCAACAAACTGTTCTATTTGGCCCGCCATTTGGCCCTCAAACTCCATCTGATCACAAAGCATTAGACTTGGCCCCCACCTATACCATCTCATTGAGTACTGCTGTTCCTGACGGCGGTGTATTGAGCCCTCTGGTTTATTCTTTATTATTATTCTATTTATATGTAGACTGGTGTCCTGTTCAGGAAGTATTGGGATTGACTCCAGCTATCCCCCATGACCCTGATAGATAAATGGTATACATAATGGATGAATGAATTATTTACATATGCTACCTCAAAACCCTCAGGTAAAAATGTCAGCAAATATTACTTTCCTTGGAACATGAAAGCAGTTACATGTGAAACAAGACTGATTTGTGTGAATAAAGTATTCCTTCAAGCAGATATTGCAATTGCAAAGCACAAATTCATCCTTTAATGATCTCAATTACATGGTGAATGTTATTTCATAGAAGTGTGGCCATTTAACCAATTTCGGACTGTGGGTTTGTGTTTCATGGTGTTGGTGGCCTTGTAGCCACCATAGCGGAGAGCAAAGAAACCAAAAACCTGATCAGAATCCGGAACTTGGAGAATATCTGAAGCGATGACCAGAGAACTGGAACATTAAAATATTATGAAATTATCACACTTCATTACAAAAGTAGATAAACAGAACTCAAATAAACAAACAAGATTATACCCAGGCATTTATTTATTAAAGGTAATGTTAATTTTACCACAGTATATATGCACATCCATTAGAGGTGAAAGTATGTAAACTTCACAGATTGGAGTCTGAGTGACGTGTTTTTAATCTGTAGGTGTTTGAAAGGTTTGTGACAAAATACAGACAAAGAGAGACTTGGAGTATAGTATAAACTTGAATTGGTTTAGAATGATTGCTGGGAAATAATAAATATTTGACAAAATCTGTTTTAGATTAGATTTACAAAGGAATTATTCACAACATTTTGTAATGAAAGGAAAAAAATGCTCAATGCTGTGCAGGTATGTATGGTTTATACCCGGAAGTATTTTCGGTCTCCCGTGAGCAAATTGAAATTAACCAACACGTTAAATAGTTAGCTAGGTAAGTGAATTGTAATATTAAAATAATATTCATTAAAAAGCGGCTATTTTTTTTCCCTCAGGCTTTGTTTGGTACTTGACAGATTTCCGGGAAGTTCACTTCGCTAGCGTCTCATAGCTAATCCAAAACCTGCTTTTGTTTCTCTCCGTGGGCTTATTGGTAAGCCTTTTGGTATACGGGATATTTTGGCGTTGCCTTCTGGCTGCTGTGTTCTGGTCTGCTTGGCGTTGCGTTGAGTGCAGGCGAACTCCGCACCCTCGATTTCTGCTTAGTTTAGTTTGCCCTTTCTATATACAAGTTCTTGAACGGGCAGTCAGCGAATATCTGAACACTGGGCTAATCTCTTAATATTAAATTGGTGTATTTGTAGTCTGAGGGGGTATAAACTCAAGCTGATGTGACTCGTTTCTACCCTTTTGAAATTTAATTTCAAATGTTAGCAGTTAGTATTTAGAAAAGCCAGGGAATATCTGAGTACTGGGCTAAACCTCTTTCACTATTGAATTGGTGTATTTGTAGCCTCAGAGATAGTATAAATTCAAGCTTGTTGTCTGATTTGACTTGTTTCTACCCCGTTAAAATTTAATTGTTAGCAGTAAGCCGGCCCCTGCAAAAGGCCATTTATTTGCTCTCCCCTGTTTTTATTGCGGCTGCTGCTCGGGTTCCCAGGTTTGTAATTTTTGGTTTTTGAGCTTCACTCTCGGCAGTTAAATACTTTTTAATTGCTTTTTAGGGTGTGATAGGTCATAGTTAGGGGTTCAAAAATGTGGCCAAAACTATGTGACGGTTGCGGAATGATCGCTCTTCTGGAGACGGATTTTCAGGGTGCGTTCATCTGCCACCGGTGCCAGCTGATTGCGCATCTGGAGAGCAAGATCCTTGGTCTTCAGGGCCAGTTGGCGGCACAACATAGTCCGCAATTGGTAGAGTTCCCAGAGGAACTGTGTGTCGTCGTTTAGGAGATGGTGTGTACGCCACATCCGGGTAGGGGAGAGCCCAGAGCAGGCAGGGAGAGAAAGTTGGGTAACAGTAGGAAGGCAGGCGCAGGACAGGGCGTGCACACCGTGCGGCGACAGCTTCTCCAGAGGTTGAGGTGTCCAATCGATTCCAGTCTCATCAGGAACTCGACTTGGCCCCCGACCCTGAGAGTGAGGGGATTGAGGCCCAGGGCACCCTGGCCACCTCTTCCCCCAAAGAGGGAGTTGGTGATAGTGGGGACTCAATTATTAGAGGAATAGATAGTGTAGTCTGTTCGGACGACAAGGAGTCTCGTATGGCGTCTTGCCTGCCTGGTGCCCAGGTAGGAGACCTCCTGGAGCGTGCGGACAAGCTCCTGGCCAGAGCGGGAGGGATCCAGTGGTCGTGGTCCACGTAGGGACCAATGACATAGGTAAGGGTAGGTTTGAGGTTCTGCAAGACAAATTCGTTGAATTAGCTGAAAAACTTAGGGGCAGATCCTCCACGGTAGTTTTTCTGAAATTCTACCAGTACCACGTGCGAGCACAGGGAAGCAGAATCTTATCTGGAGGTTTAACACGTGGCTACGAACCTGGTGTAGGAAAGAGGGGTACAGGTTTATGGGGCACTGGAACTTCTTCTGGGGCAGGCGTGACCTGTTCAAGTTTGACGGCTTACACCTGAACCGAAGGGGCACCTTTGCATTGGGTCAGCGTATGTTGAGGGTAGCTCAGCCGTATTTAAACTAGTTTCTCGGGGCAGGGAGGTCAGAAGGTGTTGTGGATAGGGATATGCAAACTGCCCTGATGGAAGCTGACAAGGCCACATGTAATGGTGATGTAACTTTTTAGAGAATAAAAGAATAGTGGAAGGCTCGGAGCAGCAGGCAGATGTAATCCAAATTGGTAAGTGTAGTCTAAATAGGCTGAAATGTTTTTATTTAAATGCTAGAAGCATAAAAATAAATTTCAGGAACTAGAAACTGTTGTTATTGGTGGGGCTATGACTTAGTTGGAATTACAGAGACCTGGCTTAGTGAAGAGGACGGAGATGAATATAATATAGAAGGTTATAAGCTTTTTAGGAGAGATAGACTCAATAGGAGGGGAGGGGGCGTGGCACTCTATGTAAAGGAAAACCTGGATGTGCATGAAATTACTGAGATGGGGCATGTCTTGCCCTGTGAGGATATTTGGGTTAGATTCATTGGCAAACAAGAGACTGGTTTAAACATAGGAGTGTGTTATCGACCGCCAGCTTCAGACAACACTTTGAATGAACTACTTTTCACGAGGATTAGGCAGTCTTGTAGTGGAGGTAAAACTTTAGTTATGGGAGACTTCAATTATCCTGCTATAGATTGGGATTTGGTGAAAGCGCAGGGTAAGGAGGAGGAAGCATTTTTAGATGCTATAAATGATAGTTTTCTGCTGCAGTATGTCAATAATCCTACAAGAGGGAATGCAGTTTTAGATTTGGTTCTCTGTAATGACCCTGATAGAATTCGCAATGTAGAGGTAAAGGAGCCACTTGGGACTAGTGATCATTATACTATTAGTTTTGATGTGTTATGGCAAGTTACAAACTTATCTTTGAAAAGCAAAATTTTCAATTTCAGGCGAGCCAAGTTTGACAGGATGCGTTAGATTTAAGCAAAATAAACTGGACATTGCTCCTAGATTGTACAACTGTAAATGAAATGTGGGGTAGATTTAAGGAGTTTTACTAGATGCTCAGAGCAAATTCATTCCAAAAGTGTGCAAGAGTAAGTTTAAAAGCGTAATCTCCAGTGGATGACCTCTGATATTCGTAGGAGCTTAAGGAAAAAAGAATCTTTATAAGGCATACATGAGGGACAGAAATGAAAACACTAAGGCTGAATACTGTAATATGCGAGCTAAGGTCAAAAAGAACTGAGGAATGCTAGGAGGCAGTACGAAAGACAAATTGCAGAAGGAGCGAAATGTAATCCTAAGCGCTTTTTTCAGTACTGTAACAGGAAAAGAGAAGGTAAAGTTGAAATCCAGTGCATAAAGAATGAAGATGGATCACTGCTGTATGAGAACAAAGACATAGTTGATACTCTTAATGGTTACTTTGTTGACAATTTCACTACAGAGGGGACTTTTATTTGGCCGGAGGAAATTGTCAATTCTCAAGCTCATTTGGCAGAAATTGAATTTGGAGAAAATGAAGTATTGGACAAGCTGCGTAAACTTAAGACAAATAAGGCAGCAGGCCCAGATGGGTTATACCCTAGGGTGCTCAGGGAGGTTTGTGAGATCATCTCTAAACCACTGTTGGTTATTTTTAGGCAGTCATTAGTGACTGGAGAAATTCCAAATGATTGGAAACAGGGTATCATTATACCAATATATAAGAAAGGGGATTGTACAGAGCCAGGCAATTACAGGCCTGTCAGTCTTACTTGCATAGCATGCAAAATACTGGAATCTATCATAAAAGACAAGCTTGAGTCATTTCTTGAGCATAATAACATCTTGAAGGATAGCCAACATGGTTTTCGCAAGGGTAGGTCATGCCTGACAAACCTTTTGGAATTCTTTGAGGAGGCCACAAATACTTATGATCAGAGCAGGGCCTATGACATTATTTATTTGGACTTTCAAAAGCGTTTGATACAGTACCACATGAGAGACTAATTTTTAAAACGAGGTCTGTTGGAATTGTAGGAGGTATTCTGGAGTGGATTAAGAACTGGTTACAGGACAGAACACAGAGAGTTGTGGTTGGAGGGATTTCATCTGAGCAAGGAATTGTGGGAAGTGGAGTCCCTCAGGGATCTGTGTTGGGACCCTTGCTCTTCCTCATCTACATTAATGACCTTGATAGGGACATTGAGAGCACATTGGTGAAATTTGCTGACGATACTAAACTGGGCGGTTTGGCAAATAGTCTGGAGTCTACTAAGGTTATTCAGGACGATTTGGATAGACTTGAATTTGGGCAGATACATGGCAAATGAAATTCAATGTCGCTAAATGTAAAGTTCTACATGTAGGGAATAAAAACAATAGACAGGAGTATTTCATGGGAGGTTTAAAACTAGAATGTTCCTCTCAGGAAAAGGATCTGGGTGTGATGGTTGACCAGTCCCTCACTGGTACTAGCCACTGTGCGTTAGCAGTAAAAAAGGCAAATAGGATGGTGGGTTACATAGCCAGGAGTATTGAGTATAGATCTAAAGATGTTGTCCTTCTCTTGTATCACACATTGGTTAGACCACATTTAGAGTATTGTGTACAGTTCTGGGGACCATACTTGAAAAAAGACATCGAGACTCTCGAAAAAGTTCAGAGAAGAGCAACAAAGCTAATTCCGGGTATAAAAAAGGAATCCTATGAGGAGAGGCTGAGGATCCTAAACCTTTTCAGTCTTCAAAAAAGGAGAATTAGAGGTGATCTGATTGAGGTCTTTAAGTATCTTAAGGGGATTAATAAAGTCAACTATGCCCGATTACTTAGGCCAAGTTCTGTAAGTAGAACTAGGGGTCATAAATGGAAGTTATTCACAGGTAAATTTAGCACAAATATTAGGAAATATTTTTTCTCGCAGAGGGTAATTTCAGTGTGGAATAGATTGCCTAACCACGTTGTCGAAGCAGAAACCTTACAAGTCTTCAAAAGCAGACTTGATCTAGTGCTGGATACCATCTAGTCATGGTGCGTCTTTAAGGTTAGAGTCACTTTAGAATAGGACAATGGTGAGCTTAGTTGGGCTGAATGGCCTGTTCTCACCACTCATGTTATGTTATGTTATGTTAAGTTGACTGCTAAAGTGTAACATTTTCCTTAGTATTAAGGAATATGCCAAATAATAATGCTTAATTTATGACATGACACATTTTTTCTTTATCACATTTGTATCGTTTTAGAGTTCTATTTAACACGACTGTTATTAGTGAAGTTGTAGCGGTAATAGGCAGTGATTAAAATTGGCTATATTGACTGTAGAGTTTTCTCTACAGGTACGACGGGGGTCAGTATCTCAGTACTCAATGATGAAACTATCAGGGAAAGATCAACCTTCAAACTACCAGATGAGGATGAAGTCAAACAAAAGGTACATTTTACGAAACAATTTAGTCACTAACAACCCAGAACATAACTCAGGTCACTCGTTTTAATTTTCTCTGCCATATCTTCTTCTACTAGATTGACTTTCTGCAGAGGGAACTGATGAACAGAGAGAAAGAACTGGAGCTGAAGAAAGAAGAATCCTCGCAGTTTAAAGCCAAAAGTGAGTGAGTATACACCCGGGTTCTCTAATTTAGCTCCAGTGATCAGGATTAGTCATGCTGATATGTTTTCCTGTGTGGTCTCTGTAGTGAATGAGATGCAGAAAGAGAACAAACAATTGGAGCAGGGCATGAAGGAGATTTTGAAGGCCATCCAGGAGGCACAGAGTAAATTTCCGACTGAAACAGCCATCACCTTACCCAACTTGGAGAGACTCATCAGTGTGAGTGAAAAAGGCTTTCAGACTTGTTAAAACAATAAAGGGATTCTGGAACAGAGAATTGAGGATTTGATAAGTAAAAGTAATGATTTAATCAGTAAAAAGGAATAGATTATGTGAGGTCAAATGTGATTATAACCATACTGAACCACTCCATTTTACTTAAAGTGATTTAATAAGGTAAAAATGATTTGTTAAGGACAGAAAACAGATTTAATAAAGTAATAAATGTTTATAAGAAGGACAACCATGAATAAATGCTGTAATAAATTAATTCAGTGGAGTAAAAACTAATTCAGTAAGGTAACACGGAGATTTGATATCGGAAAGGAGCCAATTATATAATGTGATTCAGTAAGGAAAAAGTGGTACTATGGAAGAAATGATTCATGTTAAGGAAAACTGTAATAAGATGATTAACTGTGACAAAATATTTGCTAAAGTCACAAATTGATTCAGTACGTAAAATGATTTAATAAGGAAAACTGGGACTTAACATGAAAATGAATTAAGTAAAGTAAACAAAATTCAAAGTATTATTCATTCAGCAAAAGGTGATTCAGTCAGGGGAAATGATTCTCTAAGGTAATAATACATACAATACAATATAGTGAATAAGAAATAAAATAAACAACATAATCCAGGAAATTAATAAGAGAATGATAGAAATCAGTGAGGTAATGAAGTAACTCAAGAAATTAACGTAGGAATTTTGTTAAATAATTAAGTCAATAAGATCAAAGGGTTCTGTTATGCAATACCATGAACAGAAATGTAATTAAGGCATTCAGGAAGGTAATGTGAATCAGTAAGGAAAAATTGAAGCTGGAAGGTAATAAAGTGAATTAATTAGATAAATAAGTGATTCATTAAGGTGATAAAGTAAAAAATAAAACAATCAGATCATCATCATCTTTTCCTTTCGGCTTTTTCCCTTTCTCAGGAGTCGCCACAGTGAATCATCTGATTCGCACATTTGATTTGGCAGAGGTTTTTACGTCGGATGCCCTTCCTGTCACAACCCTTTAGCAAGGGACAGAAACACGCTGACGGCTTTGCAGCCTACTCTTTACGAAAGTCAGCAATGGTTCTTTTACATGCCTCTCACCATAGACAGTGAGAGACATGGCCTGCCTTTGATAACCCAGTTCGCTGCACTGGGGGGACAGTGACAACCCTGTGGGGACTTGAACCCCCAACCTTAGGATCAGCGATCCTGCGCCCTATACCACTTGACCACCACTGTCCCAAAAATAAAATAATCAGATAAGAAACATTATTGATTCAAGAAGTTAAAAACATAACTGAATGTTCATGACTGTGGTCCTCTGTACACCCCTGTGTTGAGTTGAACATGACGTTTTGTTTATGTTCCCTAAGACAAATAAAAAAGTCTGTGTGCGACTTCTTTGGAGAACTACAATGAATTCAAAACAGCATCTGTGTAATTATTATGTCCAGGTCATGGAAATGAAGCATTCAGAGGGGAAGGTCGATGTAATTACACATCTGAGAGCACAACTCGATCAGCTAACTGGCAGAAATGATGAACTGAGGCAGGAAATGAAAGCAGCTCGAGAAGAGGCAGCCAATACACTGTTTCAGTTAATGAAGGCCAATGACAAGGTTGGTTTGACTTGTCTCTTTCTTAAATACATTCCAAACTTTATAGAGCAAAACAAATTAAAAAGAAATATGATCTTGTGAGATGGGTGATAATTCTGTTCTCCAAAAAAGGAAAGGAAAAGTTTAATTGCTCTTAAAACATAACTTGCCAATCATTACATTTTAATCAATTAAAGAGCAACACGTTGTCCTGCTCACGCTTTCAGATTAGAGCCTTACCACTGACTGTTTTTCACCTACTCAACTGCTTATAAGAAAGTAAATATTTTGAATTCTTTACATCAAGAGGACATTTAACATATTTTTTCACAGGATTTATTCCATTGTATCAACCATGTAAAATTAAATCCATGTCTCTTCCAGGTTGCAAAATGTGGAAAGGTTCAAGGGTGCAAATAATTATGCAAGATATTTATATACAGTATCATTTGTTGTGATCACTTCTGGTCAGGTTGCACTTTGCACAAGTGAGGTTGAGGCTGTGAGGCAGTCTGCAGGCATGACTATAACACTTAAACCTCTCGTCCTGCCAGAAGAAATGACACCCAGCAGCTTGCAAGTCATCAGTTCTCTTAATGAATACCTGATCCAGTTGTTACAGGTAATCTGCAATTAAAACTCTCCTAAATCTGGACATAGTCCCACTGAACCTGCAGTCTCTGTTCTCAATTTCTGTATTTTCAGGAGTTAAAAATTAAAGAAGAGTCGAGCAAGCAGCACAGTCTGGCTTTAGAGGAATACAAGAGGAACTTTGCCATAATGCGACATCAAGAGGGTCTGCTGTACAAACAGTACATAAGGTTTGTCAGACTCAGGTGCTAAATAATAAAAATACACATTCTGTTGAATATTTTAGTGCATTGGATGACTTTGGTTTCAGTGAGAAAGATGCCTGGAAGAAGGAGAAGGACTGTTTTTTGGACTTGACATCCAAAATGGAGGAGCAGAAGGAGCTGGACTCAGTAAAGATCCAAGACTATACTGTAAGCCAGACTAGTTGATGCTTGCAATTTGTGTGCTTGTTTGTCAGCAGGATTGTCCAAAAACTCATGTGTGGATATTCATGAAATCTCTACCAGAGGCAAGACTTTGCACAAGGTAGACACCCTTAGATTTTGAATATAATCCAGATAAAATTCTGTATACAGAATTTTTTAAAGGATTCTTTAACATGAGATTTCTTTGAGGTATGGGATTACAGTAGATCAAGCAGGAGGTGCCATGTACTTTATGAATGAATGGCTGAAATGATTGCATTGTTGATTCATTTTTACATCAGTATGTGATGTCACTCAATGAGATCGAGACCAATCAAGAATGAGATTTGTTAACTGTCAGTATTTTTAATTAGATAGATAATTAGGTTTTAATAATCTAGATCAGGGGTTGGGAACCTATGGCTCTTTTGATGACTGTATCTGGCTCTCAGATAAATCAGGTGGCCTTTCTTAACAGAATAACGAATACATAATTTCACTGTCATTTAAATAAAAATACAAAAAAAGCCATCAAATAAAACAAAAATAGATGAATAAAAATGTCACTGGAGCGCAAAGCGGAGAGCCAGCCACTTTGTAGTGCAGGTCCGATACCTTGAAACTCTAATTTTATTGGATTATAACAACAGCCTCAGACTGCGCGTGTTGTTTTTTAGTAGAGATAAATTTCCCTCGTTTTTGATAAGCTCATTTCCACGAAGCCAAGCACAGCTGGCAAGCAAACACAAATGGACAGACACGGAAAAACTTCAACCCGCAGAGCAGCTAATTGCCAAAACTTGGGACGCGTTTCCTGTTACATAAACATTGCCGTGTGTGAGTCCAGTCGTGTCGAGTCCTCACCCCGTATCAACCAGATATAAAGCCATCAGCAAAACCATGCAGCACCAGAAGTCGCATTAATAGTGAGCAGTGCTGGAGTGGTGGATGCCGACGCCGTCTACCCACTTGTTTTAGTGGCTGAGTTGTGTGTACTGACTTAATTTGGTCTACTTTATAGTTGATCAACGTAAATTTCCGCGACTGTGTAAATAAAAAGCGGAGATGAAGTGATGAATAGTTTCAAAGCCAAAGCCGCACCCTCCCCGCGCTCCGTGCACCTGCTGCTGCGTGCCTCGGTCGCTTCGCTGCCATTGTGTACCCACTTATTTTTTGACCACTACAGCACTGATTATAAGAAGTACTTTTTTATGAATAAATAACTTGATTATGACGATGTCGTTTAAAATAAATTCAGAGTCTTACTTGAACTTACAGTGGTATGAAAAAGTATCTGAACCTTTTGGAATTTCTCACATTTCTGCATAAAATCACCATCAAATGTGATCTAAGCTTTGTCAAAATCACACAGATGGAAAAAACAGTGTCTGCTTGAACTAAAACCACCCAAACATTTATAGGTTTTCATATTTTAATGAGGATAGCATGCAAACAATGACAGAAGGGGGAAGAATAAGTAACTGAACCCTCTGCCTAAGGAGACTGAAAGAGCAATTGAAACCAATTTTTACCAAACAATTTAAGTCAGGTGTGTGCCCAATCACTGATGAGTGGCTTAAAGCTGCCCTGCCCACTATAAAACACACACCTGGTAAGAACTGTCTTGATGAGAAGCATTGTCTGATGTGCACCATGGCTCGCTCAAAAGAGCTGTTTGAAGACCTGTGATCAAGGATTGTTGATTTGTATAAAGCTGGGAAAGGATACAAAACTATCTTTAAAAGTCTGGATGCTCATCAATCGACAGCCAGAGAAGTTGTCTACCAATGGAGAGAGTTTGGGACTGTTGCTTCTCTCCCAAGGGGTGGCCATCCACCAAACATGACGCCAAGAGTTCAGCGCAGAATACTCAGAGAGGTTAAAAAAACCCTAGAGTGTCTGCTAAAGACTTACAGAAATCACTGGCACAGTCCAATATCTCTGTGCACACATCAACTATATGTAAAACAATGGCTAAGAATGGTGTTCATGGGAGGACTCCAAGGAGGAAGCCACTGCTGTCTAAAAAAAACATTGTTGCTGGTTTAATGTTCGCAAAAAGGCACTTGGACACTCCACAAAAGTTTTGGCAAAATATTTTGTGGACTGATGAAACCAAAGTTGAATTGTTTGGGAGGAACACACAATGTCATTTGTGGAGGGAAAAATGGAACAGCTCACCAACATCAACACCTCATCCCCACCGTGAAGCATGGTGGAGAGTGCATCATGGTTTGGGGCTGTTTTGCTGCCTCAGAGCCTGGACAATTTGCTATCATTAATGGAAAAATGCATTCAAAGGTTTATCAGGATATTTTGCAGGAAAACCCGAGGCCGTCTGTCAGACAGTTGAAGCTAAAGAGGATGGATCCTGGAACAAGACAATGATCCAAAACACAGAACTAAAACAACTTCAGAATGGTTTTAGAAGAACAAAATACACGTCATACCACTGTACGTACTTACTTACTTTAAGTAAGTAATGTCGTTTAAAATAAATTCAGAGTCTTATTATACTCTAAAATTGTTGGTCTTCTTTTTCAATTTAGTTGTATTCAGTCTTTTATTTATATATACAGTAAAACCTCCGCTGACGAACGCTTAAGCTCACGAACTTTTCGCCTCAAGAACATTAAATTCGCGAGCATATTGTCTCTGCTGACGAACTAGTTTTCGGCGGACGAATCAAACCACGCGGTCGAACAGCGCCACGGTGGCGGCCACGAGAAGCTGACGCACGCTCACGGCGTCACAGTTCGTCACACCCCTTTCTTTGAATGCGGAAGTGGTTTGTGTTTGCTAGACATTTTGGACCATATTGAGTGTACTTTTGCTATTATGGGACCGAAAAAGACCCCACCACAGGCGGAGATCATTGAAAAACACGAACGAGGTGTGCGTTTGTGTGACTCAGCGTCCCAGTACCAGTACGCTAAGTCTACCACCATCCTTAAGAACAAGGAAGCTATTAAGGGTGCGTGTGTGGCTATGCGTGTTTTCAAACAGTAGGCGTTTCCAAACACTCCTTCCAAACAGTAAGTCCCTCCCTCCTCCTCCCACTCCCTCCTCCTCCTACTCCATTCCATCAAGCCATCAACTACCATCACAAAGGTAAATTAAACGACTTTATTATACAGTACAGTTTATTTCTTTAATTACAATACAATAGACATTTATTATACATAAAATAAGGTATATTTTTGTGTAGTTTTAAGGCTTATTTAGTAGAAAATTATGTTTTATGGGGACCTGGGAACGGATTATTCTCATTTTAATGGTTTCTTATGGGAAATAAATGTTCGGAAGACAAACTTTTCGCCTCACACACACTTTCTGGGAACCAATTATGTTCGTGAGCAGAGGTATCACTGTATATATATATATATATGGCTCTCTGGCTCTCAGAGGATTAGATTTTAAAATAGGTCTTTTTTTTTGGCTCTCTTAGTCCAAAAGGTTCCTGACCCCTGATCTAGATAGTGTTTCAATTTCAATATTATTCTTATTTTATTAGTGATAGGAATAGTGTGGGAAAAATAAATATATAAAATGTAGAGAGGAGGAACAATGAAAAATGTTGGCAATTATTTTTTTTCCTTTTGATTACTGAAAGGTTTTTGCTTTATTATTATTTTTAACAAGCACACTAGCCTACACAAAGAACTACAATGCCCCATACAGCCCAAAATGTCAACAGTTGTCTGATCACATAATGTTAAAGAATGCAAAATCAATTGAAGTTTTACGTATGCAGAATATATACGTATGCAGAGGCCCTGCCTCTGGAAAAATGTGACACGAATTGTGGGTAAAAGGACACTTGGGCTACATTCACACCTGGTATTAAAGCAGAATGAAAGGAAAGTTCTCCAGACCCTCCTGTTACATTGAAAATATGGATGTTTTCATCATGAGGTGGTAAGTACTTATATACAAAGTTGCAATCTGAAGTTCTGCTCAATAGTTTCTATTTGATTGTTTAAAAAGGCTTTCACTTGTAGCCTGTTTCACTCCTTTGAGAGTAAAAAATCACAAGAATAGGACATGGATACATCAGACCAAAATGGCAAGATGGAAGGAAAAAAGTGGACATATTTTAAACTACCAAATCAGATGTAAACTAATGAACCGGCTAAAACAAGGTTCAGCACATATGTTCATAATACTACATTATATTTCCATACATCTGACAGGCATCTGCTGGTTTATATAAATGCACGATATATACTGTGTGTGTGTGTGTGTGTGTGTGTGTGTGTGTGTGTGTGTGTGTGTGTGTGTGTGTGTGTGTGTATGTATGTATATGTACCGTGTTTCCCTGAAAATAAGACCTAACCATAAAATAAGACCTAGCGTGATTTTACAAGATGATTTTAATATAGGCCCTCCCCTTAAAATAAGCTCCTAGTTGAGAGCGGCAGCAATTCATTGGCCTGCTACTCACTCAATCTAGGGCTCTAGGTGAAAGCGCTGACTCCTCTATTAGGCAGCTTTACCTAGGGTACGCTCTCAAAGCATCAATCCTTGCGTGTCGATGACGGCAGCGACTGCTTTAAGACGAGGACAAACACTTGCGTCCATAAAAATTGCTAAAATCGCTCGATATTAAAATATTTAAAAAAATAAAGAAATATAACGAAATAAGAATATATAAAGACAAAGGTATATTATAAGACATGTAATAGAAAAAAATGTAAAATACATCATCACCTAAAAATAAGCCCTAGTATCATATTTTGGTAGGAAAATTAATATAAGCCCTGTCTTATTTTCGGGGAAACACGGTATGTATGTATATATGCAGACGCTCCCCGACTTACGTTCATCCGTTTTGTTTTTTCAATTTTACGTTTTGTTTTTTTTTCTCCAAAAAAAAAAGTCAAATTTTGAGTTTAGACGTACCTACGTAGTACGCTGACGTAATGACGCTGCATTCATTGTTTACAAACTACAGACTGAGTGTGTGTGTATATCAGTTATATAGCGTGTTACCCTTGTGTTAAGACGTCGTCTCTATGATCTTTGTGTTTACACTGTTTTGCGGACTTTTATAACCCGAAGCAAATATGGTTGGTCAGAAGTGTAAGCCGACTAGCATGGGTGCAAGTCTCATACACAGAGATGAATTAACTATCTGCTCAGATCGGCACAATCTACCATGGATAATCTTTTCGTGAGAAGAAGTTGTATCGTATACAGAGGACGAAAATTTAGGAAAATGTTCATCATAACCTGCATTTTTTGTATTCAGAGGTTTTCGTAAGTAGAGAGCCGACTGTATGTGTGTGTGTGTGTGTGATATATATATATATATATATATATATATATATCTTCTTTTCCTTTCGGCTTTTCCGTTCAGGGGTCGCCACAGTGAATCATCTGCCTCCATCTCACCCTATATTCTGCATCTTCTTCTCTTACACTAATGACCTTCATGTCCTCCTTCACCACATCCATTAATCGTCTCTTTGGTCTTCCTCTAAGCCTTCTGCCTGGTAGTTCCAGCCTCAGCATCCTATTACAAATATACTCACTATCCCTCCTCTGTAAATGGCCAAACCATCTCAATCTAGCCTCTCTGACTTTGTCTCCAAAACGTCTTACATGTGCTGTACCTCTGATGTGCTCATTCCTGATGCTATCCATCCTCGTTACTCCCAAAGAGAACCTCAGCATTTTCATCTCTGCTACCTCCAGCTCTGCCTCCTGTCTTTTCCCCAGGGCCACTGTTTCTAAACCATACAACATCGTTGCCCTCAACACCGTCTTGTACACTTTTCCTTTCATTCTTGCCGATACCCTCCTATCACACATCACACCAGACACTTTTCTCCAACCATTCCAACCTGCCTGCACACGCTTCTTCACCTCTTTTCCACACTCTCCATTGCTCTGGATTGTTGAGCCGAAGCACTTAAAATCCTACACCTTCCTTATCTCTGCTCCCTGTAACCTCACCGTTCCTCTTGGGTCCTTGTCATTCATGCACATGTTTTCTGTCTTACTGAGGCTAACCTTCATTCCCCTCCTTTCCAGGGCATACCTCCACCTCTCTAGATTTTCCTGCACTTGTTCTCTGCTCTCACTACAGATCACAATGTCATCTGCAAACATCATGGTCCATGGGGAATCTTGTCTAACCTCGTCTGTCAGCCTGTCCATCACCATAGCAAACAAGAAGGGGCTGAGAGCTGACCCTTGATGCAGTCCCACCTCCACCTTGAACTCTTCTGTCACACCGACAGCACACCTCACCACTGTCTTACATCTCTCATACATGTCCTGCACCACTCTAACATACTTCTCTGCCACTCCAGACTTCCTCATGCAATACCACAGTTCTTCTCTCGGCACCCTGTCATATGTTTTCTCCAGATCCACAAAGGAATAATGCAGCTCCGTCTGACCTTCTCTGGACTAACATTAACATCCTCAAGGCAAACACTGCATCTGTGGTGCTTTTTCTTGGCATGAAACCAAACTGTTGTTCACAAATGCTGACCTCTGCCCTTAGTCTAGCTTCCACTATTCTTTCCCATAATTTCATTGTATGGCTCAGCAACTTTATCCCTCTGTAGTTGCCACAACTCTGCATGTCTCCCTTGTTCTTAAAAATGGGCACCAGCACACTCCTCCTCCATTCCTCTGCCATCCTCTCACTCTCTAAGACCTTGTTGAATGTTCTTGTCAGAAAATCTACTGCTACCTCTCCTAGACACTTCCATACCTACACCGGTATGTCATCAGGACCAACTGCCTTTCCATTCTTCATCCTCTTCAATGCCCTCCTCACTTCACCCTGACTAATCTTTGCTACTTCCTGGTCCTCAACAGTCACCTCTTCTGCTCATTTTTCCTCTCTCATTTTTCCTCATTCATCAGCTCTTCAAAGTACTCTCTCCATTTTCCCAGCACACTTCTGTCATCAGTCAATACATTTCACTCTCTGTCTTTAATCACTCCCTACTTGCTGCATGTCCTTCCCATCTCTATTTCTCTGCTGTGCCAACCTGTATAAATCATTTTCTCCCTCTTTACTTTCCAACCAAGCATACAAGTCATCATACGTGCTCTGTTTGGCCTTTGACACCGCTACCTTTGCCTTACGCTGTCTCCCTGTACTCCTGTTTACTCTCTTCGGTTCTCTCAGTGTCGCACTTCTTCTTAGCTAACCTCTTCCTTTGTACACACTCCTGCACTTCTTCATTCCACCACCAAGTCTCCTTATCTACTTTCCTTCCAGACGACACACCAAGTATTCTCCTACCTGTCTCCCTGATCACATTAGCTGTAGTTGTCCAGTCATCTGGAAGCACTTCATGACCACCCAAAGCCTGTTTCAACTCCTCCTTGAAGACAACCCAACACTCTTCCTTTTTCAGCTTCCACCACTTTGTCTTCTGCTCTACTTTTGTCTTCTTCACCTTCCTCACCATCAGCATCATCCTGCACACCACCATCCTATGCTGTCTGGCAAAACTCTCACCCGCTACTACTTTGCAGTCAATGACTTCCTTCAAATTACATTGCCTGCACAAGATGTAGTCTACTTGTGTGCTCCTGCCTCCACTTTTATAAGTCACCCTATGCTCCTCTCTCTTCTGGAAGAAAGTATTCACCACCGCCATTTCCATCCTTTTTGCAAAATCTACCAACATCTGTCCTTCTGTGTTCCTGTCCTGGATACCAAACCTACCCATGACTTCCTCGTCCCCTCTGTTTCCTGCACCAACATGTCCATTGAAGTCTGCCCCAATGACCACTCTTTCACCTCTGGGGGTACTCTGCATCACTTCATCTAACTCACTCCAGAATCTCTCCTTCTCGTCTCGCTCACATCCTGCCTGTGGGGCATAAGCACTAACAACATTGAATATCACGCCTTCAATATCAACTTGAGACTCATCACTCTGCCTGACATTCTTTTCACTTCTAGAACATTCCTGACAAACTCCTCCTTCAAGATGACTCCGACTCCATTTCTCTTCCCATCCACACCATGAAAAAACAGCTTAAACCCTGCTCCTAAGCTTTTAGCTTTGCTACCTTTACACCTGGTCTCCTGAACACACAGTATGTCCACCTTCCTCCTCTGCATCATGTCAGCCAGCTCTCTACCGTTTCCTGCCATAGTTCCAACATTCAAAGTCCCTACTTTCAGTCCTAGACTCATGCCTTTCCTCTTCTCTCTCTGCCTACGGACACGCCTCCCACCTCTCCTTCTTCGACGTCTTCGACCAACAGTTGTCCAATTTCCACCAGCACCCTGTTGGTTAACTGCACTGATGGCGGTCGTTGTTAACCCGGGCCTTGACCGATCCCGTAGGTCATTCTCTTTCTTGTGATTTGCATATTTTATTTGGCATTTGTTTTACGCCGGATGCCTTTCCTGACGCAACCCTCTGAATTTACCCGGGCTTGGGACCGGCGTGAGGGAGAGACACTGGTTTGTGCCCCCCCCCCCCCTTCACGGCAGCATTTAATTATTTATATAATAAAAGGACAGGACAAAGACTTTCTATTGAAACTCCATTTATCACTACAGATCTGTAGTGATAAATGGAGTTTCAATAGAAAGTCTTTGTCCTGTCCTTTTATTTTTATTGTTATTTGCTCTACCAAAAAGTATTGAGCACTCTCCTACGGAAGGATCTACTCAGAAAATCATATATATATATATATAAAATATTACTACACTTGTTCACTATTTCGCTGACATCTACTTTCACAGTACAATAACTCTCTCACCTCTTTTGAAGGATGGATAACTTTTTTTCATAAACAAATGAATCATAATAGATTGTTTTGATATTCAAACACATATGTATCGAAGCTTTTATTGAGTTCAGATTTAATTCCCCTTTAACATGTGTCAAGGGTGATTAGATTACAAGAAGGCCGCAATTTCGATCACACGGTGTGAGCCAATCACACAAACCTTATTCTTGGGGTATGCCTGAAAACATCTTACCACATCATCGTGTGAGTGTCAGTGCGTCTCAGTGTTTCCGGAAAACAGCAATTAAATACTTCATCACAGCAATCATAAACTATCAGATCATTACAAGTTTTTATAAGTCTTGTCATCCTTAGTGGTTTATCAACATCAGTAGAAGAGCATGTTATTAAAATCTTTGTAATCGTCTTCGTAGTTTCGTGACAGGATTCATGAGACCTTTCTGACTGACTGAAAATATAAATTCAACATACCAAAAAACTAACATAATTAATTGTATGTAATAGTTTTCCTTTAGCAGAAACATGTGGGATGCAATCACAATTGGTCATTGATTGGGAATGTGTTCATAATGCCAGTTGTGAGTGGGGGCTTAGACATGACTAGAATTAATAGAACCTTGTTTACTGGTGTCCTGATTCTCAGTTCTGGCTGGAGACTCTGCAGCAGGATCCAGCTGAGACCAAGAGGCAGGTGGCGGAAGTGGCCCGTAAAATGACATTACTGCGAGTGAATGAGAGGTCTCTGACCCGCCGCTACACCACTTTGATGGAGCAGGTGCAGAATCTAAGGAAGGAGAACAACAAGTTAAAGGATGACTCTATTCAAATGGAAGCTGTTGTCACCGAGAGAATCGGCTACCTGAAGAGATTTAAGGTGTGCCTCCATGCAGTCATTTATATCCCTCTCTCTCTCGCGCGCTCTTAAGCTAGGTTGAATTTATCAAGGCTATAAAAATATATTGAAAGATTATTAATGTAAGTAGAAAAATAAATTCAGGCTTTTAAATTGTAACACAAGAAAGCCATCTATTCATCCAAAGATCCATGTCATTTTGGTAGGAAATGGCTGCCTATAAAATGGCAGCACTCCAGAAAATGCTTGACAGCAGTGTCCCATCTTCAGAGCTAGAACGAGCAAACAAACAATACAACGACCTCACCATGAAATACAGGGACTTGCTCCAGAAAGACAATCACCTCATTCGGAGGACCACCGCACTGGAACATCTGGAGGTTTCTCAGACATTTTCCTTTATGAACAATTTGTCTCATCCCCATTTTTTGATGGTAATATGTTTGTTTTATTTATTATCTGGTTTCAGAGTGAGAACATCTCACTCCAAGAACATATCAGTTCAATCAACAAGGAGCTTGAGATCACGAAGGAGAAGCTGCACACACTGGAGCATGCATGGGAACACATTAACATTACTGGTAAACCTAATGCACCCCACTTATTATGCTTATCTTAAATATTCACTAGCCTTCCCATTAAAAATTATAGAATCGGTGAAAAATAAGAAGAGGTATCCTATTAATAACAGAATACTGTCAGGATGAATTCAACATTTATCTATGTTTTTCTAGGAGGAGAGAGCAATATGGATAATGCTGCAAAGGCTTTGGCAACTAGCGAGATTGTGGCCGTGTCAAAGCGCATCACCACCCTGGAGATGCAGGAGCTGAACGAGAGGCAGCGAGCTGAGCATGCTCAGAAGATGTACGAGCACATGAGGAAATCTCTCAAACAGGTGGAGGAGCGGAACTTTGAGCTGGAGGCCAAGTTTGCAGAGGTTTGTTCATTGCATCACAAAATCTATCAGTAGTATGGCTCAAATTTTATTCTAAATGTCATGTAAAGGATTGTTTTGGGTTTGGGTGGGGTGGGGCATGCCCAGGTAGCAAAGCAGAACCTCGAAGCACAGAGGATTGAGCGTGAGCTACAAGATGAGCTGGCTGAGAGTGTCAGTAAAGAAGTGAGTGATGCCGATCGGCATCGCATATGTGAGCTTGAGAAAGCTGAAGCGCAGCTCAGAATAGAAGTGTCTAAGTAAGTTTCTGTTCATGAGACACATATTTCATCTTGTTCATTAGTAATTCTAGCCCGACTGTTGATTAATTACAACATGTTCAGGTTGCGTGAGGTTTCAGACATAGCAAAAATGCAGGTATTTGCACTGGAAGCCAGGCAGCAGTCCCGGGAAAAGGAGGTGGAGTGTCTCAGGAGGCAGGTGTTCGACTATCAGGTGACCAATCAGGTTGTTTTTTTTTTAAACTTGTGGAAAATTTTGAATGTTTTCATTCAAAAGAAATTCAATCCCATCAGGCCCAGAGTGACGAAAAAGCACTCATCGCCAAACTCCATCAGCAAATCATGGCTCTACAGCTGAGCGAGACAGCAGCAGTCAGCAGGCTGGAAGCCTACACCATCCGCCTTCACCAACTAGAGGCTCAGAGGCTTAGGGTGGAGCAACAGCTAGACGCTGGGCAGCAGGCACTGTGGCAGGCAAGGCAGGAAGGCCGTCAACGTACTCGACATTTACGCCAAGCCCTGCACACCCTTCGCAGACGGTTCTCTGGTGCACTGCCCCTCAGCCAGCAAGAGAAGTTCTCCAGCACCATGCTGCAGCTGCAGGAAGACAGGGCAAGGGCGCAGGATGAAGCATTCCGGGCTCAAAAGGAGTGCAGCACAGCTGAAGGGAAAGCACAGGAGCTGGAGCTGCGGCTGAAGGGTCTGGAAGAGTTGACAGCCACGCTGAAGGATGTTAAAGGAGCTCAGAAGGTATGGTGGAGAGAGATGAGCTGAGACAGGTTTGAAAGATTTCTTATCTCATCAGTGAAGAATAAATAGTACTATATTCTCGACGGTTGTAACTGATATGTACCCTCTCCTGCATACATAAATGCATGTTTGGCGAGCTGTGATTGACAGAAAAGAAAATGGGTGATGCTCCTCTCACAATTATGAGAGTCCTAAATTATATTTGTAATTTAATCATCATAATTTATGAAAGACATTGTGCGTGGGACTTCCACATGTTTTGACTCTAGACTGAACCCACGACAGGTGATCGAGTGGCATAATAAGTTGGAGGAGGCTCGTTTGCAGGAGCTAAGGAAGAATAGAGAGCTGGTGGCACAGCGGGAGGAGATCAGGTATCTAAAGAACATGGTGGCCGAGCAGGAACGCTCCATCAGCAGCCTGGAGGAGGAACTGGTTCAGCAGAACAATGTAAAAGAAAAAACTGTTTGTTTACTGATGACTCAAAAATAGAAAGGAAAAAAAACTGTGTGTTTGTGTGTTGTAGCTGTTGGAGGAGCAGCAACTTTCATGGGATCAGAGAGAGGTTGAATTAGAGAGACAGCTGGATATGCATGAGAAACAGCAGAGCCAAATCATCGGAGCCACTCACAAGGTCCTGTCTCTACTCAACTTTCATACACAAGTCTTAAATAAAACTTTTAAATGTTAGGATAAGATGCCTTTGAAGAATTTTTAGGCTTGCTCTAATTTGGCTGTGAGCGAGAGATTAGCTGTGTTGGTAAAATGCCTTCATTCCTTCAGCTGTCTGAATGTAGTCATATTTTTCCACCAACATGCTGCTATGTGTTTTATCTGGTTTTAGTTTGAAGAAGCCACGGGTTCTGTTCCAGACCTGAACCAGCCTTTAGCTCATCAACTGGACCAGGCTCTGAGTAAAATAAAGGAGCATGTTCGCACCATTCTGGAGGCTCAAGCCACCAGCAAAACACTGGAGGAGGTAAAATCAATTTTTGCTTAAAGGAATATTCGTTGGATACACAGGAAATATGTTTATTGATGATTGCTTGTTATTGTTGGCACAGTTATAGTGGAGTCCTGGAGCCAGAGCCCCATAGGTATGAAATATCGATCGCGGTCCGTCTGTCTTTACTCCGTTATTAACTTGATACAGATTGAATGTTATGTTTAGCTCATGCATGATTGGATGTATAGCTCACTGAAATTGAAAGCGAACATGAACCTGAAGATTGAGGGTCACAATAAATTCAGAGGTTTCTCACTGTTTCCTGTCCATGGTTCGTGCAAAAGCACTAAAGTTTTTCAATGACTAAAAGAATTGAGCTAAATCCACATATTCACACTTAGGGGTCATTCAACATTTTCCTAAGCGTACAAAACATACAGTGGGGAGAGGGGGTAAGATGCCTGTGTATGCTTTTTAATATTATAAAAATGTTGATCAACAATGTTACATGCGCTCTTAAATTTTTTTTTTTTTTATTGTGTGCGTGTACATTTGAAACTCTCAATGCGCGATTCGCCAACCACCTAAGAGCAGTACACGCACAACATCGTTTCATTCGCTCTGTTTGACATAACACCAGTGATATGTGTTCAACAGCCAAGCTGACATGAAGCGCCATTTATCTCTTCTCCATGGTGGGAAAAGGGCTACAGATGAGACACCGAAGCATATCTGCAAAGTCTGCAATGAACACAACCCAACCTTGTATCAGCTGCTGAAACATCAGAAGGCAGCTGATCACAAACTGAAGCGTGGTCGTCCAAAAGCCAATGACCAATAAAAATATGCAGACATTTTGAATTACATTTTAATATAAAATAATATTATTAAAACCAAATATCTGAATATTAATATTAAAGCAAGTGTCATTAAAAATAATTATTTAAAAGTATAATTTTTTATTGATTTCATTATTATTTGATTGGTGTATAAAAGAGGTATTGATCAAGGAAATACATTGATTTATTTTATAAAAGAGGTTTGACCATTGTTTTGTTTAATATCTTATTAAAAAATCCTGCCGAGAGATCATCAACATTTATTTGTACACTTTCGGATGCAGGGGGGGGGGTGTCCAAAAAAAGAGTACTCTCTGTACACTTGGGAAAATGTTGAACTGCCCCTTAATGTGGTGTCGAGATGTCATATTTTTCTATATTAACCTTCAGCACTTGGATTTCAGGGCTGTCAACTTGTACGAATTTATCTGTATTCATACGAAAAATAACATAAAATATGGCAATACGAGTCATTCAGATATTAATATGAATTTCAAACTTTCAGAAAAATATGCTGCTTTCAATTTTATTTGACAATATTTTATCAATAATTCTGATGAATTGCATCAAATTCTATCCGTGTTTACATGTTTATTTTCCTGGCAGAAGCAAGTCTCGTGATAATCTCACGGGATGTTACTATTGTATTTTACCACGTGATTCATTAATTGGCAGCAAGGTTCGTCGATTTCCACGAATCAGCGATGCCAATCATTGAATGGTTGCGGGAAACCCAAAATGGCGACGAAAAGAAAGCAAGAATTTTTATCGGAATATTCAACAACTTATCCATTTATTGAGAAGTTTGACAGATACACGGCCTTTTGCAGGCCATTTCCGGGGTTGGCAGCCCTGAGATTTTGAAGGGTTTATTTTGAGTCTCACATTGTGGGGGTACATGCTGGAAATATGCACATTTGAAAACTGATGATGTTATCCGTTGTTTGTGCTCATCATCCCTAAACTGCTCTCGCTCTCTCTTGCTCTCTCTCGCTCTCTCTATTTCTCACTCACTGACACACAAACACACACACATACACACACACACACACATACACAAAATGTTTGAAACAAAACACAACAGTAACTTGTAAAATGGATCATTAAATAAGGTGATAGAAAGGAATGCAGATCATCTGGTGAAAATCAGTGAACAGAAAACAGTACAGTCGGCCCTCTAATTACGAAATTAATCCGTTCCAGAGCCTTTTTCGGAGCCTGGATGTGTTAAAAGTAAAAGAAAATTATTTATTAAACCATTGAAATAATTTATTAACATATTAAACCATTTTATTAACATATTTATTAATTAAACCATTATTAAACATTTTTTATTAACGCACTTACACACACACACACAGACACACACACACACACACACACACACACACACACACACACAACACTGTCTCGATCTCTCTCTCTGTCGCTCTCTGTCTCTCTCTCTCTCTCTCTCACACACACACACACACACACAAAACTCTCTCTTTCGTGTTTTGCCGAATGCGGGTTCCGACCACACGCAGCCCGGAGCTGACGGAGAAATTGTATTTAAATGTTTAAATGGACGGGATGTTGTATTTAAAGCGGAATTACCGTACCTGTTTGAAAGATCAGAGGTCCTTATTCAATATTAACTTGCTTCCTTGTGAGATCGAAGATCTCTCTCTCTCTGTCTATCTGTCTCTCTCTCTCACACTCTCTCACACACACACACACACACACACACACACACACACACACACAAAACTCTCTCTTTCTCTCGCTGTTGTGTTTTGCCGAATGCGGGCTCCGCCCACACGCAGTGCGGAGCTGACGGAGAAATTGTATTTAAATGTTTAAATGGACGTGATGTTGTATTTAAAGTGGAATTACAGTACTTGTTTGAAAGATCGGAGGTCTTGTTCGACGGAGCACTGTTTTCATGCTCCTTCTGCTTCAATACTGTCCCGAAATAATCGCCTCCGTCACTGTATTTCCGCTTTTCTGTGTTTTCCGCGTCCATGATGGATAACGAAATATAACACTGCAATGGTCAATCTCAAAATAAACTCTCGAGCCAACATTCCTGTTCAACTCTCCTCTTTCACACGTGTGACAAACAGGAAGTATGGGTACAGTTCAGCTGCCTCCTGGCCAATGGGAGGCCAGCGGGGCGGGATGTTGAGAGACCGCCATTGAGAGAGTAACTCGCGAATTCTTTGAATTTGTGAATGGCGCATTTGGCACTTTTCGTAAAAAGAGGACGAAAATTTAGGAAAATGTTTTTCTTATTCAGAGGCTTTTATAAGTAGAGGGCCGACTGTATTACCTTCAGTGATGATGACTGTATAGACCACACATCCAGTAGGGTTAGTTCAGGCCACCATGGCAAATCACCAGTAACAGCCACTAGTCAGATATAAACGATCCCCTGTCAATCACTTTGCTGAGAAATTCTACAATTGCTGAAAACTTAGCAGAAATCTCAATGTTAGCACAACTTATCTGCAGCATGTACAGATGACTAGGTCAGGGAAATGGAGAGACTAAAGGGCTAAAGTGATAAACTTTAGAAACTTTAGTCTTAAATGAAAAGCAATGACTTGAAGTAGTTCTGCTGTCTAATGATGTGTTCACAATAAGCAGTTGTGTTGTGCTGCTTGTGCTCCAACAGAAATTGAAGGAGACAGAACTAGCGCTGTGGCAGGCAGAGCAAAATGTCCTGTCGCGGGATCGAGTAATCAACGAGCTGCGCCTCCGTCTTCCTGCCACTGCAGAGAGAGAAAAGCTTCTTGCGGACGTGAGCAAACAGGACGACACAAGCAGCCAGCGCTCCCTGAAGATCGCTCACCAGACCATCAGCAACCTCCAGGGTCTCCTTACACAGAAAGAGGAGGTCCTCAAGAAGTACCAGAACCTTCTGGCCAGGGCAAGACAAGTATGTACTGAATGAAACTGCTGGCAAAGGAATAAAACACTCCAGGATGCAACATTATTGGAAAATAATCCACTTCACAATAATTCCATTTCATGCCACCACTATTATTTTCCTAAGCACTTACTGTTTTATTAACCTATTGTTCCATTTTTTCTACTGTGTGTATTATTTACATTTTCAGAAAAGGAACTAAAATGAAGCTCTTGTGTATAACTGAAAGTTTAGCTTTTCTTTCTCGCTCCTTGCTATGGGCTAACAGGAACAGGAAGAAACCATAAAAAAGCATGAGGAGGAAGTGAGGAACCTGCACCAACAGCTGGACGTTCACACAGATTTGTCCCTGGACCACTTTCGACAGAAGATCCTGGTAAGGTCACACCATCTGTCTAAAATATAGCACATATGAAAATGTTTGGGTGTGATGATCAGGGGTTAGAATACTTTTTGCTGTGCAGTGTGCATCCAGTTATAATCAACCGGTGATTATTTTATATTTCAGCCAACACTGAAAGATAAAATTCGAAAGGGTTCGATAGAATTTAAAGTACTACTGCACAACTGTATTCGCCAGCTATACATACCACTGTGTTCTGTAGGACCTGATGAAAAAACCCACCCTGGACATCCCGACCTCGAAGCAGATGGAGCGTCTGGCTGAAATGGAGCAGATGATAGCGGAGCAGGACACATCTTTTTCATCACTAATGCACAAGCTGAAGCTGCTTAGCATCGAGCTCGAGAGACAGAAACACATTAATGCTACACATGCCAAAGAACATGCGACGCAAACAGCCAGGTGAGTCTGACTGATGCTGTGCCACGCCTAGTAGCATGAGACTACAAATATGAGTGATCCGTTTCATAAATGAGGTGATAATCAGATTGTTCACGTGAACACTTGTATAACTTTAGTATTGAAGTTTAACTGAAATATCTGTAATAAAAAAAAAAAACAATTTGTTTAGATTTCATTAGTTTTACTTTTTATTTCGATTTTATCTAAACTTTACTCCACATTACTGCTTCCTTCTGGAGTGAGTCTGTTTCTGTCTGTCTTCATTTTCATTCATTTAGTCTTTCAATTTTAGTTTTTGTTAGAAGAATTGACTAGTGTTAGATTAGTTTAATTTCATTTTAGTCTTAATTTCTTTGTAAAGTGCTGAAACCAAGTAGGATGGCAACCACAGTACAAACCAGAGGGAGGGGGCCTTTGGGGATATTAGCATAGTCACCTTACACAAAAAGGGTCCTGGCTTTGAGTCTCAGGCTTTGAGTTTCTGTGTGGAACTTTTGTGAGTTTCCTCTGGGTACTCTGGTTTTCCTCCCACAGCCCAAAGTATTTCATTATTGGATATAATAGAAATCTGTTTAGTGTTACAAATATGGTATTTGTATTTTGAGAAACGAGCATGAAAAGTATTAAGTAGCTAGAGTAGATTAAGTAGCTAAAAAGTTGTTTTTGTTTGTTTCTTTTTTTTTTTGCCATGGAATCTTCATGTACCCAACCCAGTGAAAAAAGTCTCGTGGAAAGAGAAAAAAAAATCACAGATGCGAAATTGTATAACTTTAAATTATAGAGCTCACTTTAGAAACCATTCGTGTATATTAAGCATGCTTTGTGTTATGCATCATGGGAATTTAATAATACATTAACTGATTAAATCTTAATGTAGCATTCTGAAAAAACAATAGACCTCTGTAATTACCACAAAGGAAGGAGGCAAAGTGAAGACGGCAAAGTTTTTCTTGAGATAATGCCTGGAATTGTTAGGGAGGGGGAAAAAGGAGAAATGGAAAATACGTAAGCTTTCTATCTTATCACTCTAAAATGCATTTTAAAAATTAATTCCACATCTATTGTTTGTATTCCGTTTTTATTTGTGTTGACTTGTTTAATGTGAAGAATGCATTCCAATTTGGTGATGTGCTTAATTTAATCAGTTGCTGTGTTCATGACTCTCTATTGAATTAACAGAGATAAACTCTTTGATAATAATCTCTCAATTATATTATATATTATTGATTGAGAACAATTTACACTGGCCCTGAATTCCTTTCTTGGCCCAGATTTGAAGATTTATCAGACCAATTCTGATCAGCCTTACAGCTGTGTATGGATTAGATTTGTCGGGAATTGACTTTAAAGTGCAAGAGAAATCATGCGTTGTGTGGGAACCCCTGTTGATTGCCTCCTTGCTGTGTTTTCCAGACTGGAGGAAAGGCATGCGTTCCAGATAAAGGCCATGTTGAAGGAATCAGAAGAGCTACGATCCAAGCTGTCACAGATGGAAACAGAGATGCAACGCCTCAACACCGAGCTGGAGGCCCAAAAGGAGGCAAACATTCGTTCACCAAGCAACACCATGAAGAACCTTGTTGAGCGTCTAAAGGCCCAGCTGGCTCAGAAAGAGAAGCAGTTGAAGGTGATCATTCCAAATATACAACACTCCATTCTAACAGATTTCCTCTCCTGAGAAATGGGAATGCTATTGTTTTGTGTTTTGATTAAATTTCTATTTTTGACAGTGTTCAGTTCTTTCATACCAAAACACCTGTTTTAAAGGAAAACACCAGCTAACAGTTGATCTACGAGTTATTCATTCATTTACTAATTTATTGCTATGCAGGCTCTCAGTAAAGCCATGCTCGAGTTTCGGGCCCAGATGACATCCCAGGCTGAGCAGCAGATCATCGCAAACGCTGCTCAAAAAGAAGAGGCACTTAATGTTCAGCAGATTGTCGACAAGCAAACCAAAGAGCTCAAGGTCAGATCTATGAAAGGAAGTGTACATGCAGAGGTTCAGAGCTGCTTGGATGTGTGTTTCTCAGCATATAAATGAGTAAATGGTAGTCACAGAATCGTATTAGTTATAATCGCTTTTTCATTGCAGTGGCTCTTAATACGTGTACCCATAAGACATCCCTAATGCCATATACCACACAAGGACTAAAAAAGATAGTCGATGTAAAATTAGACATTGTAAATTTAAAAAAAATTGCTTGTGTAAGTAAACAAACTAATTATTTTCCCCATTTTACATTCTTCTTCTTCTTTTCCTTTCGGCTTGTTCCTTTTCTCGGGAGTCGCCACAGTGAATCATCTGATTCGCACATTTGATTTGGCATAAGTTTTTACGTCGGATGCCCTTCCTGTCACAACCCTTTTAGCAAGGGACAGAAACTCGCTGACGGCTTTGCAGCTACTCTTTCCGAAAGTCAGCAACGGTTCTTTTACATGCCTCTCACCATAGACAGTGAGACACATGGCCCGTCTTTGATAACCCAGTTAGCTGCACTGGGAGGACAATGACAACCCTGTGGGGACTCGAACCCCCAACCTTAGGATCAGCGATCCTACGTCCTGTCCACTAGACCACCACTGCCCCTTTCCACTTTCCATATTTTACATTGTAAAAGTTAAAATAAAATCCTCTCAAAATACATCTATTTTTTTTATTTATTTAATTTTCCTATTTGTTTTGATAACTATATTTACCTGTCTCACATATTTTACTGTAGAAATACATGGTGATCCAGATACATGGTAAATTAATGCATAATAAAGGTGAAACACTGATGTTACTTGGGGTACCAATCATGTGTGTGTGTGCGTGTGTGTGTGCATGCATGTGCATGTTTACGTTCACATTGTCAGGCCCATGTAAAGGAGTTGAATGATGAGCTGCAGAGCTGGAAGGAGAATGTGAAAGCAGGAAAAACCCGAGAGAGCTCTATGAAAGACGAGATGAAGAGCCTGAAGCACGAACTACAGAGGAGCCAGAAGATCCAGAACAAACTGCAGAGCGATAGAGACATTCTGGAAGAACAGCTGGACGAGCTTAAGCAGAAAGTGAAGAGACTTAGCAGCGGCCTGCAGGTACAGACACGGTGCTTGCTATTGCACTGATGTGAAAAGTTCCAATCTGAAGTCAGGATTCATGAGACACAATGAAATGTCTGATGTACATCACAAGGGGGCACTGTTCTAATTCCTCAATATAAAGCACATTAATACTCAAATAATCAGTTAAAGATATATTTACAATGTATATACATTCACTATCTTAGTTACAACTTAGATCAGTTCCAACCAACCAGTCATAAGTCAGCTTGGTCGTAAGTCGGATCCCATTCACCCAGCTTTCTCTATGAATTCATGCGAAGCGTATTCTTTGCCTGCACGTTCTTTCAACATGCGAAATAAACTTGTAGCCTTTGCACTGCTCGCAACATCACTTTCACATGTCTTTGCCTATTATCTTCTAACAGTGTGTATAACTCTTCCATCTCTGCAATCGGTCCTTCACGCTGTTTTGTGATGATAGTTGACTTAATTGGGGCTGCTGCTTTCAACGCTTCCTTAAGCAGTCCTTGTCCTTCAAAATTGGAGACATCGTGGAGTGGGAGAGATGGAGATTTCACTTTCATCTTCGTCTCCAACGACAGTGCCTTCCTTGCTTTGTTAGTCATCTGATGAATCAGATTTCCTCTTGGGGCCATGGTAACGGTGTACAGGAAATTAATGTAAAATTGTACTATAAAAGAGATGTTACTGCGACAATGTCTAGTCACTGAGTGTAGTGGTAGAATGCTATGAGTGTGAGATGCTGGGATGCTGTGCTGCCACAGCTATCTTATGCGCTGCGATAGCCAGACACATATAGTAAACTCATAATAGGCATCTGCTAGATGTGGTCGTAAGTACAGGTGGTCGTAACTCGCATACATCATAACTCGGATAGAGATCGTATTGTATTTTTCTTTCAGCATTATTTTTATACCAGAGCTTGTGTGTACTACAATATGAGTTCACTTAATACTTGTTTTCCTCTTGGGCTGTTCCCTTTTTTTTTTTGCTCAGGGGTCGCCACGGCGACTCATCGCATGGTTGATTTGGCATAGGTTTTTTACGTCGAATGCCCTTCCTGACACAACCATTAGCAAGGGGCAGATACATGTTGAAGGCTGTGCAGCCTACTCTCTATGAAAGTCAGCGATGGTTCTTTTACATGCCTCTCACCATAGACAGTGGCGGCCTTTGATAACCCAGTTAGCTTCACTGGGGGGACAGTTACAACCTTGTGGAGAGTGGGACTTGAACCCCCAGCCCTAGTGTCAGCGATCCAGCACCCATTGACCACCAGGCCACCACTGATGCCCAATATGAGTTCACTTACTAACTAGCAGTAATGCAGCAGTATTTATATACAGGGATCCCTCACTTTCCGTGGTTAATTTGGATAGAAAACGCCCCTGCAACCACTGAATTCCACGAAGTTGTATCAACAACAACAACAACACCACCCCACACCTGCCCGCAACTGACGTATACGTATAATATCAATAAATATATATTCAATGCTATAAATGCTTAACTGGCCCCCAGTGCAGCTAACTGGGTTATCAAAGGCGGGCCATGTCTCTCACTGTCTATGGTGAGAGGCATGTAAAAGAACCATTGCTGACTTTCGTAAAGAGTAGCTGCAAAGCCGTCAGCGTGTTTCTGTCCCTTGGTAAGGGTTGTGACAGGAAGGGCATCCGACGTAAAAACCTCTGCCAAATCAAACGTGCGAATCAGATGATTCGCTGTGGCGACTCCCGAGAAAGGGAAAAAGCCGAAAGGAAAAGAAGAAGAAATGCTTATAATAACAACTTCACATTAAAAATAATATACAAGATGTAAAAAAAAAATAGAAATACACACACATACAGTTTTTTTTTTTGGTTGTTTTTTTTTTGCATAATTGGCCTTGTTTTGCAGGATTTTTCATTAATTTCATTATTTTTTATATTTGATGAAGATTTTTGAAGAACCCGCAATGCACTGAAGCCGCAGAAACAGAAGCACGAAGTAGCGAGGGATCCCTGTCTGTGCGTGTGTGTGTGTGTGTGTGTGTGTGTGTGTGTGTGTGTGTGTGTGTGTGTATATATATAAACAAAAATAAAAGGACAGGACAAAGACTTTCTATTGAAACTCCATTTATCACTACAGATCTGTTTCGAGGGGTGGTGAAACCATCCTCTCTCTTCAGGTGATTATAGAAGAATTCTATTCTTCTATAATCACCTGAAGAGAGAGGATGGTTTCACCACCCCTCGAAACAGATCTGTAGTGATAAATGGAGTTTCAATAGAAAGTCTTTGTCCTGTCCTTTTATTTTTGTTATTTGCTCTACCAAAAAGTATTGAGCACTCTCCTACGGAAGGATCTACTCAGAAAATCCTCTCTCTCTCTCTATATATATATATTCTTCTTCTTTTCCTTTCGGCTGTTCCCTTCAGGGGTCGCCACAGCAAATGATCTGCCTCCATCTCTCCCTATCCTCTGCATCTTCTACTCTTACTCCAACGACCTTCATGTCCGCCTTCACTGCATCCATAAATCTTCTCTTTGGTCTTCCTCTGGGCCTTTTGCCTGGTAGTTCCAACCTCAGCATCCTACGACCAATATACTCACTATCCCTCCTCTGTACATGTCCAAACCATCTCAATCTAGCCTCTCTGACTTTGTCTCCAAAACATCTAACATGTGCTGTCCCTCTGATGTACTCATTTCTGATCCTATCCATCCTCGTTACTCCCAAAGAGAACCTCAACATTTTCATCTCTGCTACCTCCAACTCTGACTCCTGTCTTTTCCCCAGGGCCACTGTCTCTAAACCATACAACATTGCTGGCCTCATCACCGTCTTGTACACTTTTCCCTTCATTCTTGCCGATACTCTCCTATCACACATCACACCGGACACTTTTCTCCATCCATTCCAACCTGCCTGCACGCGCTTCTTCACCTCTTTTCCACACTCTCCATTGCGCTGGATTGTTGAGCCTAAGTACTTAAAATCCTCCACCTTCTTTATCTCTGCCCCCTGTAACCTCAAAGTTCCTCTTGGGTCCTTGTCGTTCACACACATGTATTCTGTCTTACTAAGACTAACCTTCAATCCCCTCCTTTCCAGGGCATACCTCCACCTCTCTAGATTTTCCTCCACTTGGTCTCTGCTCTCACTACAGATCACAATGTCATCTGCAAACATCATAGTCCATGGAGATTCTTGTCTAACCTCATCTGTTAGCCTGTCCATCACCATAGCAAACAAGAAGGGGCTGAGAGCTGACCCTTGATGTAGTCCCACCTCCACCTTGAACTCTTCTGTCACACCGACAGCACACCTCACCACTGTCTTACATCTATCATACATGTCCTGCACCACTCTAACATACTTCTCTGTCACTCCAGACTTCCTCATACAATACCACAGTTCTTCTCTCGGCACCCTGTCATATGCTTTCTCCAGATCCACAAAGGCACAATGCAGCTCCTTCTGACCTTCTCTGTACTTCTCTATTATATATATTTTTTAAACCAAAAGAATTTTGGAAACCAGAATCAGCATTATATCTTCTGCTAGCAAACTGCTTTCCCCCCATCCTCCTTTCATGGAATTCATTCTAGATTAATTCGATAATGAAATGAATCAAAATATAAAATTTAAGCATTTCATATTATATTATAGAATATTATAATATTATTTTTAAGAACTAGGCAGTTTTCCACTGAATACAAGTTTAACAGACTATAGGCCTTCAGCTAACCAATTAGCTTCGTTTTGAGTGGACAGTATATAGATTTTTAATTAATCCAGGTACATCCAACTATGCTTCAGATAAGTGAAGTGTGTGTGTGTGTGTGTGTGTGTGTGTGTGTGTGTGTGTGTGTGTTATAGGGTCAGACTGAAGGTGAATTTCAAGGCTCCTCAGTTGAGGTGCTACAGAAGAGGATCCGCAGGCTGGAGATGGAACTAAACAAGAAGAATGCATGTGAGGCGGCGGACAAAACGACAGCAATGAAGGATGACAAGGTAGGCATAGAGATGACTTGAAGCATTGTGAAATGTGCATCAGTCTCTGATATGTTACACAACAGCATGGTTGAATTCCTAAATGTGATCGAACATTATTTTATATAAACGTAGATAGGCATGGTCCTTCTCAAAAAATTTGCATATTATGATTAAGTTCATTAGTTTCTGTAATGTACTGATAAACATGAGACTTTCATATATTTTAGATTTATTACACACAATTGAAGTAGTTCAAGCCTTTTATTGTTTTAATGTTGATAATTTTGGCAAAAAAGTAAAGAAAACCAAAAATCCCTATCTCAAAAAATGAGCATATTTCATCCATATTGAAACTAATAAAAATGAACCAGACTGTACAGTCAATTTTACAAAACAATAAAATTAAATCAACCTTTTCCAAATCATGACGTGTTTAAGATATAAGCCAATTTTATGAAAATCTCCTGAAGCGCCTGACCTGGGCTTACAGAGAAGCAGCACTGGGCTCAGTGGTCCAAAGTACTTTTTTGGATGAAGTGAATGAAGGTCAGAAATCTTAAAATCTGTTGAAAGTTGTCTCTAAAATGGATAAAGTTCTGCTAAGATTATACCGATCTTTAATCAGATCAAAATTAGATTATGGCTGCATAGTTTATGGTTCTGCTCGAAAATCTTATTTAAAAAAGTTAGAAACCATCCAAAACCAAGCATTAAAAATCTGCCTAGGAGCCTTCAGAAGTTCTCCTATTTCTAGCCTGCATGTTGAAGCAAACGAACTTCCATTACATTTGCGTACGGAAAAACTAGCCCTTCAGTATGCTCTAAAACTGAGAGCAAACAAGGACAACCCGACATATGAGCTAGCCTTTCAAACCAGAAACACCCGGTTCTACCAAATCAAACCAACAGCTACCCATCCATTTGCCTTGACAATTAAAGATTCACTTAAAGCTGTGTGTCCAGATCTCAAGAATATAGAACCATATGATATACCTGATATCCCACCATGGAAATTAAAGAGACCACATGTAAATCTGTCACTATCTGAGTTTCCTAAAAATTCTTCGGATCCTTCAGTGTTTCAGATGATGTTTGGTCAATTGACAGATCAATATAGGGACTTTAGGGTTATTTATACAGATGGGTCTAAGGATAACAACAGAGTAGCAGCTGCTACAGTCACTAATGGTTTGAATGTCCAGGTCCGACTTTTGGATGGAGCTTCTATTTTTACAGCAGAATTGCGGGCGATTCTGCATGCACTTGATATTGTGTCTTCTTATAATGGAAACGATTTTATTATTTACTCAGATTCTTTGTCTAGTTTGACTGCCATACAGGGAAATGATTTTGATAACCCTACACTTTTAAAGATTTTACAAAGGTGCCATGATCTCATTGAGGGTGGAAAAAAATAGTGTTTGCTTGGTGCCCGTCACGTTGGCATCAAAGGTAATGAAAAGGCCGATAAACTAGCGAAGGAAGCTCTTAATCATCGTGTTTCTGAGAACAAGGTCCCCTATATTGATGTAAAGGGTCGTGTCAATAATTTTGTTTTAGTCAGTGGCAGAGCCAGTGGAATGAAGAGACTAAACTTTATCCCATAAATCCCAGTGTAAAAAGTTATATTCTCACTCAAGTAGAACGAGTAGAAGAGAAGTAGTAGTGCTGGCCAGGACTCGTATTGGCCACACCTACATTACACATAGCTATTTATTGAAAGGGGAGCCTGCACCTGTGTGCGACACTTGTTCAGTCCCCCTGACTGTTAAGCACATTTTAATAGATTGCACAGATTTTGCTGAGACTAGGTACCAGTATTTTAACGTTAACAACCTGTATGATCCTTTTACTAAATTTAATGTTTCAGTAATCCTGCAGTTTTTAAAAGATATTGAAATGTTTTATAAATTCTAAATTTGTGGTATAGTTAGCATGAATTTTATTGTTAGGTTGCTGCAAATCCGCCTAAAAAACAACAGACTTTTACTGTTGGTTGGAAAAGTATAGGAATGCACACCCTTAGCCAGACCCATTTTTATTAATATTATTTTTTCATTTTTCAGTTGGATTTTATGCGAAAATTGATTGTTTGAAGAAAATGATTTGGTTTACCTTAGTTTCATTAATCATTTGTGATTTAAATTTAATTTTAGTCATTGTACTTCAAATAAAATAACCATGTTTGGCACAATATAACACACTATATGTGTTGAAAGTGCCGTTAAACGTCATTCATTCATTCCCAAGATTACCCCATAAACCCTTTAAAAATTATAAAAGTACACCAATTTTGGATGAAATATGTATGAAATGTGTTAAAAGTAAAAGAAAATTATTACTTAAACCATTTAAACATTTTATTAACATATTAAACCATTTTATTAACATATTTATTAATTAAACCATTATTAAACATTTTTTATTGATGCACATACACACATACATTGTCTCTCTCTCTCTTTCTCTCTCTGTCTGTCTCTCTCTCACACACACACACACACACACACACACAAAACTCTCTCTCTGTCTCTCTGGTGTGTTTTGCCGAATGCGGGCTCCGCCTACACGCAACTTGTAGCGTTTAAATGTTTAAATGGACGGGATGTTGTATTTAAAGCAGAATTACAGTACCTGTTTGAAAAATCAGAGATCCTAATTCAATATTAACTTTCTTCCTTGCGAGATCGGAGGTCTTGCCCCACGGAGCACTTTGTTTTCATGCTCCTTCTGCTTCAACATCGGGCCAAAATAATCGCCTCCATCACTGAATTTCCACTTTAAGGTCTTCTTTTCCTTCAATATCGTCCTGATTGTAGAGGGGTTTCGGTGATAACGAAATATAATGTTGCAATGATCAATCTCAAAACAAGCCAACAGTCCATGCGTGTGACAAACAGGAAGTATGGGTACAGGAAGTATGAGTACAGGTCAGCTCCCTCCTGGCCAATGGGAGGTCAGCGGGGCAGGCTGTTGGGAGACAGCCAATGAGAAAGCAACTTGCGCATTGTTTGAATTTTGAATGGCCCGTTTGGCGCTTTTTGTAAAAAGAGGTTGTTTTCATAAAAAGAGGACGAAAAGGTTTTTCGTAACCTGGACTTTTCATACTCAGAGGTTTTCGTAAGTAGAGGGCCGACTGTGTATATAATATGTGTGTGTGTGTGTGAGAGAGAGAGAGAGAGAGAGAGAGAGGTTATGACACGGGTTTTTAATTATTTGCAGGCTAATAAAGAAGAACTGGTGAGGTGGGAAGAAGGTAAGAAGTGGCAAGCGAGGATGGACAAAGTTCGAAATCTTTTAAAAGACAAGGAGAAAGAAACGGAATCCCTTTCAAAACAACTGGCCACCCTGAAGGAGCTCTACGGAAGGTCATATATACACATCACGCAACAAAAAGAGTGTCGTTGGTTCTGGAGAAATATTATTACTTTATATACAAATAAATACATACCACACTTCAGAAGCTCGTCCCCTTTACCAAATTCATGGATGTACATTGTAAAGTCAATGGCATTACCAAACACGCCCTTATCTTCCTTTTGCCACTCAGCAACAGGGTGCGTTATACATTCCTTGGTATTGATTGGCTGGAATATTGTGTGAACCACTTACAAATGCACTGCTTTTTTTTTGTTTGTTTTTGTTTTTTAGTGCACGCACAGAATGAACAGTTAGTAGCAGACCATGACAAGATTTAATAAAAAGCGTATTGATTTAGAATTGATGACTGCAATGTGAGGTTTGGTCTTCACAAGAACTCAATTTTTTTAATGGATCCTGTACAGGCTGGAACAAGAGAAACTGAGTCTCCAGAGGAAGCTGAAGAATCGAGGTGTGACAGCAGATCAGGTGGTGGGTACAAGGGCAACGCTTGAAGCTGACAAAGAGATCAAGGAGCTGAAGAAGATAAACTATGAACTGGAGCAGCATATAAAAATTATCAAGTATGCCTGGATTATTTTTCAAATAACAGAAAATCAGCTTCAGTAGTGATTATTGTACAAATATAATTATTAATCTGTTATTTGTCATAAAATGTATAATTTGGTCATCATCTGTGGTTCAGGCAGCAGCAGGCCTTACCCCGGGATGCTGCAGTGGAGGACATGAACCTTAGGAACCGTTACCTGGAGGAGAGACTTCATTGTCTGGAAAGCCAGCTGGCAAAAGAGCCTCTCTCTCAGCCATCAGTCAGTTCCTTGATCATGTTTCTTATTTTTTGTTCTAAAAGCTCAAACATCAGTCATGGCACCCATAAAACAATTGTGAGGCTTTTTTTAACAATTATTTTATTAACTTGTAGGTGCTTCCTTTTATCATTGACAGAGGTTCACAAATTCTCTGCTCTCATAAATACAGCACTCTTTTATGAATATAATCCAGCTATTCAAGTAGTGCTCTCATTATTTTTACTCTCATTATTTATATTTTCTGGGTAATAAGGCGCACCAGATTATAAGGCGCATTAAGGGAAACAAAAGTTACCTGAATGATGGTAAGCTCTGCATTAATTTGATTCACTTAAGTTTTGACAGTATCGGTGAGATGGAGTCTCACAGCTTCATCCACACATAAGGCGCACTGTCAATTTTCTTTGAAGATTATAGCTTTTTAAGTGCACCTTATTATTCGAAAAATACGGTACAGTATTCAGTGCATTCTGATTTTTTTAAATATAACTCTAACAGTCAGACATACCACTGTAAAGAAAAAATATTATTAAACCACAAACCTTATCCATCATGTCTTGATTTACATTTTGAGAGCCACTAAACTTTAACAAATGTTTGTGTTTTCTACTCAAACTGTTTTCTTTTGCGTCACCATTTTCTTCTTCTCCATTTGTTAACAAGGATAAAAGCAAGGTCTTTTCTTCCCAGTTCAGTTTATCTCCTAAAGTTTATCAGTCTAAGATTTTAGAGATCACCAATGACAATGAAGGAAAATATTCAGCATTCCTCACTAAGCACAGACCAAAAACCCCATGAGCATGAAGATCATGAGGAAATGATGACTAAACCTCAAACTGAAGCAAAGTGTCTGAAGAAGATGGCCATGAAGAAATGGAAGATAGGTTGATCCAAGATTTTGATTTCAATTTAGGAAATAAGCCTTAAGAGGAGAACATTTCCCAAAGTCAAGACTCTGAAGAACTAGTACATAGAATGGATGAGCTTCACAAAGCGGAGGCAGAAATTGGAAAACCGATGAGTGTAATTTCTCCAACAGAACTCAAAAAGCAAGCTGTAGCTTGGATTACCTTTAAAGAACCTAAGGAACAAAAAGAAAAATATGACAGGAAAGACCAGGTTGATCAAGAGCAATGAAACGAGGCAATAAAGGAGCACTCAGAAGCTGCAGAAAGATTTCACGATACCAAAACAGAAACTGAGTATAAAACACTTTGTGCTTTGGAGAGCAAAGAAACATTTAAACAAGCAGCAGTGCATGCGCTCATAAAAAGATTTCTTCCCAAAGAAATCAGCCAAAGCCAAAGACCTGTCTATTGCTGACCACGAACTTGAAAAATTAGCATCGCAATCTTCTTCAATGCATCAGAATGAATAGAAGAGGGAAGATGAGGTACTTAATGCTAGCATGTTTCACTGAGAGATAGCCCAATCCGCATAACCCACCATAGACTTCCTACTTGTGCTTGTTTTTCAGTACAGTCGGCCCTCTTCTTACGAAATTAATCCGTTCCAGCACCTTTTTCGGAACCTGAAGTTTTCGTAAGTAGAGGTGCATTTTACATGCAAAACGTGTGATTCGATACAAAGGTTCCCAGACTACCCTTTAAAAATTATAAAAGCATACCTTTTAAAGTACTTATTTCGTGTTGACTGTCTTCTTAGCAGAGTTATAATCTTACAATGACCATGGCACTAGGAATCAATTTCACCGGGAATCACATGTTTGTGTGTGTATGTGTGCGCGCGCGTGTGCGTGTGCTGACCATTTCTTCTTAGCAGAGTTATAATCTTACAAATGTTTATGGAAAGTTAAAAGCCTGAGCCATAAAATACAGTTGGAATGACACACAAACATGAACACAGTTCACACACAAATATGAAAAAAGTTGGAACGACAGTGTCATCCCTTCCTAGCCAATAGGAGGCCAGTGGGGCAGGATGTTGAGAGATAGCCAATGGGAGGGAGCTGCGTCATCAATCCTAGCCAATGGGAGGCCAGTGGGGCGGGATATTGGGAGACAGCCAATGAGAGAGCAACTCGCGCATTGTTTGAATTTTTGAATGGCGCGTTTGGCGCTATTCGTAAAAGGAGGTTGTTTTCATAAAAAGAGGACGAAGATTTAGGAAAATGTTTTTCGTAACCTGGATTTTTCGTATTCAGAGGCTGTCGTAATTATAGTGCCGGCTGTATTTGAAATTCCTGCTCTTTGTTAGCTACAACAATCTACGTCTACATCGAATCACAAGGAATGGACATTGACTTCTGAAGCTTGAATGATGCTCATACAGGAATTGTCATGGCTGTGATCACAAGGATCTACTGTTCCACATACAAACTCACTCACACCTACATGCAATTTGGAACATCCAGTTAACCTACTGTGCATGTTTTTGGACTGTGGGACGAAATCAGAGTACCCGGCGGAAACCCACGCAAGCACAGGGAGGACATGCAAATTCCACAAAGAAACACCCAGGCCTGGAATCAAACCCAGGCCTTCTTGTTGTGAGGCGGACGTGCTAAGCACTATTGCCACTGTGCTGCCCAGCTATAACAATACCTTTTTGCCAAACCTTGCTTGGGTGGTGTTATTTGTTCACTAGATTTTTAAAGAGCTCAATAATCTTGTTCTCTGCACAGACATCTGGCTGGGGCTCTGCAGAGACACAGATACAGAAGGAACGTGAGGTACAGAAAGAGATCCTCAAACTCTCTAGCGAGAACCTGGACCTGCGCTTTCAGGTAGAACAGGCTAACAAAGACCTGCCACGTCTAAAGGTACAGCTAAAATGGTTACCGTCTGTGCATTATGTATATTGTAAAAACAAATGTTGATTATCTTGAATTGTGTTGTAAGAGCATGTTGAGGAATTAATCACATTGTGTTATGACTGAAACAGGAAGTGCAATATAATTCCTCTGAACAGTACATGAACGCTACAACAAATATTGCTGCACATTTGGTGTTTGGGCTCCCCAGTTGCTTCTTGTGTCTATAAGTGGCTATTGCGATTAAAGAATAATTTACAAAATATACTTTATGATTTGTTGTCCATTTAATTGGTGTTTGTTAGTGCACCCGCATTTTATTTTATTTTAAGTGTCAAATGTGGCATATCCAGAAGGTTGTTATTTATTAACAGGCTCAGGTGTCTGACCTCAAAGAAATTTGTGATGCTCTGAAAAAGGAAAAAGAAGAGGTGGAAAAAAAGCTGGGCAATATCCGAGGGGTAGGGCATGACATTTATTTATTTATTTACTCGCTTATTCAATTTTAAATCAATTATAAATCAGACACTCCTTAGGTCACGTTGATGATTATGGAGGAGGACGAGCTATGATGTTGAATTGTAATACGTCATTGGCTAATGTGTCAATGTACGTCAACCTCAGTGATTCCTCTCTGATTTCTATCTCTCGACAGACAGCGCAGTCTGGACAAAGTGGAAAATGTGTCCCTGAGTTGGAGAAGACCATTGCGCTGATGAAGAAGGTAGTGGAGCGGGTACAACGAGAGAATGAAACTTTGAAAAAGAGCTCTGGGGTGGAGATCCAAGAGCGACTCACCACTCTGCAGTACGAACACGAGAAGCTTAAGGTTTATATTCAGCCACACAAGAATACAGCTTCTGCTTAAACATGTTTTATTTCTCTTAGAAATCGAAATGTTTGTCTTGTTTTGCTCAGGCTGAATATGACAGGATGAGGAACAGGAATAAACTGACATCCAAACTCGATGCAAAGGCTCAAGGAATGGAGAAAATTGTAATGGAGAATGAGCGGCTGCGCAGGGACATCAAAAAGGTGTTGGACAGTTTTGCTTGTGTGATGGTCCGGGAAAAAGAGCTCACATGACAAAAGTATTATATTTGATACCGGAAAGAAATAGCTGCCTTACCTAAAACTGGTGGTGACTTTCTTCATGTATAATATACGATATAGAACATAAGATTCAGCCATTATGTCATGACTGAACAGGAAGAGTGGGACCACCTCCAACACCAGGTCTCTGAGGTTACTTGAAAACTAGCCAAGGCACAGTTATTATATAAATAACAATGTTTCTAGTTTATTTTGTGGTAATATATGGTATACTGTATGTGCTCTTTGATGTTGAGCTTCAGAAACAGTGAGGTGTTTTGTCCAAATCCTGATTCAGCTGATTTTTGTCTTGTTGATCTTGATGTTTGTCAGAATTCAGATGTATCCAGTTGGGTTTCCCAGACTACTCTACACTTTTATGTAGAGAAGAGCATTGGAAATTTAATTGAAATCTTCCAGCTATATTCAGTGAGAGTCCCCCCCCCCCAGGATAACTAAAAGATAATGTTCTGATGCAGGAATCAGTGGCTGCAGAAAAGCTGCGAGTAGAAAAGAGCAGTCTGGAGATAAAAAATGAAGAGCTGAAGATGGAGCTTGAAGAGACCACCCAGAAACTTCTCCTGGCTCAGTCAAAGGGTCCAGCCATAGACACAGCAGACAGCAAGGCCCGGAAAGCTACAGTTGTTGTGAGGTAAAAAGGTAGCAATTAGATCAGTGAAGTTCCCACTGATCAGTTATGAGTGAAAAATGGTCAGTCAGCTGAAATATTTGCAGGTTATTTGAAAGTAAAATGAAAGAGCTGGAGAATGAACTGTCCAAGAAGAACACAAGTGTCTCCGAGCTCAAACTACAGCTCACGGAGTCTCGAGAGAAAGAGAGAACAATACGGCAAACCATCGCACAGCTGAAGGAACAGGTGTGTTCAAATATACATGAACATGTAGGACCTGGTGTTGGATTTCGGTGTCCATGTACCAATCTGGCAACCTTACCTTTTTTGTTGTAGGTGGAACTCCTGAAAAATATTCCCAGTGATGAGATTGCGAAGGAGTTCCAGTCTGTTAGGTATTTATGTTCACATTTAAGTTTATTCATTTAGGAAATTATTTTAAAAAGGGCAGTGACTGAATTTAAACTGAAAACTGTGTAGAGTGTGTACTACATTAAAGTATTGTCGATATCAGTAGAATTACATATGAAAGTCACTAAGTGTGGCGTGTATTATTCAGACTAGTAAATCATCAGCTGGAGAAGGAGAAGCTTCATCTTCTTGAACAGATCCAGAAGTATGAAGAGCAGATTGGAACCCATATGGATGGATTAGGTGATAACTGATCACTCTACATCATACTTCAAACATATGAAACATTTTAATTAAAATATATAATTTCTTCATGTGTGCAGTGTTGGCCCAGTAGTAGGGTGCTGGCTTACTGTTCCGAAATTCAGGGGTTCAAGCCCTACTGTCAGAGCTGTCATCGCTGCCTCCCAATATCAGCCAACCATTGTTGAGAGCCATGTCTTTCACTGGCTATGGAGAGGCATGTAAAACTCTTTTCGAAAGTCAGCACATTTCTGCCCTGAAATGAATGGCCTGGAGCTGTCCACAATGTTCCCGGCCTCACCTGGAGTCGGGTGAAATGTGATAGGGTGAAAACCTTGGCCATACAGGAGGAGCCTTGAGTAGAACCACTGCTCTGCTCCACGTTGAGAGGAGGCAGTTGAGGTGGCTCCGGTATCTGTTGGAATGCATCCTGTACATCATCTTGGTGTGGTGTTACGAGCATGTCCAACTGGCAAGAGTCCATAGGGTTGACTCAGAACACATTGGTGCGATTATGTGAAGAGTTCAGGCTCAAAACCCGCTAAACGCCGTCACAAAAAAATCGAGATGGTGCTGCCAAATGGTAGCTCTTGCCTCCAAGTACAAGCTTATCAAATCAAATTAGTTGCAAAACCTGCTATATCCCATGCATTACTGATCTGAAAACATAGTTTTTTTATCAAGATCTGCTAAATATCCATTCTGCCAATCAAAGTTGCGCATTATATCATGTGACGCTCAACATGGTGGCACCCGTAGTTAGTTGTTGAAGTGGGGTAAATTTTGTGGTTTTGTCGCTAATTTTGCATCAGAAACATGGAGGGCTTCGATGAAATGGATGAGCCTGTGATGGTTTCACAAACAGGTAAACGTAAACACCGCAGGCCGAAAAGTTCTGCCCATTATAAGTCCAAAAAAGCTCGATACAGCAGGGCTGAGATAATTCCCCTTGTATCATGTACACACAACACTGCAATGTGTGCAGCCATGACTTTGACACAGAACGATTTGTAGTACCTTAAAAATCAGCTGTACTCCACACAGAATAAGGTGGAGCAGGACTCCATCATTCTCTCACATTTGGATATCAGCAGTGTAAAGCGATGGGGTGGGGGGGGGGCAGACTGAGTGAGTATTTGTGAGTATTCGATTGAGTATTGACATTATCTTGTGAATTTTAGCAGTTTTGTGCATTGACATCTGATGTATACTGTTCCATTTTGACATATTTTATATAATTCTGTTTTGGTTGTTTGGAGTTGAGGTCTACCCGAGCGTCCATGCTGGCCCTAAAGTGAGGGGGTTAAAAAGGACTGCTAGCCCCTTAAGTGGGCTCACTTGACATTGTTTTGCAGTTGAGACATTGTGTCTATTCTTGTCTGATGATAACAGCACCTTTTCAGACAATTCCTTGTTGTTTGGCCATTTATTTGGATTTAGAGGTTTTTGCAAAAAATCCAATATGGATTTAGCGTGTTTTACAACAAATTAGCTGTTGATGAAATTAATTAGTTAAATAAAGATAAGATTTTTGAAATTCTGACCTTTTATTCAATGAGACACTAGCACCTATTACGATAGAAATGAATGAGGAGAATATTAACATAATGCTCCCTCCAAAAAACCTCATTTAAAACAAAAGACCTCAAGTGGATTTAGAGGCTTTTGCATCTGAACTCTTCATGTCTTTCTACTGGTCTGGGAACACCTCAGTATCCCACGGAAGAGCTGAAGAAAGTGGCTGGGGAAAGGGACGTCTGGACCTCACTGCTTAGGCTGTTGTCTCCGCACCCGACTCGGGATCAAACGGAAGATGACAACTGACTGATTGAAAATACTTCTAATAAACTAAAGATTTAAATATTTTAATTCTAAAAAATATATACACTTAGTTATTTCTATGAAACCATGTCGTCGACAAAGTGCATGACTATCAAGGTCACAAGTTTTAATCCAGGTTGATGCACATAGCCATCTGCTTCCCGGGAGTCCACAGGTGCTGATTGTCCAAGCTTTCACAGCTTTCACAGGAGAGTGGGATGGCATGCAATCACTTCCTTGTCACTTACAGTCTTCTCCAGGCAATCATGGGCATCTATACATTCATTCATACAAGACACTTTCCTGGCTGTGTCAGGCAACTTCTGACTGTGTTTGTAAAGATGTGGGTGCCAACATTACATGCGACGAATGGGGAATGTGCTTGCTTAAACCCCTCCCTGACTGGTAAATGCAATGTGGAATATGAAGAATGCTTTATAGATTGCATCATTTCTAACATTCCTGTATGATTTCTGTCTAGAGTATAAAGAACTTCAGGCCCAAATACAATCTCTGAGTGCAGAAAATAGCCAGCTGCAGGTAATTCCATGTCATTTCAGAAATCTTGAATGGAATGATTTATTGGCCAGAAGTGTAACACTAATGGCTGTGTTCCCTTATCAGAATTTATCTGAAAGGGAAAAACAGAGTTGTTTGATTTCATTTTAGAGACATTTTCTGCCTGTTAACACAGGGATCCCTCGCTACTTCGCACTTCATCGCACTTCAATTCATGCGGCTTCAGTGCATCTCGTTTTTTTTTTTTTTTTTTAATATTCATCGAATTAAAAAATAAGGAATTAAGAAAGAATAGGGGGAAAGGTTAAGGAAAATGCCAATTATACAAAAAAAACCCCTAAACAAACAAAAACAAAGAAACAACCCAAAACCCCCCATCAAAACTACTTACATTTTTGTGAGGTGTGCATCTGAGTGTGCGCACATCTGTATGTGTGTGTGTATTTGTATTTTATTTACATCTTATGCGTTATTTTTGAATGTTTAATTGTTATTATAAGCATTTATAGTGTTGAATGTGTATTTATAGACATTATATACTAGTATACATGTACATATATGTCAGTCGGGGGGGGGGGGGGGGGTCGATCATACTTTACGGAATAGGTCAGTTGCGGGGGGATTTCGGTCCCAATTAACCGCGGAAAGTGAGGGATCCCTGTGTTACGCTTTATTAGGATGTTGTATCAGTAGCTCAGATTCTGGCCCTGATTTTATGACTATTTTCCAACCTTTCACGATTTCGTTATTTTAATAACACTTGTATTCTCATGGCAAATAGTAATCAGCACATCTGTTTCCTGTAATGATTTGCTCAATCTTAAGGATGAAGTCAGACGAATGACCAACGAATTGGCGAACTTTGACCCAATGTTCTTCGAGGAGCTTGAAGACCTGAAGTTTAATTACAACGTTGAGGTGAAGAAGAACATTCTCCTGGAGGAGCAGCTGAAAGACCTGGCCGAGCGCTTCGGAGCAGAAGTGGACTTCCCGACAGACACGTCACTTTGATAACATGGAAAACGAGAGGGATTTGTAAATGGTTTCTACAAACCATCATTGTTTGTATACAGACAAGCACATACATACAGATATACACGTACATACATATACTATACATATACATAGATATACATACATATAATGTGTGTGTGTGTGTGTGTGTGTGTGTGTGTGTGTGTGTGTGCGCGCGCGCCAATATATACACATGTATACATACGTATACAGGGCTCCCTCACTTTCTGCGGTTAATTGGAACCGAGACCCCCCCACACACACACACACGACTGCGAAGTAGGATCAACCCCCAAACTAGCGTATACGTACATGTATATGTGTATATAATACCAATATAAATACGATTCAATGGTATAAATGTTTATAATAACAATTAAACATTCAAGAATAATGCATAAGATGTAAATAAAATATAAATACAGTGGTACGTCACCTTATGAAAGATCTAACTAAATGAAAAATTCAGGTTACAAAACGCATTTACCTAAAAGTTCTGTCCCTGGATAGGAAACAAATTCATGTTCCGAAACGCGCCATCTCAAAAATTCAAACAATGCGCAAGTTGCTCTCCCATTGGCTATCCCCCAACATCCCGCCCCGCTGGCCTCCCATTGGCTAGGAGGGAGCTGCATCTCCATAATACCTATGACGCACCTCCCTCCCATTGGCTATTATGGAGCTGTATCTCCATAATACCCATGATGCTTCTCGACCCATTGTTCTTTCACGGAGTTCTAACATGCATAAAGGACAGAGTTACTGCTGTTTTGTGAGTTTTTCGAGTGTGCTTATTGCAACTTTATTTTTTGGCTCAGGCTTTGAACCTTACATAAACATTTGGAAGCTTATAACTCTGCTAAGAAGACATGGTCAACACACGTGAACGCGCACACACACGCACACACGCACGCGAGTAAAAAAGAAGTGGGCTCTTGGCATACAGTTGAGTGATATTACAAAGGAATATGGCCAAACCCGTCTACCATTGGTACGATATTGAAGCAGAAGGAGGCCATAAAAGGAAGACTTTTATAACGTTTAAAAGGTTTAGGGGGTAGTATTGGGGCCCTTGGAACGAATCACGTGTTTTACATGTAAAATGCGGTTCAACTTAGAAAAATGCAGGTTACAAAACCACTTCTGGAACAGATTAATTTCGTAAGGTGAGGTACCACTATATATATATATATATATACAGTCGGCCCAATTTAAAAAATTAATCCGTTCCAGAGCCCTCCTCGTATTGCAGGGATTTCGTAAGTAGGGGTCACATTTTACATGTTAAACGCCTAATTTGTTCCAAGGCTCCAATCTTTGAACTGGATAAACCCCATAAAACCCTTTAAAAATGATAAAAGTACACCAATTTTGTATGGAATATGTGTTAAAAGTAAAAGAAAATTATTTATTAAACCATTTAAACATTTTATTAACATATTAATATTTTAATAATTAAACCATTATTAAACATTTTTATTAACACACACACCTGTCTCTCTCTCTCTCTCTCTCTCTCTCTCTCTCTCTCTCGCGCGCGCGCGCTGCGGGCCACGCCCACAAGACGTGGAATTCAAAGTTCATTCCCTGCTTGACAAACTCAACTTTAATTTGATTCCTTGAGGGATCGGAATTCCAGATGAGCTCAAATGCGCCCACATTTATTAAACATTTACTGAATTAAAACAACTTAAAAAACTAAACTAAAGACTGAAGCTTCCTTCTGTGTCTATCTGGGAGGCCAGCGGGGCCGGATGTTGAGAGACAGCCAATGAGAGAGCAACTCGCGCGTCGTGTGAAATTTTGATTGGCGCGTTTGAATTTTGAATTTCTTTTCGTAAGAGGGGTTGTTTCGTATCTCGGGGACGGAAACTCGGGAAAATGTTTTTCGTAACCCGGGGATTTCGTACACAGGGGTCTTTATAAGCTGGGGGCCGACTGTATATATATATATATATATTAGTATTAACTTTCATATGTAAATTGTTGCTGGTAATATTTTTGGAGGATGCTCAGTTCTTCTCACCTCTAAAATGTTCCAATGACTCAATAAATGAGTGACAACATAGCTTTTTTTGTGATGAGTTTGGTGTTTTGATTAGGACGGTATCCATGTACTTCATATTCAACCTGTGGACTTCACTTTTCGTGAAATAAATTAAATCCACATCAATTCTCCATCTGACAGTTGAACCCAACTCATAAATCTAACTGAAGGTAATAGTTTCATTTTGCCAGATGTGTTTGTAGATGCTTCAGTTACGCTTTCAGACGCAAGTGACAAATTTTCAAATTCAAGTCCAACTGAATTCAATATTTCTCCTGAGCATCAGGAACGATAGCAATATGGAGGGAGCGGTGCAGATATCAGCTGATGGTTGAATATTTTGTTTTGAACACTTGCTCACTTTCCTTTCAAATGGATTTTTCCAACAGGAAAAGTCATGGATTAAAGTTTCACCAGATTATTGTACTGTGAGCAGTCAGCTCGTAATTCTACTGAGAGTTATTGTAATAAGTTTATTGGTACACCCTATTCCCAGCATGGTAAACAACAAGTTTACAGACTCGCTACTACATGCTCCCTAAAAACAGATGTTTTTGTCTGTTTTGAGGTACAGTAGGCCCTCATTATTCACGGGGGTTTGGTTCTGGCCCCTCCCACAAATGAAGATAATCCACGAGTTCTGTACCCGAAAGTAAAACCCCATGTATCATATTACATGCGCGAATGATCAACCAGAAGTAAAATACTATGTATCTATTACATGCCCTAAAATATGCTTCTTAAACACATTCTATAGACAGTCTTACTCATTAATACAGTATTAATGTAGTAATGATTAAGAAAATGCTCCTCCGCATTGAGAGGGGCCAGTTGAGGTGGCTCGGGCATCTGGTTAGAATGCCCCCTGGACGCCTCCCTGGTGTGGTGTTTCGGGCATGTCCAACCAGGAAGAGACCCCGGGGTCGACCTAGAACACGCTGGAGGGACTATGTCTCTCGGCTTGTCTGGGACCGCCTCGGTGTCCCCCCGGGAGAGTTGGAGGAAGTGGCTCGGGAGAGGGATGTCTGGACCTCTTTGCTAAGGTTGCTGCCCCCGCGACCCGACCCCGGACTAAGCGGAAGAAGATGAGATGAGATGAGATGATTAAGAAAAACTTTTTAAATTTGTATTGTGATATTTATGAATGTCTGTCTTCCTTTCGGCCTTTTCCCTTTTACTCGGGAGTCACCACAGCGAATCATCTGGTTCGCACGTTTGATTTGGCAGAGGTTTTTATGTCGGATGCCCTTCCTGTCACAACCCTTTTTAGCAAGGGACAGAAACACGCTGACGGCTTTGCAGCTACTCTTTACGAATGTCAGCAATGGTTCTTTTACATGCCTCTCACCATAGACAGTGACAGACATGGCCCGCCTTTGATAACCCAGTTAGCCGCACTGGGGGGGACAGTGACAACCTTGTGGAGAGTGGGACTCGAACCCCCAACCTTTGGATCAGCGATCCAGCGCCCTATACCACTAGACCACCACTGCCCCTTAATATTTATGAATAAAATATATAAACATTATACAGCATAAGATAAGATAAGATACAGCTTTATTAATCTCACAATGGAGAAATTCACTGTTACAGGCTCTTGAGGTACCATCAGTAGGGGGTGCAAAAATAGATACATATACAAACATACACACATACATATATATTATATAAGTAAATAAATAAATAGATACATAAATAGTATAAATTAATAAACAATAAAAGAAAAGAAGGGAACGACTTTATAGACTGGCCTATATTAAAGTGTAATGTATCTGAGTGCAGAGTAGATGGGTTGATGTTCACAGTCAGTGGGGTAGATGTGGCTGATTAAAGTGCGTGGGGTTTTTACTGCACATAACCGGTATTTTCACAGACAGTTACAAAGTGGCGTTGTACAGTCTGACAGCGGTGGGAATGAACGACCTGCGGTAGCGCTCCTTCCTGCACTGAGGATGTCTCAGTCGTCCACTGAATGAGCTACTCAGCTTCTCTACAGTATGGTGAAGTGGGTGAGAGCTGTTGTTCATGATGGATGTGAGCTTTGCTACCATCCTCCTCTCACTCACCTCCTCCACAGAGTCCAGTGGGCAGCCTAGTACAGAGCTGGCCCTCCTGACCAGCTTGTTCAGTCTTTTTCTGTCCCGCTCTGTGCTGCCCGGGGCCCAGCAGATGGCAGCGTAGAGGATTGCAGAGGCTACCACAGAGTCATAAAATGTCCTGAGCAGAGGTCTGCATACTCCGAAGGACCTGAGTCTCCTCAGAAGGTGGAGGCGACTCTGGCCCTTCTTGTACAGGGCGTTGGTGTTGTGGGACCAGTCCAGTTTATTGTTAAGGTGAACGCCCAGGTATTTGAAACTGTTCACTATCTCAATGTCCTGTCCCTGGACGTTCACTAGTGATTGTGTGTGTGTGTGTGTTAGTGTGCCTCTTCTGAAGTCGACCACCATCTCCTTCGTCTTCCTGGTGTTCAAGCACAAGTGGTTGCGCTCACACCAGTCCACGAAGTCAACGATGACGGACCGGTACTCCAGCTCGTTCCCCTCTGACACACGGCCCACGATGGCGGAGTCGTCCGAAAACTTCTGGAGGTGACAGCTGTCTGTGCTATAGCTAAAGTCCGAAGTATAAATGCTGAAAAGGAAGGGTGAGAGGACGGTGCCCTGCGGTGCCCCCGTGCTGCAGACTGCCACCTTTGACTTACAGCCGCGCAGCCGTACGTACTGTGGACAGTTAGTAAGGTAGTCAGTGATCCAGGCAGCAAGATGCCCGTCCACTCCCACGTCCTCCAGCTTCCCCCGCAGAAGCGCTGGCCTGATGGTGTTGAAGGCGCTGGAGAAGTCAAAGAACATGACCCTCACAGCGCTGCCAGCGATCTCCAGGTGGGTGAGTGCCCGCTGCAGAAGGTAGTTGACGGCGTCTTCTACTCCGATGTTGGGCCTGTAGGCAAACTGCAGCGGGTCTAGGGTGGGGCTCACCATAGAGCGGAGGTGTATGAGGAGGAGCCTTTCCATGGTCTTCATAAGGTGGGAGGTCAGGGCAACAGGTCTGTAGTGGGCCGGTTCCTTCGCTTGTGCTGTTTTGGGAACCGGAACCACACAGGAGGTCTTCCACAGGACGGGAACCTTCTCCAGGCTGAGGCTCAGGTTGTACAGGTAGCATTGTACCTCACAGAGCTGGTCTGCGCAGGTCCTCAGCAGCCTGGGGCTGATGCCATCTGGTCCTTCAGATTTCCTCTGATTTAGTCGCCTCAGCTGTCTCCTCACCTGGTCTGATGTGAGGGAGAGGGGGGGGCTGGGGTGGGCTGCAGAGGGAGGGGGATGTGTCTGTCGGGCTGTAGCAGTCAAGTGAAGTTGGCCTGGGGAGGGGAGGTGTCTGCTGGTCTGGAGACGTGTGAAGAGAGGGGGGGGGGAACGGGGAGGGGGCAGAGGGGGAGGGGGGAGAATCAAACCTGTTGAAGTAACAGTTTAGTTCATCCGCCCAGCGCTGGTCACCATCAGCTGTCCCTCTGACACCCTGCCCAAATCCAGACATGGTTTTTAGTCCTCTCCAGACGTCCCGCACGTTGTTCTGAGCCAGCTTCTCCTCCAGCTTCTTCCCATAGTCCTTCTTTGCCCTCCTGATCCTCCACTGGAGCTCACGCTGGACCTTCTTCTGCTCCTCTCTATCCCCTGAGATGAAAGCCCTCTTTTTCTGGTTCAGGAGGACTTTAAGTTCAGGGGTGACCCACGGGTGATTGTTGGAGAAGCACCGTACTCTCCGTGTTGGCATGGTGCTGTCCACGCAGAAGTTCATGTAATCAGTGATACAGTGTGTGAGGCCGTCGATGTCATCACCAAAGGAGTGACAGAGCATGCTCGTCTGTGGTCTGGAAACAGTCCCTAAGCCTCTCATTGGTCTCCTCGGTCCACACTTTCACAGACCTCTTCTGCACAGGTTCCTTTCGCACCCTGGGTGTGTATTGGGGGAGCAGGTAGACCAGGTTGTGGTCTGAGCATCCCAGTGGGGGGAGGGGGAGGAGCTGTAAGCGTCCTTCACATTTGCATACAGCAAGTCCAGTGTTTTATTGTCTCTTGTGGCGCACTTCACGTATTGCGTGAACGTCGGAAGAGAGGCGGAGAGAGGGGCGTGGTTAAAGTCCCCGCTGATCAGAATCATGGCGCGGGGGTGACGAGTCTGTGTCTGATTAACGGTGCTGTGTAGACGCTCACACGCGGCCGCCGCATCAGCCGAGGGCGGAATGTACACGCAAAACACAATCACGTGTGAAAACTCCCTCGGTAGATAATATGGCCGCGCGCTCACCGCGAGCAGTTCCAGGTCCCGCGTGCATAGCTGCTCCTTCACGTGCACGTTGGCCTGGTGGCACCATCGTTCATTCACATAGACCGCCACGCCCCCTCCTTTCTTCTTACCGCTCTCCGTTGCACTCCGATCTGCACGCGCGAGTGTAAATCCGTTAAGAGAAACCACAGAGTCCGGTGTGAGTTCATTCAGCCACGTCTCTGAGAAACACATGAGGCTGCAGTCCCGGTACTGCCTCTGCTGCCGGGTCAGCGCCGCCAGCTCCTCCGTCTTGTTGGCGATCGCGCGGACATTTCCCATGATGACAGAGGGAACACATGTCCTCCGCGTCTTTCGTCCCCCTCTGCAGCCTCTCCTTTTCCTCCGTATTTCCACAGGAACAGCAGGCTTTTCCGTGTGAAGGAGGGCGGGGGCGCGCAGGCCGAGGAGGGTCTCACGTGTGTAAGACCTGCGTTGCTCAGAGCCGTCGGTGAATGAGTTTCCTGACGCCGATGCAAAAAGTGAGAGTAAAAGTGCACAGAAAAACAAAAGCATCATAAAAGTGGGTTTCCCAGATGCAGTATTGAAGAAAGAAAAAGAAAATTTGAAAAAAGATAAAGAAACACGCCTATATACAATAGAAAAAAGAAAAAAAAGGAAAATAAACTGAAGAGCTCCTGTAACTGGCTGCAGGTCACCCGGCGCCATCTTGGAATGACATACTGTATGTATGTATGTATGTATATCTATATGTTTTCATTTTGTATGTATAATATATTATCCAATTAAGCTCTATGATGCCACTCAAACGCCGGCTAAGCGCCGTCTCTTCAGAAGAAATAAGACTTTCCCCTGAAGAAATGACAGTTTCCTCTGAGGTGCCTGAAGAGGAATAATCATCTGAACTGTTGTAAAGCTGTAGTCTTAAAGTCTTTTTCAATTATTATTCCAGTACAGTACCTAGGTTAATGTGTAGAATGTTTGTGTTTGTGTGCTTTCTCCCACTCCGGCTGAGCTGCTCGGACTGAATGCAGTTCATACTTGAATTAAGTAATCTCATTTACTTCCTATAAACACACCCGCACGCTCACCTCAATTAAAGCGTGCTTCTTAAGTCCTTCCCTTTGGATGTGAGGCATTTGTTGCAGGTGACAAGCGGAGCTTGTAAGACAAAGCGCGGCTTATCCAGACCTTTCAAGTGTGCAAGTGCACTTGCGCACTTGAAAGATCCGTGTTGAAGCGCGCTGCTTAAGTGCTTCCCCTTTGAATAATAAATGCACTCTTCCATCTCACACTGCCTCAGAAATGCGCCTCACAAATAGTAATGCAATATATCCCTCTAGTGGGCATTTTTTGAAAAACTGCAGTGCTGTATGTTCAAAAAAACTACATTTAAAGGTGTTCTTTTATATCTTCTTCTTTTCCTTTCGGCTGTTCCCTTGAGGGGTCGCCACCGCGAATCATCTGCCTCCATCTCACCCTATCCTCTGCATCTTCCTGTCTTACACCAACTGCCTTCATGTCCTCCTTCACCGCATCCATGAATCGTCTCTTTGGTCTTCCTCTAGGCTTTCTGCCTGGTAGTTCCTACCTCAGCATCCTACTACCGATATACTCACTATTCCTCCTCTGTACATATCCAAACCATTTCAATCTAGCCTCTCTGATTTTGTCTCCAAAAGGTCTTACATGTGCTGTCCCTCTGATGTGCTCATACGTGATCCTATCCATCCTCGTTACTCCTAAAGAGAACCTCAACATTTTCATCCCTGCTACCTCCAGCTCTGCCTCCTGTCTTTTCCCCAGGGCAACTCTTTCTAAACCATATAGCATCGCTGGCCTCAACACCATCTTGTACACTTTTCCTTTCATTCTTGCTGATACCTTCCTATCACACATCACATCGGACACTTTTCTCCAACCATTCCACCCTGCCTGCAGATGCTTCTTCACCTCTTTTCCACACTCTCCATTGCTCTGGATTGTTGAGCCTAAGTACTTAAAATCCTCCACCTTCTTTATCTCTGCCCCCTGTAACCTCACCTTTCCTCTTGGGTCCTTGTCGTTCATACACATGTATTCTGTCTTACTGAGGCTAATCTTCATTTCTCTCCTGTCCAGGGCATACCGCCACCTCTCCAAATTTTCCTGCACTCTGCTCTCACTACAGGTCACAGTGTCATCTGCAAACATCATAGTCCATGGGGAATCTTGTCTAACCTCATCTGTCAGCCTGTCCATCACTATAGCAAACAAGAAGGGGCTCAGAGCTGACCCTTGATGCAGTCCCACCTCCACCTTGAATTCATCGGTCACACCGACAGCACACCTCACCACTGTCTTACATCTCTTATAAATGTCCTGCACCACTCTAACATACTTTTCTGCCATTCCAGACTTCCTCATGCCATACCTCAGTTCCTCTCTCGGCACCCTGTCATATGCTTTCTCCAGATCCACAAAGGCACAATGCAGCTCCTTCTGACCTTCTCTAATAACATCCTCAAGGCAAACACTGCATCTGTGGTGCTCTTTCTTGGCATGAAACCAAACTGTTGTTCACAAATGCTGATCTCTGCCCTTAGTCTAGCTTCCACTATTTTTTCCCATAACTTCATCGTATGGCTCATCAACTTTATGCCTCTGAAGTTTCCACAAATCTGCACATCTCCATTGTTCTTAAAAAAGGGCACAAGCACACTTCTCCTCCTTTCTTTGCTTCTTTTTCTCTCGCTGTTTCTTGCGAAGTCTCTCAGCTAACTGTAATTGGAGCAATTTCTTATGCGGACTGTTCATCTATATTAATGTTGTTTTGTCATAGTTTTAATTTACAAAAACGACACCAACACAGAGAAGTATATGAAGACTTAAGTTAAGAAGGAGCCTGCTCAACATTCTTTTAAGTAATATTAATGCTTAATACTGCACTGACCACCCCACTCTGAGTGAAGACTGAACCAGACCCAGTCTTTTATTTTGTCACTAGGAGGAGAGTTATTTAATTCAGAGATTGCTGTGCATAAACAAATCTCATCCACAGCCTCTTACTTCAGCTGAGATTTCTGTTCCTGGATTACAAACCCCAGCAGCAGAAAAATCTCTCTCCCTCGCTGTGCTGCTGCTGGGATGGCGAGAACAGACAACGCTCCTTGCCATGAGCACAAGGCTTTGGAATACCTTGGCATGCTCCCTCTACCAACACAGCAGATCAAAAACAGTGAGACTTTGAATGTAGCTGATTCATATAACGATAGCCATGTGCACAAGAACACACGCACAAAATCACTTTGCCCACATAAAATAAATATCCACCCGCACCCGTGACTGTTAATTTTCATCTGTGTAATTTTCAACCCTTAAAGAGCATTTTTATGAGGTTACCCACTGGGTACCTGTGGATACCCAACCGTTGCAGGGCTCTGCCTTAGGCACATTCTCCCGTCGTTCCGGTGAAAGCTGGTTTCACACTCTACCCATGGCAGCCCGGAGTGCTTCCGTTGTGAGTAAATAAGTAGCATTTTCTTTTTGGAGTTGTTTTTGGTGATGCAGTGGTTTTTGTATATGAAGCATGTTTGCACCCATCGGCCACCGTATCTGCATCAGAGCGGGGAAAGAGCCGCATGCGGCTCCATCACCGTGGTTGCCGACCCCTGGTCTATACATATGCAATACAGTACAAACAAAGCAAAATGTCTACTAAAGCGGAGTTTATTTAATGATGGAATCGCTTAATGACAGGCTCTACAGAAGTCATTCAGCTATAAACATCAAACATATAGACAGGTGAACAAGTGAATGAAAAAAATATTTTTACAGATTACCACATAATTAATCATTCCAGAAAAAGTGGAATTCTTAGGGGTCCTGCAGATTTTTTCTTCTGTCTGGTGGAAAATTTTCTTAATTTCGTGCCATGCAAATTGTGAATAAAAACTGAATGCAACAATGTGGAAGTGCCAAATTTCAATATTTTATTCTGAATAGAATATAGATGACAGGTCAAAAGTTTAAACTGAGAAAATGCATCATTTTAAGGGAAAAATATGTAAATTTTAAATATCATGGTGTCAACAAATATCAAAAAAGTTTGGATAAGGCCATTTTCACCACTGTGAGGCATCCACTCTTCTTCTTACAACAGTTTACAAACATCTGGGGACTGAGGAGACAAGTTTCTCAAGTTTAGAAATAGGATTGTTGTCCCATTCTTGTCTGATACAGGCCTCTAACTCTTCAACCCTCTTGGGCCTTCTTTGTTGCACCTTCCTCTCTTCCTCTTTATGATGCGCTAAATTTTCTTTATAGGTGAAAGATCTGGACTGCAGGCTGGCCATTTCAATATCTGGATCCTGTTCCTATGCAGCCATGATGTTGTAATTAATGCTGCATGTGGTCTGGCATTATCATGTTGAAAAATGCAAGGTCTTCTCTGAAAGAGACGATGTCTGGATGGAAGCATGTGTTGTTTTAGAACCTGAATATATCTTTCTGCATTGACAGTGCTTTTCCAGATGTGCAAGCTGCCCATGCCACACGTACTCATCCAACTTACCTCACTTCACCCATACTAATCTTTGCTACTTCCTGGTCCTTAACGGTCACCTCTTCTACTCTTTGTTCGCTCTCATTTTCCTCATTCATCAGCTCTTCAAAATACTCTTTCCATCTTCCCGGTACACTTCTGTCATCAGTCAATACGTTTCCCTCTCTGTCCTTAATTACCCTAACTTGCTGCATGCCCTTCCCATCTCTATTTCTCCGCTGTGCCAACCTGTATAAATCATATTCTCCCTCTTTACTTTCCAACCGAGCATACAAGTCATCATATGCCCTCTGTTTGGCCTTTGACACTGCTACCTTCGCCTTATGCTGTGTATCCCTGTACTCCTGTTTACTCTCTTTGGTCCTTTCAATGTCACACTTCTTGTTAGCTTACCTCTTCCTTTGTACACACTCCTGCACTTCCTCATTCCACCACCAAGTCTCCTTATGTACTTTAGATAGGTGAGGACACACCAAGTATTCTCCTACCAGTCTCCCTGATCATATTAGCTGTAGTTGTCCAGTCATCTGGAAGCACTTCCTGACCACCCAAAGCTGGTTTCAACTTCTCCTTGAAGACAACACGACACCCTTCCTTTTTCAGCTTCCACCACTTTGTCTTTTGCTTTGCTTTTGTCTTCTTCACCTTCCTTACAATCAGTGTCATCCTGCACACCACCATCCTATGCTGTTTGGCAACACTCTCACCCACTACTACTTTGCAGTCACTGACTTCCTTCAAATTACATCGCCTACACAAGATGTAGTCTTCCTGTGTGCTCCTACCTCTGCTACAAAAGAGACCTTGAAATTCTGTGCATAAAAGTTAGGAATGGAATTAGTGACGGCTTCTTCAGAGTCCAGCCACCACTGAGAATGAAGCTATACAGAGATGAAATTACCCATATCCAATTGCCCAGTACAGTAGGCCCTCGATATTCACGAGGGTTTGGTTCCGGCCCCTCCCACGAATGAAGAGAATCCACGAGTTCTGTACCCAATAGTAAAACCCCATGTATCATATTACAGATATTGCGAATGAGCAACCAGAAATAAAATACAGTCGGCCCCCTACTTACGAAATTAATCCGTTCCAGCGCCTTTTTTGTAACGCGAAGGTTTCGTAAGTAGAGGCGCATTTTACATGTAAAACGCCTGATTTGATTCAAGGCTCCCAAGATTACCTCATAAACCCTTTAAAAATGATAAAAGTACACCGATTTTGTATGAGATATGCATGAAGTATCTGTTAAAAGTAAAAGAAAATTAAATTATTTATTAAACCATTTCAAAATTTTATTAACATATTTATTAATTAAACCATCATTAAACATTTTTATTAACGCACACAACAGTCTCTCTCTCTGACACACACACACAAAATACACATACACAATACACATGGCGTGCTCCATTGAATGCAATTGTTAGCCGCGGATATACTAATTTTTTGAGAAGGACTAGTATATCCGCGGCTAACAATTGCATATATGTTTCATATATTTTAGATTCATTGCACACCAACTGAAACATTTCAGGTCTTCTATTGTTTTAATACTGATGATTTTGGCATACAGCTCATGAAAACCCAAAATTCCTATCTCAATAAATTAGCATATTTCATCCGACCAAAAAAAAAAAAAAAAGTGTTTTTAATACAAAAAAAAAAGTCAACCATCAAATAATTATGTTCAGTTATGCACTCAATACTTGGTCGGGAATCCTTTTGCAGAAATGACTGCTTCAATACGCCGTGGCATGGAGGCAATCAGCCTGTGGCACTGCTGAGGTGTTATGGAGGCCCAGGATACTTCGATAGCGGCCTTAAGCTCATCCACAGTGTTGGGTCTGGTGTCTCTCAACTTTCTCTTCACAATATCCCACAGATTCTCTATGGGGTTCAGGTCAGGAGAGTTGGCAGGCAGATTTGAGCACAGTAATACCATGGTCATTAAACCATTTATTTACCAGTGGTTTTGGTACTGAGCAGGTGCCAGGTTGTGCTGAAAAATTAAATCTTCATCTCCATAAAGCTTTTCAACAGATGGAAGCATGAAGTGCTCCAAAATCTTCTGATAGCTAGCTGCATTGACCCTGCCCTTGATAAAACACAGTGGACCAACACCAGCAGCTGACATGGCACCCCAGACCATCACTGACTGTGGGTACTTGACACTGGACCTCAGTCATGTTGGCATTTCCTTCTCCCCAGTCTTCCTCCAGACTCTGGCACCTTGATTTCCGAATGACATGCAAAATTTGCTTTCATCCAAAAAAAGTACTTTGGACCACTGAGCAACAGTCCAGTGCTGCTTCTCTGTAGCCCAGGTCAGGCGCTTCTGCTGCTGTTTCTGGTTCAAAGGTGGCTTGACCTGGGGAATGCGGCACCTGTAGCCCAGTTCACTGCTTCCTCAGGTCCCCCAAGGTCTGGAATCGGCCCTTCTCCACAATCTTCCTCAGGGTCCGGTCACCTCTTCTGGTTGTGCAGCGTTTTCTGCCACACTTTTTCTTTCCCACAGACGTCCCACTGAGGTGCCTTGATACAGCACTCTGGGAACAGCCTATTCGTTCAGAGATTTCTTTCTGTGTCTTACCCTCTTGCTTGAGGGTGTCAATGATGGCCTTCTGGACAGCAGTCAGGTCGGCAGTCTTACCCATGATTGCGGTTTTGAGTAATGAACCAGGCTGGGAGTTTTTAAAAGCCTCAGGAATCTTTTGCAGGTGTTTAGAGATAATTGGTTGATTCAGATGATTAGGTTAATAGCTCGTTAAGAGTACCTTTTCATGATATGCTAATTTTTTGAGAAAGGAATTTTGGGTTTTCATGAGCTGTATGGCAAAATCATCAGCATTAAAACAATAAAAGACCTGAAATATTTCAGTTGGTGTGCAATGAATCTAAAATATATGAAAGTTTAATTTTTATCAGTACATTACAGAAAATAATAAACTTCATCACAATATGCTAATTTTTTGAGAAGGACTAGTATATATAAAAGAACACGGAGTACTATTCTCCATTCTATTAAACATCCAGCACTGTAGTATTCAAAAATGCCCACTAGGGGGAGGTATTGCATTGTATTATATCAGGGGTCAGCAACCCGGGCCTCAACTGCAAAAAGAAAATGCCACTTATTAACTTAAGCACTTCTGGCTTCCAGGGGTAGTTAAACCAGTTTTCACCTGAATGATGGGAGAATCTGCCTCAGGAAGAGTCCTGCAACGGTCGGGTACCCACAGGTGGGTACCCTTTCAAAAATAATACAAGTGGGTACCCTTTCAAAAATATTCTTTTAATTAACAGGCATAGGTGTGGGCGGGGCTATGTTGTGTGTCTGTTCTTGATCTGCTGTGTTGGTGGATTTTCAAATTCTTGTGCTCATGGCAAGGAGTGCCCTCACCAATAGCCAGCAGCAGAGCAGAGAGTGAGAGAGATTTTTCCGCCACTGGGGTTTGTAATCCAGGAACAGAAATCACAGCAGAAGTAAGAGACAGATGAGATTTGTGACGGGCTCCACCGAAAGTAGGCGCTTGTCGCAAATGACACACGAAGCTTGTGAGATGAAGCGTGGCTTATCCGGACTTCCGATATCACTTCTTTCAAGTGAGCGTTGAATACTTGTTTCGTACACATCAGGCTGCAGCCTGTCTCTTGCTTCGTGGGATAGATATGCTTTTTCTTTATAAAAAATACAAGAAGGACTCAAACACATTCATTCATTTACTGAACCGCTTAATCCTAATTAGGGTCGCGGGGAGGGAAGGTTGGTGATTTTTTTTTTTTCTCATCTAAATGTTTTTGTTGCAAGCAGAATTGTAATTTAATTGTCTCTGCAGTCGTTTAAATCAATGCAACACATTGTTGTTTTATATTAACATGAAGGAAAAAGGGGGAAACATTATATGTAGTGTATTTGATTTTAAATGTCAAAAAAGGATTTGTGGCTCCCAGTGTTTTCTTTAAATGTGGAAAACGGGTCTGAATGGCAAAGGATGTCGACCCCTGAACTAGAAGTATCCAGAATACTCAGGCAGGTTCTATTCTGATTATGACCTTGTTTCATACAACATTCAACTTCTTAGCACTTTTGCAGCAAAACATTTTCCTTCCTGAATCATATCAAGTAGTTTTACTTTTTCATGCAGCATCATTACCTTTTTCTGGCGCTTCAGCGCCTTACCAGAAGCCTGAGAAGGTGCGCAGCATTTGGGTGGCATGATGGAGCTTAACAGTATTTAAAAACACACACACTAAAAAAGCCCAAATGAGGATAAAGGGGCGTTACATCATCTCAACCAATCAGCAGGAGGGAGAACAGCCATTGGCTGAATTTGAATCACATGACAGTTGTTCGGCAATCTGCGAATATGCAAAGCTGGAGGGGCAAAACCTAAGGGCCTAATGTAGTTGTATTTCTTAGAGTAGGGTGTTGATATGAACTCTTTAAGAAAATCTGAGATGAACCTCACACAGATGTAGTGTTCTTACATTTTATAATCTTTTGTTTTCGTGCTCATTTTAACTTAATTTCTCCACATGAATTCTTTCTTATGCCTCTCAAATTTTTCTAGACAAAATCATACAAAGCTACCACTATGAAGAAGAACATGTGAGACTGCAGGAATTAAAGGAGATTCAATATGAGCTTCAGATCCCCTCCAGAGGCTCCAGTGGTGGTCCACCAGCATTAACTGAGACTCTTCGTTATGAGAGTTCCCACAAGGATACACAGAAGAAACTCCACTACTGCTCAAAATGTGGAAAGAGTTTCACTCATCAAACGTATCTGCATTGACACCAACACATTCACAAAGGAGAGAAGCTGTATTGCTGCTCACAGTGTGGAAAGAGTTTTAATCGACAGGGTGATCTACACCGACACAAACGCATTCACACAGGAAAAAAGCTGTATCATTGTTCACATTGTGGAAAAGGTTTTATTCAACAGTGTCATCTCCAAACACACCAGCGCCTTCACACAGGAGAGAAACTATATCACCGTTTCCAGTGTTGAAAAAGTTTCTCTCAGCAGTATCATCTCCAATTACACCAGCACATTCACACAGGAGACAAGCCGTATCACTGCTCACGGTATGGAAAAAGTTTTCATCATCAGAGTAATCTCCAAACGCACCAGCACATTCACACAGGACAGAAGCTGTATCACTACCCACATTGTGGAACAAAAAAATCTTCAACAGAGTCATCTCAGCCTACACCTATATGTTTTCATGCAGGTGTGAAGCCGTATCACTGCTCACAGTGTGGAAAGAGTTTTACTCAGTAGAGTCATCTTCAGAAACACCAGCGCATTCATTCAGGAGAGAATTCAGGTTTATTAAACTATTGTATGATACAAATTTGTCAAAGTGTTTTTGATTTTATGGGCCACAAAATCATTATTTTGAACTGTTTACTTTTTTCTTGGAATTATCTGAAAAGGAAAGCTATGTAGTCTTGTACTTTTTCAAATAAGATTATGTTTTCTTTGAAATTTAAGTAGTAATGACGTCACTACATGACATGCATTAACTATATGACAGTTGTCATTGTCACTCTATGTACTAAATTGAGTCATTAAGATACTAGTAATAAGTTTCAGACTCATGAGCGTGCAAGTATATCAATATTTCATTTCAACAAAAGTCTTTGTCGAGGTCAGTTTTGCTAAGGAAAAAAATTGTGCATTGCTGTATGTTACCTCGGATTTTATTTTTATGGACAATTTTTCAAAAGGTTATCTTGCACTGTTCCATGAACGAGAGAAATGTGTTCAGTTTTTGAACAAAATTTGATTATTTGACGGTTTCTAGATTAATAAGGAATAGAGCAATGCCTATGTTTGACTCCTTTGTAATGTTTTATTGGCTATACAGTCTTTTGTGCAACAATGCTCAAAGATTCTGTGCATAAAGGTACTTATTCTCTTATACTTTGTGCATCTGGCATCAATAAGAATGTCTGTACTCTGTGCTACATATATACTGTAGAATTTTATTTCAAGAATTTTTAGCTCTTCAAAAGTAGACACGCTTATGGTCTTTTTCTGGTGCCAAAACTTGTTTTTGGTTCCAGTATAAATAATGAATGCTAACCTGAATGACCACAAAATAAGTAGGAAATGTTTGAACTAACTGAAGGCTTAAAAAAAAAAAAAAAAAAAAGATAAAGTTGGGCTCACCGCAACACAGAGTACAGGCACAGGAACTAATCTCCAGGAGCTGGATGGACTTTATTCCACTCTGTAGTTGCACATTATGCTAACTGGATTGGTTCAGCATCTGCAGTGATATGGACTCTATACTGATCAGTCATGGTGAAGAGACAGCTCAACAAAAAGACCAAACTCTTCATGCATTTTTACAAGCATCGTGGTTTGGCACTTGTGGTTTGCTCTAATGAATAAGACACCATTAAGGCCACCACAACATCCCTGCAATGGAATTTCAATGTGTTTCAAAAAATAAATAAATAAACAAATACACCCCCCCAGTGCAGCTAACTGGATTATCAAAGCCCGGCCATGTCTCTCACTGTGAGAGGCATGCAGAGGAACCATTGCTGACTCAGCGTGTTTCTGCACTGTGATGGTTTGGCGAGCTGTACAGGATGTCTTCTGCCCTCACACAGAGTCAGCTGAGATGGACACCAGCCTCCCCAGTACCATAATTAGGATTAAGAGGTTCTTGCATAATAATAACAATTTGTCCAAAATCACTGACCTGTGTTTTTTAGCAAGGTTGTTATCTAGCTGCTGTCATGAAATGATATGGCAGTGATACAACAATTGTGCTACAAAGACATAGTTGTTGACATTGTTATGAAACAGAATGGAAAAGTTATGACACTGTCAGGATTTGCCACAATTTTATCAAGTGTGCAGTAAGATCGTCCCTAACATTTTCTTGGTCATATGACCCTAAGAATCAGAACTGCTGACGGACTTTTGGATGTTGAACTGAGTAGTTCAACTTTTTAAAATCCTTATCAATACAGAAACTTAGTAAAAAAAAAAAAAAAAAAAAAATTAAAATGGTATCTTTTTATTTCTTTTTATTCGTATTGTTTTTTTAATCATGACAAACATTGGTAAGCTCTCACTGCAACAGCTGTAAAGCTGAATAATGGTGCCCCTTTACACATCAGCGTTTTAGTCGTACCGTCCAGGGACATAATGAAAACTAAATGAAAAATAAATGTCAATAGTGAACTGGTTTGTTTGTATAAATCGTGGCGAACACAGTTAAGCTCCGACTGCATCAGGTGCAAAGACAATGAGCTGTAATGGTGTCTGTTTAAACCCCTTTCAGTGTTTATTTATTTGAAGAAAGATAATTAAGAGCAAATTTATACTTTTTTTATATTCCCATATTTTAACTGGGGCAGTGGTGGTCTAGTGGACAGGGCGCAGGATCGCTGATCCTCAGGTTGGGGGTTCGAGTCCCCACAAGGTTGCCACTGTCCCCCAGTGCAGCTAACTGGGTTATCAAAGGCGGGCCATGTCTCTCATTGTCTATGGTGAGAGGCATGTAAAAGAACCATTGCTGACTTTCGTAAAGAGTAGCTGCAAAGTCGTCAGCGTGTTTCTGTCCCTTGCTAAAGGGTTGTGACAGGAAGGGCATCCGACGTAAAAACCTCTGCCAAATCAAATGTGCGAATCAGATGATTCGCTGTGGCGACTCCCGAGAAAGGGAAAAAGCCGAAAGCAAAAGAAAAAAGAAGAATTCCCATATTTTAACTCTGACAGAAAAACGGTCTTTAGCTGTGCACACAGGCCTGCAGGAGAATTGAATCTCCACAAGCAACCTCATGTGGTGATGATGATTTACTTTCGGCTTTTTCCCTTCTTCACTGGTCGCCACAGCGAATGATTCGCACGTTTGACTTGGCATAGGTTTTTACATCGGATGCCCTTCCTGACACAACCCTTTTACCAAAGGACAGAAACACGCTGACAGCTTTGCAGCTACTCTTTACAAAAGTCAGCAATGGTTCTTTTACATGCCTCTCACCGTAGATAGTGAGAGACATGGCCCGCCTTTGATATGTGATATGATTGTATTATTTACATTCTGGTGGCATTGCACGAGTTCATTGTGCAGTCCTACAAGCATCATATCAGCACCACAGTCAACTTGTGGTTTGCTCTAATGAATAAGACGCCATTAAGGCCACCACAACATCCCAGCGATGGAATTTCAATGTGTTTAACAAATAAATAAATAAACAAATAAACCCCCCAGTACAGCTAACTGGATTATCAATGCCCGGCAATGTCTCTCACTGTGAGAGGCATGCAGAGGACCCATCGCTGACTTTCATCAAGAGTAGGCTGCATAGCTCTCAGCGTGTTTCTGCACTGTGATGGTTTGGCGAGCTGTACAGGATGTATTCTGCCCTGAGATGGAATCTCGATGCTGCCTTATGAATAATAATATATTACAATGTGCTACGACTTTAGTGAACATTATTTTTAATTGAAGTACTCTATAGACGCATCAAAAAAATTTCTACTGAGCAAGATGCATCGTGAATAGATTTTCTGATGTCGTATCAAAAATCATATCCTGTACTAGTATGTGGGAAAGGAACAATTGAAGATCATGTCAGCTGGAGCTGCTACCCCACTCCAGTCCAGTTGGTGGCAGTAAAGCTCGAAGTCGGTGCTTCTACAACCGTCAGAAAACATTGGAGACCGTCACTGAACTCGATATACAATTCAGTGGAGAGGAAAGCTTCTCAACCAAATATTATTGATAGGATTTACTGTGATATATTTATATACACACAGCGTGAACATTTTATAAAACATTCTGTCAATGTTTGAGGATATAATCTGCTTCGACCCCGACGTAAGTGAGTGAAGCGGTTTAATTTTGTGTTTTAATCTTATCACGACTAATGCGGATGAATTCATTTAAGCAACAGCTAGAGGTTTTTCCCATTTTGTTTTTGTTTCTTAAATATTTAATTATAAAACGAATGACTGTTGTTGGTTTTGCAGCAGCTTTTAATATCCCTGGCGTCTAATTTTATTCTCATACAAATGTTATGTAGTGGATTATAATATCCTTGTTGTGTATTAACACTACATAATCTTGTTTGTTTACAGGTGTTATAATGAGTTTATCAGGAGACACACAGTACTCCAAGAAGTCTCTGCATTCTGATTGCTCACAGGTAAAACTCCGTGATGATTTGTGTTAGAAAATAATGCAATTTTGAAGTTTTTACCAGTGTTTGTATTTGCTGCCATGCTTCACTTTATCCTACACACTGACCTGCTGCTCATGCAAAACCTCATAGCACATAATGAGAGGTCAAAAAGAAAATCTACAGTTCCTGATGAAATAAACAGTATTACTTCATATTTAGATTTGTGGAGATGTGAAAACTGAGACTTCAGATGGAGAGACATGTGAAGTGTCAGACGTCTGTGTGAGAAAAGAGGAGATGCTGGAGCTGGACATCTACAATCATGGAAACATCCTTGACATCTCACCGGAGGTTTCCTCCATTAAAGAGGAAAGCCCTGATAATAAAGACTATCTCTGTAAGATATTAGGCCACTCTGGAGCTCAGTCATACACTCACTGATCTAATGATCACAGTCTAGTGAACTAAAAGTACAACAGGTGGTTACCCTATTTGGGATGTTGCCTCCATCATATTTAGTCAAAAAAATTGTAAGTTACTGTCACAGTTTTATTTATGTGTAAATTTGCAAGATTCTTCTAGTTATAGAACGTGCAATATTAAACATGGGGGTGAGAATAAGAATAATTGCAATCAGTTATTACATTGATAGTGTTCAAACTTGTAGGTTTTTCTTTTTGTATTGAGTATAATTATTATACTTGGGAGTAGGAGAAGCTATTTGTATATGTTTCTTTCCACTCACAGACTGTGAAGTCTGCAAATTGTTCTTCTTCAACAAGTGTGAGGTTCATGGAGCACCTCTGTACATCGCTGATACTCCTGTACCCATGGGAGTTCCTGACCGAGCCAGACAAACTCTTCCTCCTGGACTGGAGATTCATAAGTCCAGTATTCCTGATGCAGGCCTCGGAGTGTTTAACAAGGGAGAAACAGTTCCAGTCGGTGCACACTTCGGACCTTACCAGGGAGAGCTGGTAAACAGAGAGCAAGCCATGAACAGTGAATACTCCTGGGTGGTAAGTTTGTTTAATGTGTATCTTTCTATGCATGAATACAACTCCAAGTAATGCTTTACTGGTGGTTTGTGGAGACATTTTTATCACATTTTTATGCTTGTATAATTAATCTATATATAACTCTTTCACAGAAAATGCCAATATACACTTGTTCAGAATGTAACAGCAATTGTAAATTTTCCCAGTTGCAAAAAAAAAAAAAAGCATAGACATTTGAATGAGAGCAAGAGCCAATGTACGTGGTGAGAAGTTATGTCTGAACCGACAGGGGTCTCATGAAATTGCTCAAAAATCAGCTTTGTTTTAGATGTTTTTGTAATTAAATAAAGTTCAGAATTTATATTTTTATAAATATAGTTTTAATTTTATTAAAAAAAGATGTGTGTTACCATAATTTAACTTATTTAAAGAGTACCAGTATTACTCATCTTTATAGCATAATTAGTGGAATATATTTGGGCCAGTGCCTCTCAATTATTTTCTGTCACGCCACCCCAAGGAAGAGGAAAACATTTCGCACCCCCCCCCCCCCTCCATACACAGTAAATAGTGTTATTTGTCTCAAAATTGTTATAAGTCATCCTCTGCATAACACTGTATCCTTATTAACATAATACATCCTTATTATCATTATGGAATACAAAAACATAAAGGAATATGGATCAACTTCTAACAAAGAATAACTTTATTAACAATGTTTTAGTCTTTAATCAAAAAGATTTAAACTGCATCAATTTGCCTGAAATAAAAAAGTGTCCTTATTTAAACTAAACATTTTTGACAAACCATTTGATACTGAAAAATGTGGGGCAGTGGTGGTCTAGTGGTATAGGGCGCTGGATCACTGATCCAAAGGTTGGGGGTTCGAGTCCCACTCTCCACAAGGTTGTCACTGTCCCCCCAGTGTGGCTAACTGGGTTATCAAAGGCGGGCCATGTCTGTCACTGTCTATGGTGAGAGGCATGTAAAAGAACCATTGCTGACTCTCGTAAAGAGTAGCTGCAAAGCCGTCAGCGTGTTTCTATCCCTTGCTAAAAGGGTTGTGACAGGAAGGGCATCCGACGTAAAAATCTCTGCCAAATTAAACGTGCGAATCAAAATGATTCGCTGTGGCGACTCCCGAGTAAAAGGGAAAAAGCCGAAAGGAAGACAGACAATTTGATACTGAAAAATAAAATAAATAAATAATAATTAATTCAAATTGATCATCAATATTAACTCAGGAGCACAATATATAAAACACTTTAACCTACAATACAAAAATGAATAAAACAATTAGTATTTTTTTTTTTTCAAAATAATTAAGTCCAGATTAATGGCTATAATGAGCACATTTGGCTGTGCACAGCCTTTCGAAGCCGGGTTTAAAGCATGATACTGTACTCTCAGCTCCTGGTCAATGATAAACTGGGACCTGGACTTATTTCCGCAGCAGCGACGTCATCCAGCATGACAGAGAGCGTGTGTGCTGCAGGTACGATCAGTTCCTCTGCCGTGTTGTGGGGTTTTCTGCATTGAGCAGTTTGGTACTCCACCTTATCTGATGCTTACTGAGCTCACTGGTTTGCTGAAGTATCATTCACAAAGCAGGATAGTTGGTGGCAATACTCGGCACGTTTTCGCTGAAAAAACTCACGCGGCTCATCACATGATCAGGGTGTGATGTCTTTAAGTGACGCCTGAATTTATTTGGGTTCATGCTGTCAGCTGCCAATGTTTTCAGACGCAGTAAACATAGCGGTCTTTCCTGATTTCTTACCGCAGCACAGTGAAGCCGAGCGCTACATCCGCTTCATCATACCTCCTCAACTTAGCTTCCTGGAGACTTTCATGACTCTTACCGTCTCCGTCTCTCTCCGCCTCTTTTTCCGTCCCTGTTAAACATTTTCATGGTGGGTTTATTAACTTCACTTCTTATTTTACCTCTGGGCACACTCTGACAGTGAGGAAGCCACTGCTACCTGCTGTAGTGGATGTAGAATTACACTTTATCCTAATACGGCGGCAAAAAAAGTATGTTCCCTGGGGTCACCCCCACCCCACCCACCCACATCGCATCGCTCGCCCCACTATTTGAGAACCACTGATTTAGGCAGATACTCATTTCAACACAAAGGATCATAAAACAAAAACTGTGCTTATTCAGTGGAATGTCCGCATGGTGGGCCAAGTTCTCCAGTGCAAGTAAACAAGCCGATATTTTAGGTGAATAAAAAAAGGGTCCAGAGAGGGCAGAGTCTTGTGTCGACCATGAGTTGTGCAGGATTTACAGTAAAAAAAAGGCTTCTGCAGCAAACGTTTTACCAACTCAGCTTCACTGTTGTCAGTTGGTTTAGTAACAAAAATAAATATTTTCTGCACGTGTTGTTTGTGCAGTTCAATTCGGGATGATGATGTGTTATTATGCATGGAGTTAGTGGCGTAGCCTAGTCAATTTAACGATTTCTTGTCATCACCAGGCTGGAACAATCAATTAGAAAGGCAGCCTCTCTAGTTATAGCCCCACTTTTATGGACAAAGACTGATGCTGCCAGAGGAAGCATCTGATGTCATACATGATACGTGTCATTTTAAATAGCTAGGAATACATATAAACCACAGGTACCCGTTAATACCTATTAATTTGTGTATACAAGCCTTTCACAATAATTTGTTAACCAATGCTATATAATGCAGCCATGAGGTGGGGGAGGGCACTAACCAGTGTCTCTCCCCCTCATGCCGGTCCCAAGCCCGGAGAAATGCAGAGGGTTGTGTCAGGAAGGGCATCCGACGTAAAACCAATGCCAAACATTTATGATGCAAATCAGAAGTATTACCCCCATCCCGGATCGGTCGAGGCCCGGGTTAACAACGACCGCCATCAGTGCTGTCAATCAACAGGGTGCTGATGGAAATTGGACGACTGTTGGTCGAAGATGTTGAAGAAGGAGAGGTGGGAGGCGTGTCCGTAGGCAGAGAGAGAGAAGAGGAAAGGCATGAGTCTAGGACTGACTTTGAATGTTGGAACTATGCAAAGCAAAGGTAGAGAGCTGGCTGACATGATGCAGAGGAGGAAGGTGGACATACTGTGTGTTCAGGAGACCAGTTGGAAAGCTAGCAAAGCTAAAAGCTTAGGAGCAGGGTTTAAGCTATTTTATCATGGTGTGGATGGGAAGAGAAATGGAGTAGGAGTCATCTTGAAGGAGGAGTTTGTCAGGAATGTTCTAAAAGTGAAAAGAGTGTCAGACAGAGTGATGAGTCTCAAGTTAGAAATTGAAGGTGTAATGCTCAATGTTGTTAGTGCTTATGCCCCACAGGCAGGATGTGAGCTAGAAGAGAAGGAGAGATTCTGGAGTGACTTAGATGAAGTGATGCAGAGTACCGCCAGAGGTGAAAGAGTGGTCATTCGTGCAGACTTCAATGGACATGTTGGTGCAGGAAACAGAGGGGACGAGGAAGTGATGGGCAGGTGTGGTATCCAGGACAGGAACACAGAAGGACAGATGTTGATAGATTTTGCAAAAAGGATGGAAATGGCTGTGGTGAATACTTTCTTCCAGAAGAAACAGGAGCATAAGGTTACTTATAAAAGTGGAGGTAGGAGCACACAGGTAGACTACATCCTGTGTAGGCGATGTAATTTTAAGGAAGTCAGCGACTGCAAAGTCATAGTGGGTGAGAGTGTTGCCAAACAGCATAGGATGGTGGTGTGCAGGATGACTCTGATGGTGAGAAAGGCAAAGGCAGAGCAGAAGACAAAGTGGTGGAAGCTGAAAAAGGAAGTGTCGTGTTGTCTTCAAGGAGGAGTTGAAACAGGCTTTGGGTGGTCAGGAAGTGCTTCCAGATGACTGGACAACCACAGCCAATGTGATCAGAGAGACTGGTAGGAGAGTATTTGGTGTGTCCTCTGGAAGGAAAGTAGATAAGGAGACTTGGTGGTGGAATGAGGAAGTGCAGGAGTGTGTACGAAGGAAGAGGTTAGCTAAGAAGAAGTGGGACATTGAGAGGACCGAAGAGAGTAAACAGGAGTACAGGGAGACACAGTGTAAGGCAAAAGTAGCAGTGGCTAAGGCCAAACAGAGGTCGTATGATGACTTGTATGATAGGTTGGATAGTAAAGAGGGAGAAAATGATCTATACAGGTTGGCACAGCAGAGAAATAGAGATGGGAAGGACATGCAGCAAGTTAGATTGATAAAGGACAGAGAGGGAAATGTATTGACTGATGACAGAAGTGTGCTGGGAAGATGGAAAGAGTACTTTGAAGAGCTGATGAATGAGGAAAATGAGAGAGAAAAAGCGTAGAAGAGGTGACCATTGAGGAGCAGGATGTAGCAAAGATCAGTAAGGGTGAAGTGAGAAGGGCATTGAAGAGGATGAAGAATGGAAAGGCAGTTGGTCCTGATGATATACCTGTGGAGGTATGGAAGTGTCTAGGAGAGGTAGCAGTAGATTTTCTGACAAGAACATTCAAAAAGGTCCTAGAGAGTGAGCAGATGCCAGAGGAGTGGAGGAGAAGTGTGCTGGTGCCCATTTTTAAGAACAAGGGAGACGTGCAGAGTTGCAGCAACTACAGAGGGATAAAGTTGATGAGCCATACGATGAAGTTATGGGAAAGAATAGTGGAAGCTAGACTAAGGTCAGAGGTCAGCATTTGTGAACAACAGTTTGGTTTCATGCCTCGAAAGAGCACCACAGATGCAATGTTTGTTTTGAGGATGTTAATAGAGAAGTACAGAGAAGGTCAGAGGGAGCTCCATTGTGCCTTTGTTGATCTGGAAAAAGCATATGACAGGGTGCCAAGAGAAGAACTGTGGTACTGCATGAGGAAGTCTGGAGTGGCAGAGAAGTATGTTAGAGCGGTGCAGGACATGTATGAGAGATGTAAGACAGTGGTGAGGTGTGCTATCGGTGTGACAGAAGAGTTCAAGGTGGAGGTGGGACTGCATCAAGGGTCAGCTCTGAGCCCCTTCTTGTTTGCTATGGTGATGGACAGGCTGACAGACGAGGTGAGACAAGAATCTCCATGGACTATGATGTTTGCAGATGACATTGTGATCTGTAGTGAGAGCAGAGAACAAGTGCAGGAAAGTCTAGAGAGGTGGATGTATGCCCTGGAAAGGAGAGGAATGAAGGTTAGCCTCAGAAAATCAGAATACATGTGTGTGAATGAGAAGGACCCAGGAGGAACGGTGATGTTACAGGGAGCAGAGATAACGAAGGTGGAGGATTTTAAGTACTTAGGCTCAACAATCCAGAGCAAGGGAGAGTGTGGAAAAGAGATGAAGACGCGTGTGCAGGCAGGCTGGAATGGTTGGAGAAAAGTGTCCGTGTGATGTGCGATAGGAGAGTGTCAGCAAGAATGAAGGGAAAAGTGTACAAGACGGTGGTGAGGCCAGTGATGTTGTATGGCTTAGAAACAGTGGCGCTGAGGAAAAGGCAGGAGGCAGAGCTGGAGGTAGCGGAGATGAAAATGTTGAGGTTCTCTCTGGGAGTAACGAGGATGGATAGGATCAGAAACGAGTATATCAGAGGGACAGCCCACGTAAGATGTTTTGGAGACAAAGTCAGAGAGGCCTCGAGGAAGACCAAAGAAGAGATTTATGGATGTGGTGAAGGAAGACATGAAGGTCATTGGAGTCAGAAAAGAAGATGCGGAGGACAGGGTGAGGTGGAGGCAGATGATTTGCTGTGGCGACCCCTGAAGGGAGCAGCCGAAAGTAAAAGAAGAAGAAGAAGCTATATAGTTATAAAATGCAGTATATACAATACAACCCAAGCCAACATACCTGGGTGTCCCATGAAAGTTTCAATAATATTCAAATCAAATGATATACAGTGATACCTCAGCTCACGAACATAATTGGTTCCCAGAAAGTGTGTGAGGCGAAAAGTTCGTCTTTCGAACATTTATTTCCCATAAGAAACCATTAAAATGAGAATAATCCGTTCCCAGGTCCCCATAAAACATAATTTTCTACTAAATAAGCCTTAAAACTACACAAAAATATACCTTATTTTATGTATAATAAATGTGCTATTGTATTGTAATTAAAGAAATAAACTGTACTGTATAATAAAGTCGTTTTATTTACCTTTGTGATGGTAGTTGATGGCTTGATGGAATGGAGTGGGAGGAGGAGGGAGGGAGGGACTTACTGTTTGGAAGGAGTGTTTGGAAACGCCTACTGTTTGGAAACACCCTTAGCCACACACGCACCCTTAATAGCTTCCTTGTTCTTAAGGATGGGAGCAATGGCAGACTTAACGTACTGGTACTGGGACGCTGAGTCACACAAACGCACACCTCGTTCGTGTTTTTCAATGATCTCCGCCTGTGGTGGGGTCTTTTTCGGTCCCATAATAGCAAAAGTACACTCAATATGGTCCAAAATGTCTATCAAAGACATTTATCTTATAAATTTACATTTAGACTAAATAGACATTTAGTCTATCACAAACCACTTCCGCACTCAAAGAAAGGGGGTGACGAACTGTGACGCCGTGAGCGTGCGTCAGCTTCTCGTGGCCGCCACCGTGGCGCTGTTTGACCGCGTGGTTTGGTTCGTCCGCCGAAAACTAGTTCATCAGCAGAGACTATATGCTCGCAAATTTAATGTTCTTGAGGCGAAAAGTTCGTGAGCTTAAGCGTTCGTCAGCGGAGGTTTTACTGTACTTTTTAAATAATTTAGTTAATATCTGATTACATTTCACAATAATCTGTTTACTCAAGGAGTAGCCCACATCATTCTCACACTATTAAAAAGTGTGTGTGGGGGGGTCTGTGTGTGTGTGTGTGTGTGTGTTTTATTATTATTTATTTATTTATTTTCCCATTTAGTCCATAGTAAAACTGAGTACCAACAGTCACCAGACACACACACCTCGCATAGTGTTATGCTTGGCTTGTGGAGTTCAGCATGGAATATGCCTATATCTTTTGTGTCCTTTTATTGCACATGCATGAGAAAATATTATATAAATTAGGCTGACCAACATGTGTTAGTACTATTAATATTTGACAAGTTATTTACCAACACTTTTAATATTTCTCTTTGAATTGTTTGGTTTGTAGGAGATTATACTCACTACTAGTATCTCTTCTTCTTTTCCTTTCGGCTTTTTCCCGTTCTCGGGAGTCACCACAGCGAATCATCTGATTCGCACATTTGATTTGGCATAGGTTTTTACGTCGGATGCCCTTCTTGTCACAACCCTTTAGCAAGGGACAGAAACACGCTGACGGCTTTGCAGCCTACTCTTTACGAAAGTCAGCAATGGTTCTTTTACAGCCTCTCACCATAGACAGTGAGAGATATGGCCCGCCTTTGATAACCCAGTTAGCTGCACTGGGGGGACAGTGACAACCCTGTGGGGACTCGAACCCCCAACCTTAGGATCAGTGATCCTGCGCCCTATCCACTCGACCACCACTGCCCCATACTCACTACTAGTATGATCCTGTAAAATATCTGGTAAAAGTGTAGAATGTACTTTTGCTTTACTAGCAGGGAATGCTGCTCTATATATTTGTTTTCTGTTATTAAACTCCCCTTGATGAAAAGTCGGATGCAATCCTGAAAACCTCTTTCAGATCTTAGACATGTCGAGGTCTTTCGCCAGAAATCAGATGGGCTGTTGCTGATATTTTATCACTTTACTCATCAATTGTCCAACTATCTATTTAAATTGCTTGCCATTATGTCACCAAGTACTGCAGCATTTTCCCTTTATATAGTGCCAGTAGTTTTCCCCTAATTGAGTAACTAGCCTTTTTTGTATTGGTTGTTTCATATTCCTGACCTGATTAAAAAAAGGAAAATGACATCTTAAAATATTTGAAATTTTGCTACTGTTTCAGTGAATTTATAATGAAAGACAGATTTCTTGTCAAGCTTAATAAATGAAACCCATGGACAAACCTCTCCAAGATAAATTCTTGAGTCTCGATCAGTCATAAAACTACTAACAGAGATGCATAAATCTTCTGATAAACAGTTTGAATTTGTACAAAACACTTATTTGCAGGACTGGAATTTAATATTTTGGATTTTTGTAGTTGTCTGATAAAAGGGCAAAACACAAGGGAATCATATTTATCAGTGATTTATACCAGAAAATCTATATTCGTTGTCCTAATATAATATTGGCATAAGCCATCATTCCTATTCTTGTGTACCTCAGTTATTTTTGAAGGTATAGATAAATTTAAGGAATAAAATCTGATGGGTAATTTTCTACAGATACACAGGAACATGCAGTGTGAAGAGTACATAGACGCCACAAAAGAAACACATGCAAATTGGATGAGGTGAGGAATGCACTTATTTTTGAATCATTGACTTTACAGTTTCTAATTATTTGGAAGAACATTATTTTTCTTGTGTCACTGATATTTCCCCCATACTGTTTTTTGATCTGTAGCGCTGTACTGATTTTTTTACCTTTTCTGTGACTTTCCTTTAGGTATGTGAATTGTGCTCGCAATGATGAAGAAAAGAATCTTGTGGCATTTCAGTATCGAGGAGAAGTTCTGTATCATTGCTGTCAACCTATTAATCCTGGACAGGAGCTCTTGGTGTATTATGAAGAGGAATATACCAAAAATCTTAATCCTGTCTTTTCCTACCTTTGGAACAAAAAGTGCTCCATAAATGGTAAGGTCTATCCATACACATTTTAAGATACATGTATTTAAATTCTCAACGTAGTTTCCACTACCCGTGTCCTTGTTCTTTTGGACAGTACCCACTGCTTGTGACCATTTCCTGCTTTACTTTTTGACTGCACCATGACTAATGCTGCACCAATCCCCACCCCTCATACAACTAGAATGACGTATTTTTATCACAAACAGACTGCAAATTTTAGAGCAAAAATATAAATTTTTGCCATGTGAAAGATTAGAAAAAATGGTGTGTGTGTGATCCCAGTTTTAGTGTCAGAATGAGTGTCATAAAATTCTCAAATTCCTCAAGTCATCATTAACTTTGTAACTATGAAAGCAAGCAGAATTTTTCAGGTTTTCTTTGGTGTTCGACATGAGAGCAACTTTCAACCGTCATGCAAAGTAAATGTATAAAATTTAAAAAATTTGGGTGTCTGATCATATTCTTATACATTTTGCTTAGGAACTCAATTAGTTTGTACTTGTACACCGCTTTTTACTAGTGGTATAGGGCGCTGGATCGCTGATCCAAAAGGTTGGGGGTTCGAGTCCCACTCTCCACAAGGTTGTCACTGTCCCCCCCCCCGGTGCGGCTAACTGGGTTATCAAAGGCGGGCCATGTCTCTCACTGTCTATGGTGAGAGGCATGTAAAAGAACCATTGCTGACTTTCGTAAAGAGTATGCTGCAAAGTCGTCAGCGTGTTTCTGTCCCTTGCTGAAAAGGGTTGTGACAGGAAGGGCATCCGACGTAAAAACCTCTGCCAAATCAAACGTGCAAATCGGATGATTCGCTGTGGCGACTCCCGAGTAAAAGGGAAAAAGCCGAAAGGAAGACAGACATTGTTGCAATCAGCTAAAATAGCAAAACAAATTTGTTAAAGAATTTAAACTTGATTTTAACATTTATCTATAGATCAAATGCATCCCTAATGAGCAAGCCTGTGGCAAGGAAAAACTTCCTCAGATTACATGAGGAAGAAACCTTGAAGAACCAGACTCAAAACAGAACCCCATTCTCGTTTGGGTGAAACGAGGTAAAAATACAATCCATGTAGCAGAAACTTCACTATAGTTTAACAAAGTTTAGTTGGTCATATTCTAACTGTACAGTATTTGGAGTTCGAAATAATTTTAGTAAGAGTTATGTCAGCCACTTCTCCATTCATTGATTTATAATGAGCTTGTGTTAGTGGATATTTGACCACATTCAAACTTCCCAGATTATAGAACTCTTTGTCTGAGAAGCCTCAGATCTGTTCCTTTACCCAGTCCAAATCCCATTAACTAAATGCTTGACTAAACAAACAGGTTTTAAGCCTAGTCTTAAACATTGAGACTGCCCGTGTCCCAAACATTAACTAAAATGTTGTTTCATAACTCGGATTTGTAAGAGAAAGTACCACCTCCTGCGGTAGTCATTGTTTGAGGTGTCAGTAAGTAGCCTGCGTCCTTTGATCTAAATAGGCATGGTGGATCATAAACAACAAGACGTTTGCCAAGATTATCTGGCCATTTCAATATTTTACAAATTAAAAATTAGTATTTTATATTCAATGTAAAATTTAATGAGGAGTCAGTGATAAGATGGGGGGGGGGGTTCCCTCATATCTTCTGATTCTAGTCAGGACTGTTGCCACTGCATTCTGGTCTATCTCGAGGATGTTTATACACCCAGAAGGCATCCAGACAGTAATGCATTACAGTACACTAATCTTGAGGTAAGGAAGGTATGAGCAAGTTTTACTTAGTGACATCATACATCTTATTTGAGTAATATTCCTGAGATGAAATAAGGCTATCGAGTAACATTATCTTCATGAGCACCAAATGAATGATTGGGTCAATAATCACACCAAGGTCCTTTCTTGCTTTGTATAATAAAACTGAAACACCACCCTAAGTTTTTCTCACAATCAGAAAGCTTTTTCTAGCTGCTTGAGGGCAATGCACAAGTACTTCTCTCTCATCAGAGTGTAATAATAGATAGTTAGAAAGCATCCCATGTTTAATGTTCTTTACACATTACACAAATTTATTAAGCGGGTGTTTCTCAAATGACTTTGCTGAAATATACAAATGTGTGTTACTGTATTTTCATAACCGTTCATATTACCCAAAGGGGAGCATCTATAGAGAAAAAAGCCTAGAATAGAACCTTGTGGAACACAGAACATACAGGGAAGTCACAATTTATATCTACAAACTAATAATGGTCAGTTCAATAAGATCGAAACCAAAGAGGGCCTTTTTCTTAACTCCAACAACATTATCCAATCTATCAAGGGGAATAGTATGATTGACAGTGTCAAAAGCTGCACTAAGGTCAAGTCACACAAGCACAGAGACACAGCCTTGATCAGGGGCCAGTAGACCATTTACCACCTTAAATATGCTGTATCTCTGCCAGAATTTCACTACTGCTTGATCAACAACATTTGTGCAGCATCAGAGGAAGTATGACATGTCCAAGTAACAATTGTGCATCCTCATGGTCCTCCCAAGTCTTACTTTGTCTTAGAGGAGAAAATACCTGCTCGGGCCCTCTTGGCCATTTTATGAAGATAATTAATGCACTACATACAAGTAGAAAGTACTAGTCCTTCAAAAACTTAGCATATTGTGATAAAGTTCATTATTTTCTGTAATGTATTGATAAAAATTAAACTTTCATATGTTTTAGATTCATTGCACACCAACTGAAATATTTCAGGTCTTTTATTGATTTAATACTGATGATTTTGGCATACAGCTCATGAAAACCCAAAATTCCTATCTCAAAAAATTAGCATATTTCATCCGACCAATAAAAAAAGTGCTTTTAATACAAAAAAGTCAACCTTCAAATAATTATGTTCAGTTATGCAGTCAATACTTGGTCGGGAATGCTTTTGCAGAAATGACTGCTTCAATGCGGCGTGGCATGGAGGCAATCAGCCTGTGGCACTGCTGAGATGTTATGGAGGCCCAGGATGCTTCGATAGCGGCCTTAAGCTCATCCACAGTGTTGGGTCTGGTGTCTCGCAACTTTCTCTTCACAATATCCCACAGATTCTCTATGGGGTTCAGATCAGGAGAGTTGGCAGGCCAATTGAGCACAGTAATACCATGGTCAGTAAACCATTTAGCAGTGGTTTTTGCACTGTGAGCAGGTGCCAGGTCGTGCTGAAAAATGAAATGTTCATCTCCATAAAGCTTTTCAGCAGATGAAAGCATGAAGTGCTCCAAAATCTCCTGATAGCTAGCTGCATTGACCCTGCCCTTGATAAAACACAGTGGACCAACACCAGCAGCTGGCATGGCACCCCAGACCATCACTGACTGTGGATACTTGACACTGGACTTCAGGCATTTTGGCATTTCCTTCTCCCCAGTTTTCCTCCAGACTCTGGCATCTTGATTTCCGAATGACATGCAAAATTTGCTTTCATCCGAAAAAAGTACTTTGGACCACTGAGCAACAGTCCAGTGCTGCTTCTCTGTCGCCCAGGTCAGGCGCTTCTACCTCTGTTTCTGGTTCAAAAGTGGCTTGACCTGGGGAAATGCGGCACCTGTAGCCCATTCCCTGCACACGCCTGTGCACGGTGGCTCTGGATGTTTCTACTCCAGACTCAGGCCACTGCTTCCACAGGTCCCCCAAGGTCTGGAATCGGCCCTTCTTTCACTTTTTCCTCCCACAGACTCCAGGCTGGGAGTTTTTAAAAGCCTCAGGAATCTTTTGCAGGTGTTTAGAGTTAATTGGTTGATTCAGATGATTAGGTTAATATCTCGTTTAGAGTACCTTTTCATGATATGCTAATTTTTTGAGACAGGAATTTCGGGTTTTCATGAGGTGTATGCCAAAATCATCAGTATTAAAACAATAAAAGACCTGAAATATTTCAGTTGGTGTGCAATGAATCTAAAATATATGAAAGTTTAATTTTTATCAGTACATTACAGAAAATAATGAACTTTATCACAATATTCTAATTTTTTGAGAAGGACTAGTATGTGCTCCTAGTATTTACAATTAAATTAAGCATCTTTTTTAAATTCTTGAGGCATTGCGTTTAAATCAACTCTGTATTTAATCTTGTGTATTATTTTTGGATATAAACTGCTGATTAGCAATTACTGATACAACTTGTAACCAATTGATGTAGTGGTAACCAAGTGATGTGGTTCTAAATTGTAAGTATCTATGTGTAATAAAAGGTATATTTAATACCTAAAAAATTTACAATTTGCTTCAAATGCCAACTTCATATTTGATATTTATTTAAATTTTCTTTTCATTTGTGTGATTTATTTTATGCTTTCCTCTCATACCTAAGTAATATGCATTTGAATTATGGGTATAATATGCTTTTTTTAGTTTAAGGGATTAAATAAAAATGTTTAATATTCATCCCACAGATGGTAAGATGGTTTTAAAGTGCTATAATATGAAGAAGAGCATTAAGGTTTGGAAGATGTGACCTATTTAAATCCTGAGATATGGTGGACAAAGATTGCCTTTCTTTTTGGAGTCAGTTTTAGGTGTCCATACATCTGAATATTGAAGTTTTGGGGTTGCTTTTTCTGGGTTTGGAACATCTAAAGAAGCCTTAAAAAGTGAATGCTTCAAGTGTTCTGTTTAAAAGTTATTAATAACTAAAGAAGGAATATATTTCTATGCCATTTGTTTTGACACTGAAATTGGGACCATGCTTCCCTTTTAGGCCTCAGTATTTTTAAATATAAAGAAGATATTGGATCCAGAATTTTGCTCAGTATCTATTGGCTGCAAGTACATGAAAATCTGCTAGTATGAAGGAAATTTGAAGACGTTTTATGAAACAATGTGATTTCACATGTAACCTCATCTTAACTGCTGAGCACACTATTCTGATGGAAGACGACTTCTCTTAGGAGGGTTTTCCTTCAGGGTAGTGTCAATTGTTTCAGGAATGCTATTATTTATTAAGTTAAGTGCCTCTCAAGTTTTCACATCACAGTAGTCCACCCAAAATCCTTTGCAGTTTTTTCTTAAGGTTTTTCTGAGATCCAGTTATTCTGTTATTGGTTTACTAAGTCCCATATTTCAACCAAAAAGAATCTAAGCTTTACTGAACCCTAAACTATTCTTGAAGTAATTATGTACATCTTATAATCATAATAAATTACTCTGTTAGAAAATGTTTCTTACTCAACCTAATTTCTGTCCTATGCATGTAAAATTTCCTTAGACAAAAACAAGAAATGCCTCATTGAAGAAGAGAATGTGAGACTGCAGGAATTAAGGCAGAATAAACAGGAGCCTCAGATCCACTCCAAAGACTCTAGTAGTCCACCAACATTTGAAAGTCTCGGTTCTGGCAATGTTCACAACGATCCACAGAAAAATCTTAACTACTGCTCCGAATGTGGAAAAGGTTTTACTCAACAGTGTAATCTGCACCGACATCAGCGCATTCACACAGGAGAGAAACCATATCACTGCTCTCAGTGTGGAAAGAGTTTTGATCGACAGTGTAATCTCAAACTACACCAGCGCATTCACACAGGAGAGAAACCTTATCACTGTTTACAGTGTGGAAAGAGTTTCACTTATCAGAGCACACTCCAAACACACCAGCGCATTCACACAGGAGAGAAACCGTATCACTGTTCGCAGTGTGGAAAGAGTTTTAAACAACAGAATCATCTCCAAACACACCAGCGTATTCACACAGGAGAGAAACCATATCACTGCTTAAAGTGTGGAAAGAGTTTTACTTATCAGAATACTCTTCAAACACACAGATGCATTCACACAGTGGAGAAACCACATCATGGATCATTGTGTGGAAAGAGTTCTATTAGTCAGAGTCATCTTCAATCTCGTCATCGCATTCACACTGGAGAGAAACCGTATCAATGCTCACAGTGTGGAAAGAGATTTATTCAACAGAGGAATCTTCAGACACATCAACGCATTCACACAGGAGAGAAACCATATCATTGCTTACAGTGTGGAAAGAGTTTTAATCAACACAGTCATCTCCAAATACACCAGCGTGTTCACACAGGAGAGAAACCGTATCACTGCTCACAGTGTGGAAAGAGTTTCACTTATCGGAGTACTTTCCAAACACACCAACGCATTCACACTGGAGAGAAACCATATCAATGCTCCCAGTGTGGAAAGAGTTTTAATCGAGAGAGTAATCTCCAAACACACCAACGCATTCACACAGGAGAAAAACCATATCAATGCTCACAGTGTGGAAAGAATTTTACTTATCACAGTACTCTCCAAACACACCAACGCATTCACACAGAAGAGAAACCATATCAATGCTCACAGTGTGGTAAGAGTTTTACTCGACAGCATGATCTGCAAACACACCAACGCATTCACACAGGAGAGAAGCCATATCACTGCTCACAGTGTGGAAAGAATTTTACTCGACAGCATGATCTGCAAACACACCAGCGCATTCACACAGGAGAGAAGCCATATCATTGCTCACAATGTGGAAAGAGTTTTAATCAGCGAAGTCATCTCCAAAGACACCAACGCATTCATACAGGAGAGAAGCCATATCATTGCTTACAATGTGGTAAGAGTTTTACTTATCAGGGTAATCTCCAAACACACCAACGCATTCACACAGGAGCAAAGCCGTATCAGTGTTCACAGTGTGGAAAACATTTCACTCATAAGAGTACTCTCCAAAAACATCAGCGCATTCACACAGGTGAGAAGCCGTATCACTGCTTGCAATGTGGAAAAAGTTTTAAACAGAGGAGTACTCTCCAAACACACCAGCGCATTCACACAGGAGAGAAGCCGTATCGCTGCTTACAGTGTGGAAAGAGTTTTAATCAGCAAAGTCATCTCCAAGAACACAGGCGCATTCACACAGGAGTGAAGCCGTATCGCTGCTTACAGTGTGGAAAGAGTTTTTATCAACAGATTCATCTCCGAACGCACCAGAGTATCCATACAGCAGAGAAGCCATATCACTGCTCACAGTGTGGAAAGACTTTTACTCAACAGTGTAATCTCCAAACACACATGCTTCTTCATACAGGAGAGAAATTGTATTACTGCTCATAGTGTGGAGGGACATTTTCTTTTTCAGATGCATTCAAGTCCCACACTATTTCAAAGTCATTAAATAATCAAAAATTTTCAAAGTAAATGTTTGGTGGTTTTTGATAAAATTATGTGTATTTCAAACTGTCTTTTTCATTTGATTTTTCTTAACATTCTGTGAAGATGCAGTTGATGTTTTCTATTGAAGTGCTTGTTAAATTAAACTAGCTCTGAACCTCAACTATGATTTCAGATATGGGTCATTCTCTGAAACTTGTCAAATTTATTAATTCACATTTTGGACCTAATATCTTACAGAAACAAACTGGGTTATCAAAGGCCGGCCATGTCTCTCACTGTCTATTGTGAGAGGCATGTAAAAGAACTGTTGCTGACTTTTGTAAAGAGTAACTGCAAAGCCGTCAGCGTGTTTCTGTCCCTTGCTAAAGGGTTGTGTCAGGAAGGGCATCTGATGTAAAAACCTTTGCCAAATCAAATGTGTGAATCATTCGCTGTGGTGCCCCTGAAAAAAAAAAAAAAAGGGAAAAAGCTGAAAGGAAATCTTTCTCATCTTACAGAGACTATAAAGAATTAAAAGAGCAGTTCCAGCCTAAAACATGCATGTATACATTGTCCCCATAACTATTGGCACCCCAGTTAAGCTTTGTTCTTTAGCATCTAATATTTTTTCCCCCTTTCTTAATAATATAGGACTGCAATGTGTGTGTGTGTGTGGGGGGGGGCAACATTTAATTCAAGTGCATTTATTCAGTGGGGGAAGAACCTCACATGAAGAAATAATTATTTTACATTGAATCATGTGTGCCACGATTGTTAGCACCCCTGATGTTAATACTTTGTTCTCTTTTGCCAACAAAACAGCACCTAATCTCGTATATTTAGGGCAGCCATAGCCTAATGGTTAGAGAAACAGATTTGCAACCAAAAGGTCTCTAGTTTGATTACTGAACCAGCAGGAAAATGTGGTGGTGGAGGAGTGATATGTACTTTCCATTCCTCCACATAAATGGCTGAAGTGCCCTGAAGCAAGGCTCTTAGGGCAGCCCACTGGTCTGAGTGTGTATTCTCCCTGTGTGTGTGTGTGTGTGTGTGTGTGTGTGTGTGTGTGCTCACGTTAGATGGGATAAATGCACAGGAAATAATTTCCCTTACAGGATTTATACATACTGCATAATGTTTCACAAGAAAGAGAGATCTTGATCCATTCTTTTTTGCACAATCTCTCTAAATCTTTCAGCGAACTGGTCCTCTCCTCTTCAGCTCACTCCATAGGTTTTCAATGGGGATGAGGTCTGGGGAGTAAAATGAGAGGAGCTTTATTCTCTATAGAACCATTTCAGTTTATATTTGGCCAGATGTTTATGGTTATTATCTTGCTGAAAGACCCAGTGGCAACCCATCTTCAGCTTTTGGGCAGAGGCCACCAGATTTTAATTTAAAATGTCCTGATATTTCAAAGTGTTGATGAAGGCATGCACCCTAACAAGGGTCCCTGGGCCTCTGGAAGAGAAACAGGCTGACAGCATAACCAATCTTTCCCCATACTTCATAGTTGGCCTGAGGTGCTTTTCTGTATATTCATCTTTTGTGTTCCACCAGACCCCTTAGAGCAGTGGTGTCAAACTCGTGCCACAAAGGGCCATGTGGCTGCAGGTTTTTTGTTTCAACCAAGCATCAGCACACCTGACTTGGCTCATTCAAACAACTGATAAGAGTTGAAATGCCTGAAGACTCATCAGTTGTTTGAATGAGCCAAGTCAGGTGTGCTGATGCTTGGTTGAAACAAAAAACCTGCAGCCACATCTGCAGCCACATGGTCCTTTGTGGCACGAGTTTGACACCCCTGCCTTAGAGTGTTTATTACCAAAAATCTATCTATCTATCTTGGTTTCATCTGACCAAAGCACACAGTCCCAGTTGAAATCCCAGTACCACTTAGCGAACTCCAGACATTTGCGATTATGATTGTGAGTGAGAAAATGTTTTTCTGTGCATGCATCCCAAACAGCTTGTTGGCATGTAGGTGGCACCTGATAGTTGTTTTGGTGACTTTGTTGACCCCAGGATGCTACCATTTGTTGCGATTTTTTTAAGAGTGAGCTTTGGGCAACTTTTTATTTCTTTTACCATCCTCCTCACTGTGTGTGGAGGCAAAATAACCTATTTTCTTGTAGCCACTGCCTGACTTGTAAAGGTTGACACACATCTGCCTCACTTGAATGGTGTTTTCCTTTGTCTTTCCCACGTTAAAGCGTGGATAAGAGAAATGGCCTCTGTGTCACAAAATATTTATGACCCAGAGAAACAGAAAGTGATGAATTGTGATTGTGAAAAAGTGATTAAATCTCCCAATATACTCTGATCAACTTTGTAAACTATTGTAGAAAGGACAGAAATACTTCAATTACATTTATTTTATGAATTGTTAGGGGTGCCAATAATTGTGGAACAGGTCATTTTATTAAAAATGATTATTTCTTATGGATTTTTTCCTTTAAAATTCACTTGAGTTGAAGGTTATATTTTCTACAATTTTCCATGTGAGAGTAGCTTCTCTTCTAGGGCAGTGGTGACCGAGTGGTAAAGGTGCTGGATCACTGATCCTAAGGTTGGAGTTTCAAGCCCCACTCTCAACGGGTTGTCACTATCCATCCAGTGCAGCTAACTGGGCCATCAAAGGCCAGCCATTTCTCTCACTGTCTATGGTGTGAGGCATATAAAAGAACCATTGCTGACTTTCAACAAGAGTAGGCTGCATAGCTGTCAGTGTGTTTCCACCCTGCAATGGGCTGGATAGCTGTCCAGGGTGTGCTCTGCCCTCGCCTGGATTCAGCTGGGATGGGCGCCAGCCTCCCTGTGACCCTAATTACGGTTAAGTAGTTAGTGTGAAGCTCTTGCATTAAAATGTATATATAAAGTAGAAATTCCTGTGTTTTTCATATTTTGGACTGAGACTCGTATATCCATGCGTCAGCAGGGGTGTCCATGCCAGGCACATACAGAACAGTGACACGTTTCCTGTGAGATGTGAGGGTCCATGTTATGAAGTTTATTGTACAATTGAGAGACCTCCTGAAGTGTATTTACTTTTAACTAAAAGTAATTAATTTATTCATCCAAATTTATGTCCATACGTGAATTAATTTGTATGTGAATTTTGTTTTACAGATTAATTTATTGCTGTACTGTTTGTTATGAATAAAAGTTCAGTTACATATTTGCACGAAGTAGTTCTTTTACTGTCTTCATGAATTTATGGTCAGTTTCGAGGAAAATAAATGAAATTTGGGGATTGTGAATTTTTCAATCTATTGCCACACTTTATGGTACCAGTTTCATATCCCGATGTATTTTAAAACAGGTTCAATTGTAATTTTCACTTTACTTTCCTCTTATCATTGCTTATTTTAGATATGGAGTGATCCAGAAAGCTTTGTACATGCAAAGTTGTCTATGGGTACATGATGGACCTATTTATTGAATCCTTTTGTCTTTTTAGCTGGGCTATTGGCAATCCTGTATAGAATAAACTCCATCCAAGCACCTGTGGAGAATATGGATCATTAAGATTAGCAATCACACTCACACTCACTTGCCAAATCGCTTACTCCAACTAAGGTCGCGAGAGATAAGCAGTTGTGAATTGAATTCTTTCATTTCGTGTTGCTATTCTACTCCAGTCCAGTCAATGGCAGTAGCAGGCACTGTAACTAGAACTGCAAGATTTAGGGGTCGCCACAGCGAATCATCTGCCTCCATCTCACCCTATCCTCTGCATCTTCCTCTCTTACACCAACTACCTTCATGTCTTCCGTCACCACATCCATAAATATTCGCTTTGGTCTTCCTCTAGGCCCTCTGCCTGGCAGTTCCCACCTCAGCATCCTACTACCAATATACTCACTATCCCTCCTCTGTACATGTCCAAACCATCTCAATGACATCTCAAAACATCCTCAAAGCAAACACTGCATCTGTGGTGCTCTTTCTTGGCATGAAACCAAACTGTTGTTCACAAATGCTGACCTCTGCCCTTAGTCTAGCTTCCACTATTCTTTCCCATAACTTCATCGTATGGCTTATCAACTTTATCCCTCTGTAGTTGCCACAACCCTGCATGTCTCCCTTGTTCTTAAAAATGGGCACCAGCACACTTCTCCTCCATTCCTCTGGTATTCTCTCACTTTCCAAGACCATGTCGTGTTGTCTTTAAGGAGGAGTTAAAAAAGGAGCTTTGGGTGGTCAGGAAGTGCTTCCAGATGACTGGACAACTACAGCTAATGTGATCAGGGAGACTGGTAGGAGTGTACTTGGTGTGTCCGCTGGAAGGAAAGTAGATAAGGAGACTTGGCGGTGGAATGAGGAAGTGCAGGAGTGTGTACAAAGGAAGAGGTTAGCTAAGAAGAAGTGGACTGAAGAGAGTAAACAGGAGTACAGGGAGACATAGCGTAAGGCAAAGGTAGAGGTGTCAAAGGCCAAACAGAGGGCGTATGATGACTTGTATGCTAGGTTGGACAGTAAGGAGGGAAAAAATGATTTACACAGGTTGGCACAACAGAGAAATAGAGATGAGAAGGATGTGCAGCAAGTTATGGTGATTAAGGACAGGGAGGAAAATATATTGACTGATGACAGAAGTGGGCTGGGAAGAAGGAAAGAGTACTTTGAAGAGATGATGAATGAGGAAAATTAGAGAGAAAAAGAGTAGAAGAGGTGACCGTTGAGGACCAGGAAGTAGCAAAGATTAGTCAGGGTGAAGTGAGGAGGATGAAGAGTGGAAAGGCAGTTGGTCCTGATGACATACCGGTGGAGGTATGGAAGTGTCTAGGAGAGGTAGCAGTAGATTTTCTGACAAGAACATTCAACAAGGTCCTAAAGAGTGAACAGATGCCGGAGGAATGGAGGTGAAGTGTGCTGGTGCCCATTTTTAAAAACAAGGGAGACGTGCAGCGTTGCGGCAACTCCAGAGGGATAAAGTTGATGAGCCATACGATGAAGTTATGGGAAAGAATAGTGGAAGCTAGACTAAGGGCAGAGGTCAGCATTTGTGAACAACAGTTTGGTTTCATGCCAAGAAAGAGCACCACAGATACAATGTTTGCTTTGAGGATGTTCATAGAGAAGTACAGAGAAGGTCAGAAGGAACTGTATTGTGCCTTTGTGGATCTGGAAAAAGGATATGACAGGGTGCCAAGAGAAGAACTGTGGTATTTCATGAGGAAGTCTGGAGTGGCAAAGAAGTATGTTAGACTGGTGCAGGACATGCATGACAGATCTAAGACAGTGGTGAAGTGTGCTGTCGGCGTGACAGACGAATTCAAGGTGGAGGTGGGACTGCATGAAGGATCAGCTCTGAGCCCCTTCTTGTTTGCTATGGTGATGGACAGGCTGACAGACGAGGTTAGGCATGAATCTCCATGGACTATGATGTTTGCAGATGACATTGTGATCTGCAGTGAGAGCAGAGAACAAGTGGAGGAAAATCTAGAAAGGTATGCCTTGGAAAGGAGAGGAATGAAGGTTAGCCTCAGGAAAACAGAATACATGTGTGTGAACGACAAGGACCCAAGAGGAACCCAGCTGGGGATTTTGCTCAGTTGGTAGAGCGTCCGCTTTATCCTCCGGAAGGTCGGAGTTCGAATCTGTCTGCATCATACCATGAGACGTTAAAATTTGGGAGTTATTGCTTCCTGCTTGGCGCTCAGCATCAAAAGGATAGAACAATGCAACAACTGGTGCCGCACAGTGGCGACGGGTATCCGGAGCACTGGGGTCTCATGCGCATTGAGCATACGCATGTATGAAATTGCGCTATATAAGCATCCACAATAATAATAATAATAATAATGGTGAGGTTACAAAAAGCAGAAATAAAGAAGGTGGAGGATTTTTAAGTATTTAGGCTCAACAATCCAGAGCAATGGAGAGTGTGGAAAAGAGGTGAAGAAGCATGTGCAGGCAGGTTGGAATGGTTGGAGAAAAGTATCCGGTGTGATGTGTGATAGGAAGGTATCGGCAAGAATGAAAGGAAAAGTGTACAAGATGGTGATGAGGCCAGCGATGTTGTATGGTTTAGAAACAGTGGCCCTGGGGAAAAGACAGAAGCCTGAGCTGGAGGTAGCAGAGATGAAAATGTTGAGGTTCTCTTTGGGAGTAACGAGGATAGATAGGATCAAGAATGAGTACATCAGAGGGACAGCACATGCTAGAGGTTTTGGAGACAAGGTCAGAGAGGCTAGATTGAGATGGTTTGGACATGTACAGAGGAGGGATAGTGAGTATATTGGTAGTAGGATGCTGAGGTTGGAACTACCAGGCAGAAGGCCGAGAGGAAGACCAAAGAGAAGATTTATGGATGTGGTGAAGGAGGACATGAAGGTAGTTGGAGTAAGAGTAGAAGATACAGAGGATAGGGTGAGATGGAGGCGGGTGGTTTGCTGTGGCGACCCCTGAAGGGAAAAGCCGAAAGGAAAAGAAGTTGCATTGCTCTTCTACTCCAGTTCAGTTGGTGGCGGTAACGCAAATAATAGCTGCCTCTACAACCGAGAGATAATATCGGTGAAGAAGTATTGCAGGGTTCTCACACAAGCGTGTTTCGCTTATCGAGCCGAATAATTTTTATTTAAAAAATACTGCCAAGAGGGTTTAATGTTGTGTATAAAATATTTTAATATAATTTGTCTCTGATTGTGGGTTTGCTTTGAGTCCTGAGGTAAGTTAAAGTGAAGCCCTGTGGCCGAATCCCATACATATTCAGTGTTTAAGTGTCAATGGCTAATTCAGTAATGCGGTATACACCATAATACTCTATTTGTTCACTGTTGGTCCAATATGTAACTCTGCCTTCGTCAAGTTTTTAGCTTGTACAATGATTTGTTCATATGTAAAATTTTATCAGTCATGTAAAAATCTTCATAAAATTCTCACGACCCTTTTCAGTCAGTGGTCTTCTGTTTGCAATTTAATGTATGTTTTTAAATGTTTCTATCAAAGAAATTACTTTTATGGTTTAGAGATTAACAAACGTTTAAATATTCACGTTGTTTACTTTTATTGACATGATATTTCAGACATTATTATTGTTATCATTTTATACTCATCATCTTATGAATGGTTTTGTTCGAGGTGTTATAATGAGTTCATCAGGAGACACACCGTACTCCGACTTAAAGTCTCTGCATCCTGATCCCTCGCAGGTAAAGCTCTATGATTTGTGTTATACTGTAATGTTTTGTCATGATGAAGTTTATCCAGTGTTTTTGTTTGCTGCCTTCTACTTTCCTACACGTTGCCTTGTTCATCACACATAGCCCCATAATACATAATGAGAGGTGGAAAAAGAAAATCTACAGTCTGCTGAATAAACAGCATTTTTGTTGACTCTTTAGACATGTGAAGATGTGAAAACAGAGACTTCAGATGGAGAGACATTCCAAGTTTTTGAAGTCTGTGTGAAGAAAGAGGAGACAATGGAGCTGGACATCTACGATCATGGAAACATTCTGGACATCTCAACTGAAGTTTCTTCCATTAAAGAGGAAAATTTTGACACTAAAGACAATCTCTGTAAGATATTGGGTCACTCTAGAGTAATACATTCACCTATCCATTAATTACACTCTTGCACTAAGAGTCCAATCGGGGTTATTTGGAATCACATTTTAAGTGAATAAATAACTGAAAAAATTGTATTACAATTTTATTACCAACATCAGATCTTGCAGGATGTAATAATATTCATAGCTTGTAATATCATATATATTCCTGAAGGAAATTTTTTCTTCACTTCCAGACTGTGAAGTTTGCAAATCGTTTTTCTTCAACAAGTGTGAGGTTCACGGACCACCTCTCTACATCGCTGATACTCCTGTTCCTTTGGGAGTTCCTGATCGAGCCAGACAAACTCTTCCAACTGGGCTAGTGATTCAGAAGTCCAGTATTGCTGATGCAGGCCTTGGAGTATTTAATAACGGCGAGACTGTTCCAGTAGGTGCACACTTTGGACCTTACCAGGGAGAGCTGGTAGATAGAGAGGACGCCATGAACAGTGGGTACTCCTGGGTGGTGAGTTTATTCTACGGTATAGCTATTTTTTTATTTATAAGAATGAATCAAACTCCAGGCAATATAATTTGTGGAGGATCTCATCCCACTTTCAGTCTATAAATTGAACAGCCCCAGTTCAGCTAACTGTCTATGGTGTGAGGCATGTAAAAGAACCATCGCTCACTTCCATAATGAGTAGATGCACAGCCGTCAGTGTGTTTCTGCCCTTTGCTAAGGGTTGTGTCATAAAGGGCATCGGATGTAAAAACCTAATCAAACATGCGAATCATTAATATGACTCCAGGCATGTGATTTTTCCACGAATTCACGGAATTCTGATTTTTTTTTTCATTGGCCCAGTTAAAAAAAAAATAAATTCGATTTTTTTCACGCCGAATATGTCAAAACATGTACGTAGACATTCGCGCCACTTCTGATCTGTTCAGCTATCGAAAAGATGTCAGTGAGCCAGAGAAAAGATTCTGCTCAAATCAAAGAAATAGACAAAGTCGTGAAAAACAAGTTTAAGTGGGAATGGATGGAAAAGGGAACCGTGGAACATTGTGCGAAGATTCCAGAACCCTACGGACTTAACCCTTTGTTTGCCGTTCAACCAGAAACTTCCGTGCAAAGAAAAGACCCAGTGAAACAACCAGTTTCTGTCGCAGATCGAGTAGAGTCGGCCACCAATTTACGAAATTAATCCGTTCCAGAGCCATTTTCGTATCGCGGGGATTTCGTAAGTAGGGGTTGCAGCGTACATGTTAAATGCCTAATTGGTTCAAAGGCTCCAGTCCTTGGACTGGATAAACCCCATAATCCCTTTAAAAATTATAAAAGTACACCAATTTTGTATGAAATGTGTTAAAAGTAAAAGAAAATTATTTATTAAACCATTTTATTAACATACATACACACACACACACACCTCTCGCTCTCTCTCTCTGTCACGCGTGCTGCAGACCACGCCCACAAGATGTGAATTCAAAGCGCATTCCCTGCTTGACAAACTCAACTTTAATTTAATTCCTTGAGGGATCGGAATTCCAGATGAGCTCAAATGCGCCCACATTTATTAAACATTTACTGAATTAAAACAACTTAAAAAACTAAACTAAAAACAAAAGCGTGAAGCTTCCTTCTGTCTCTGTCTGGGAGGCCAGCGGGGCGGGATGTTGAGAGACAGCCAATGAGAGAGCAACTTGTGCGTAGTGTGAAATTTTCATTGGCACGTTTAAATTTAGAATTTCTTTTCGTAGGATTTTGTTTCGGATTTCGGGGACGGAAACTCAAGAAAATGTTTTTCGTAATCTGGGGATTTCGTACAAAGGGGTCTTCGTAAAGTGGGGACTGACTGTAGTCAATTTTGAGGTATGTTTGAGAATTTTGTTGTCTAGTTTCCGATTATATTTTTCAAATTATTGTGAATGCATGCGTGTTTTAGGCGTAGGACGTTCATGTGTTTATTCCGTGAACTGAATCAAATGAGTCGACTTTATTGTCACTGAACCATTTTTCTGCTGTTAGAATAAATAAATTATTGCCGCATTAACTCGCCAGTTTTTCGGAATTAACTTATGTAAATCGGCATTGTTATTCAGTGTTTCTAAACAGCAGCGAGAGTGTGTGCTCTTGTAATTAGCTCATTAATATTGAAAATGTAAAATCTATGAATCTGAGCCTCAAACAAAACGCCTCAGCATCCAGAAGGACAACAAACTTTCTAAGGCAGCCTCCAGAAGGACATTTCAGGCTGCACAAAAGGAAGCAACAAAGTGCCATGCTAAAGCACTAAAGACAAAGTAACATTAATTTAAAAAAAGTATGTCATGTATAGCATGTCATGTGTATAGTTTGTTTCTAGATTGTGTTTAAAGACAACGACTGTTGATAATAGTGTTTTGAGGCAGGACAAATCTTTCAGAGTGACTATTTGATTTGCGACTGTGACACTTTTATTAGTGTTGGAATCCCACATGATAAACCCACAAGTTGAGGTACAGTATGTATATGGAGATTAGAAATTAAACTTTCTAGAGCTCTTTCAGTGTCATGAAATAGCCTTTTCCCCCTTCCTCCTGAAATGCTTAAAACCTAGGAGCTTCGGGGGGGGCTTCGCCTCCCTTGTCCCCACACCAGGGTTTCACCCTGGACCCGACTGGGGGCCTACGCCCCCCAGACCCCTAGCTGATTTTCAGATATTTTGGTGATGGCCAAATCACATGCCTGTGACTTCCATGAAGATGGAGGAGGATGATTCACTGTGGTGACAACTCAGGAAAAAAGAGTACAGCTGAAAGGAAAAGAAGAAGAATGAACAGCAATAAAGTAAATGTGTGGGCCTAATGTCCCACATTAACTAACCTAATGAGGAGACCATCACATATCGGACTGCAGAAAGTGTTATCATTTACATGCCATGCCTGAACATACTCTCATAGAGGTATCATCCCCAAATTTTACATCTCAGACTATTAGAATTCAAGAAGGGTCAAGAAGAGAAACTTTACTGTCTTTTGGAATGGAAGCTGAAACATCAAGTCCATTTTAACAAGTGTTTCTGTTTAACAGCATGAAATATGGCATCATAGGAAGATGTAACATTGACAGAAACCTTTGACTATCAAATTCTGGCTGATAGCTGAATAGTTTATTTATATCTGTCAGAAAACATACAGAGGAAAAAGAGGATTACTTGTTGGGGCCAATGTTGGTTATTTTTAAAGTAGAGTTAATATGATTAGGTGCTTGAGGTCATGGAAAGTACTTAAAATGAAAAAGAAAAATTCAAGACGCTTCAAGTACTCCAGGCCTGGAAGTACAGTAAGCCCCTGACTATTCGCGGTTTTGCACTCACAGTTTGCATATTCGCGGATTGCCGAGCTACTGACACGTCATTCAATTTCAGCCAATGGCTGTCCTCCTTCCTGCTGATTGGTTGAGATGATGTAACGCCCCTTTTTCCTCATTCGTGCACAAGTTGTCAATGAGCCTTTTTTTAGTGTGTTTTAATGACCAGTTCAGCTCTATGATGCCACTCAAACGCTGCTCGTCTTCTCTGGCTAAGCAATAGAAAAAGGTAACGTTGGATGTTTCTTCTGAAGAAATAAGACTTTCTCCTGAAGAAACAACAGTTTCCTCTGAAGTCCCTGAAGAGGAATAATCTTCTGAACTGTTATAAAGCTGAAGTATTAAAGTTTGTTGTAGGTGACACACGGAGCTTGATCTTTTAAGTGCGCAAGTGCACTTGCTAAGTTGAAAGATATAAATCCAGATAAGCTGTGCTTCATCTGACAAGCTCCGTGTGTCACCTGCAACAATCGCCTCATATTCAAAGGGGAAGGACTTAAGAAGCGCACTTTAATTGGGGTGAGCATGCGGTTTGCGTTTATAGGGAGTAAATGAGATTACTTAATTCATGTATAAACTGCATTCAGTCCAAGCAGCTCAGCCACGCCCCCCAGCTGGAGGGGGAGAAAGCAGACACACACAACATTCTAAACATTAACTTTGGCACTGTACTGGAATAATAATCTCATCACCTCCACTGATATATCCGACTACAGCAATGTCATCAGAAAACTTCTGAAGATCACAGATCTCTGTGCAGTAGCTTAACTCCGTTGGGTAGAGGGTGAAGAGAAAAGGGAAGAGGACGGTCCCTTGTGGTGCGCTGTTATTGCTGACCACCATGTCTGACAAGTAGTGCTGCAGGCACACATACTATGGTCATCTGGTTAGGTCATCCACTACCCAGGACACAAAAGAGGTGTTCATCTGCATCAATGTCAGTTTCTCACCCAGGAGGGTTGCCTGATGGTGCTGAATGCACTGGAAAAGTTACAAAAAAAACCATACAAAACATAACCCTCACAGTGCTTGCCAGCTGGTCCAGGTGGGTGGAGACACAATTAAGCAGGTAGATGATGGCATCCTTGACTCGGAGACTAGGGTGGTAGTTGAACTGAAGTGGGTCCATATGTTGTCAAACCATGAGTCAGAGTTGAGTGAGTGTTCGTCTTTCAAGGGTCTTCATGATGTGTCAAGGTTGTGCCACTGGGATGTAGGGTCTTTGGTACAGGAATGAGACATGACGTCTTCCATTGCACTGAGACCATCTGTAGACTCAGGCACATTGTGAAGATGTAGTGTAAGGACTCAACAGAGCTGGTTGGGCACATGCTTTAAGGTTTACCCTGTCCAGTCCTGCTGCCTTGTCTAAGTTTAGTCTTTTCAGTTGTCTGATTGTAAGTGAAGTTGACCTATGGGAGAGGGGTGTCGATTGTATCACAGAAGGCAGTGGTGCAGTGAGGAGAGAGAGGGAGAGGGTGACCTGACTGGGGGTTGGTCAGGCCTGCTCATGACAAGTCAGAGGGATGCTGTGCAGTAGGCTCAGTGTCGAATTGGTTAAAGAACACATTCAGCTTGTTGGCCCTGTCCTCACTGCCCACAGCTCTGCTGCTGATGGATGGCCTGAAACCAGTGATGGTCTTCATACCACTCCAAACCAGTCTCATGTTTTTCTGCTGGAGAGTCTAGTTAAGCATTGTACTGAAATTGTCCTTCGCCTTTCTTATCTTGACTTTCAGTGGACTCTGGCTCATTCTCACCTTCTCTCTGATGCCTTCTACTTGTAGTTGAGGACAGATTTAATGTCTTTAGCCTTGCTTGTCTTAGTTATTTTGTGTTACTGACTTCAAATCAAATCAAGTTTTTGAGAAATCAAGTCAAGTTTCACAGCATTTCTAAATGTCATTGTTTACAGATACACAGGAATAGGCAGTGTGAAGAATATATAGATGCCACAAAAGAAGCACATGCAAATTGGATGAGGTGAGGAATACACCAGTTTTCAGGCCTTGAATTTGGTCAATTATTTTATGGTTCCGGGTATATTGTACGTTCCTTTTGTGGTCAGTGGTGTATCTTACATACTCTTGGTTTAGAACACCGATCTAATTTTTACCTCCTCTGCTACATTTTTAGGTATGTGAACTGTGCTCGTAATGCTGAAGAAAAGAACCTTGTGGTATTTCAGTATCAAGGAGGAATTCTTTATCGCTGCTGTCGACCCATTTACTCTGGACAGGAGCTCTTAATGTATTATGAAGAAGAGAATGCCAAAGAACTCAGTCCTGCATTTGCCTACCTCTGGAACAAAAAGAGCTCCTTGAATGGTGAGACTTTTCCATGCACACCTCAAATAGTTTTAAGTTCTATTCAACTGTATTTGTGTAGCAGAGTAACCCTGATTATTGGAAACACTTTAGTCCGATTTCATTTTCTGTACAAGGAAGAACTTCAAATCCTAAAGGAAACAATCAGCTGCTTTAACGGCTTCTCACATGCTTGGCAGTAATTTAATTGAAGAGTTCATTATTTTAGCTTGAGGAAGAGAACCATCAAGCCAGGAGAAAATTAGTGAACCAATGTGATGTATGGTTAACATCTTAAATAGTGAAAAAAAAAATTGAAGAAATTTGATGTGACATGCCTGGAACACCTCTACTATACAGATATCCAGAGAGCATCCTAACCTGTTGTCAAACACCTCCGCTGACTCCTTTCAAAGGAGCAAAGAGACTTGACTCTGAGCCCTTCTCAATTCTTTAAACTCTTCACTCTAGTTTTAAGTGTGAGCAAAAACACCCTTTTGAATGTCATTCCCATGTGTGTACTTGCAATCATGTTCTTTTGATTACAACCCACATTTCATGGTCATTGGTGGGGATTGGAACATAGATTGATTAGGAAATAGGCAAGTTTAGCTTTTTTGCTTAGCTCTCTTTTTACTGAGACTATTGCATGAATTTACCTGTGAGTTTACTGCTTCCTTTTTCACCTCATTCTTGAACAAGTCCCCAAGATCATTGAACTTCTCCAATTCTTTTTTTTTTTTTTTTTTTTCCCCTCACGTATGAGCCATTACCTCAGATTTGGAGGTGCTGATTCTCATTACAGCTCCTTTATACTTAAAGAAATATATGTAGTCTCTAGGAATGCACTCTTCAATCTTCTTGTGAGAGTAAACAGCTGGTTGAGTGCTCCATGACCAGTGTGTAAATTGCATTGATCCTTCTAAATTTTAAGTATAAATGACGGATTGACTCCCGGGGAGGCTGAGAAGTGTGATCCTTTAAAGTTGGAACACAGTCTCCAGTACCTTTTTCTTTATAGAGGTTGACCACCTTCGCAGTATGCCTATGACAAGGTAATGTCCACTGTCTCTCAACAAATGTGTCAACAAAAACAGCTCAACATCCAGAGCCTTAAAGTAACTCAAAATGGATCTCATCTAACCCAGGGTCCCTGCAACTGAGCTGTTTGCACATCAGTGACCTCTGCATAAGTTGTTTCTGTAAAACTCGGGAGATTCTTGAAGTATTTCCTACACCTGCCTATATCATCTGAAAGATATTGATGAGGCACTATGTCCCTCCACAGTTGTCTGAGGATTTTCCAGAATCTCCTTAAGGCTAAACAAAAGTCATGGTCAGTTACCTCACTGAACTCGGAGGTTTTTTTAATTTTGGAAACTTCAATAGCTAGCTCTTTCGACTACAAGTGCCCCTCAGGTGCAGTGCTACAGTCTGGCTAAGCTCACGAGAACACATTTTTTAGCTTGACTGATGCTCACCACCTGGTTCTGTGGGTTCTGCTGTCTTCAACATTAACAAGCTTGCCTTTATTAATCTATACAGCCTGTCTGGCAGTCGAGTTACAGAACATGGCCCATTTGTACTCGGTATGTCCATTGTCCAAGCATTAGAAATCCTGCTGAAAGTCTGAATTCAAGACCCCCTACGTAGGAGCTTAGGGCAAACACTCTTAATCTACCCCAACTATTCATTGGAGTACAGTGAACCTGTCTATTATTAGACTTGCCAGGGGGGGGGGGGGTTATTTGACCCTTCAACTCCTCTATTAAGCAGAATATCTGATACATATGGTCACAGATTTGGTTCAGTTTTATTTACAGTGAAACCTTGCAAGACAGGCACCACTATATATGCAAACCTTGAGTTTGCTAAAAATATACATCGATATACAAACTTCTGTCTCACTAGAGTGTGACCAAACATTTTCAAAATGTTTTTCCATAAATCTTTGTGTGAGTTTCTGTGTTTTGTCTTTTCGCTCAGCAGTTCACGTCAGTAATCGTGCTGACAGCATCAAGAGATATTAGTATCTGTTTTTTTCCCCTGTGCATTGCTTTTAAACCGTGTGTGTGTGTGTGTGGAATTTTTTTTTTTCGGTTAACCTTGGTCGCCATGCCTCCTGCAAAAGACAGTGAAAAGGACAGTGGCAAGGAGAAAAGGAAAAAGGAGAGTATAACAGTTGAGATGAAAAAGGAAATCATCCAGAAACATGAGGCTGGGATGCGTGTGGCTGAATTAGCCAAACATTACAACAGGTCCACGTCGACGATATGCTGCATCCTGAAGAAGAAGGAGAAGATAAAGGCTCTGAATACTGCAAAAGGTGTGACAAAGATGTCGAAGCTAAGAACTCATTTTATTGATTCAGTAGAAAAACGTCTTCTAGTATGGATTAATGAGAAGCAGGTTGCAGGTGATACTCTCACCGAAGCTATGATCTGTGAAAAAGCAAGGCATATCCATAAAGATTTAATTTCTTGGAAATTGGGTGAAGAGCACCAACCTGTAGAGGATTTCAAAGCCAGTCGTGGATGGTTTGAAAAATTCAAAAAGCGCAGTGGTATTCATATCATAGTGCGGCATGGTGAAGCTGTAAATTCAGATGCCAGAGAAGCTGATGGTTTCGCCAAAGAGTTCCAGAGGCTAATCAACAGAAAAGGCTACTTGCCACAGCAAGTTTTCAATTGTGATGAAACAGGCCTCTATTGGAAGAAACTGCCCAAAAGGACTTACATAACAGCAGACGAGGTAAAAATGGCAGGCCATAAACCTATGAAAGATAGGCTAACCCTCTTGTTCTGCGCTAATGCAAGCGGCTCGCTTCAGGTCAAGCCTTTGCTTGTATACCACTCAGAAAACCCGAGAGCTTTCGAGAAGCACAAGATTCAGAAAAATCAGTTATCTGTGATGTGGCGAGCCAACCATAAGGCCAAGGTCACCAAAACAATCTTTGTGGAGTGGGTCAATGAAGTCTTTGGTCCTGCCGTTAAGAAGCACCTTCAGGAGAACAACCTACCGCTAAAGGCTTTGCTCATTGTTGATAATGCTCCTGCTCATCCTCCAGGCCTTGAAGATGATTTGCTTGAGGAATTTAATTTCATAAAGATAAAGTATCTGCCACCTAACACTACCTTGCTAATTCAGCCTATGGACCAGCAAATAATTTCAACATTCAAGAAGCTATATACCAAGGACCTTTTCCAGCGGTGCTTTGATATCACAGAAGCCACAAACCTTACGCTTAAAGAATTCTGGAAAGACCATTTCAACATAGTAAACTGTCTGAAAATCATAGACAAGGCCTGGGAAGGAGTGTCAAAGAGAGTCCTGAATTCATCATGGAGGAAACTGTGGCCTGAGTGTGTCCTTGAGTGGGATTTCGATGACTTTATGCAGCTGGATGAAGAGATTATCGACAGCATTGTTTCCATCGGTAAAAACCTAGGTCTTAAAGTGACCAATGAAGACATCAACGAGCTCATAGAAGAGCACACAGAGGAACTCACCTCTGCAGAGCTGCTCGCGTTGCACGGAGAACAGCACAAGGAGTTGGTTGAAGAATTATCATCTAGGGAGGAGGAGGTAATGCAGGAAACCATCCCTACAAGTGAAATTAAAGATATGCTTCGTAAGTGGGAAGCAGTGACAAGTTTCATAGAAAAAAACCATCCTGACAAAGCAGCATCAGGACGGGCTGCTAATTTGTTTTATGAGAATGCTGTAAAGCATTTCAGCGACATTTTAAAGAAAAGAAAAAAGCAAATTTCAATTGAAAGGTTCTTTGCTGAACACCGCACAAGTGAGGCAAAAAAGCTTAAGCTTCAGCAAAGTGAAGTGCGAGAAAAAACTCCAGTCAATATTTCAGAAATTATAATGGACAGGGACTTCCCTTCCAAACAATAACAATTCTCCTCCTCCCCACCTCCATCATGGTCTCCATCAAGCATCTTCATCTCATCTCCAAGGTAGAGTTCTGATTATGTATTTAGTTTTTTATCTTTAATTTTATATATTACCTGTTTTTATTAAACAATAATCTAGAATAGATAAATACTAGGGCTGCACAATATTGAAAAAACTTACATTGCAATTTTTTAGGGAGGATTGCGATCTTAAAAAGTATAGTAATCCCTCACTACTTCGTGCTTCAGTTTCTGCGGCTTTAGTGCATCACGGGTTTTTCAAAAACATTCATCGAAAAATAAAAAAATAAGGAAAAACAGGTAAAAATGTTAAGGAAAATGCCGCAAAATAAGGCCAATTATTAAAAAAAAAACATCAAAACTACTTACATGTTTATGTGAGGTGCGCATTTGAGTGTGTGTGTGTGTGTGATTTATATATTATTTACATCTTATGCATTATTTTTGAATGTTTGTTATTCCAGTGGAGCCTCAGTTCTTGAACTTAATCCATTCCATATGGCTGTTCGAATTCCGAATGAGCTTTTCCCATTACAAATAATGTAAATGGTCTTAATCCGTTCCGTCGTCTTTTGAGCAGAAGTTAACGGTACCATAACTCATACCATAGGTCTGCAAATTAAGTGAAAAAATTGTTGACTACAGTACACTGTTATGGTCTATGTTGTGAGAGACTGGTTTTGAGGCTCTCTCTCTGTACATTGGACAGGGCATGGCTGCCACACGCGGGTGAAGTGCTAAACACACCCATCTGATTCCACTTAGCAATCACTGGGCTCCTCTACCAGTGATTACGATTTCCCCATGCTATAGTGCCGTCCCTGTGAAAAATAAAGCTCATCAGTTTTCATCACACTGTCTTCTGCATGTTTGGGTCCGGCTGAATGTTCCTGGCATCACAGAATCAACCCTTCCATGATGCCAGGAACATTCAGCCAAAAATGCAGGGGACAGGGTATGATGAAAATAGATGAGTTTTATTATTCACAGGGAAGGCACTAGAGCATGGGGACATCCGTAGTCACTCTGAGAGAAGCCCTGTGATTGCGAAGTGGAATCAGGTGTGTGTTTAGCACTCCACACACGTGTGGCAGCCACGCCCCCTCCAACGCGCAGAGAGAGTTAGAGCCACCAAAACCAGAGTCTCACAAAACAGACCATAACACACTAAAATAAAAACCACAGTGCAGATAAAGCATAAGAACAATAAAGATAATAATTTTTACCTTTATGGTGGTGAGCAGTTGGCATACGTAGATGTTGGAGAGGGAGAGGAAGAGGAGGATTCCCTTCCATAACAGCTTCAGGTAAATCCTTATGGGAAATGGCTCATGACCTCATCGTTAAAGGTGTTCACAAGTGCTGCTAGCGCTTTAGCTTAGCTTTAGCGCTTTAGCTTAGCTTTGGTGCTTTAGCGCTAGCTTTAGCTTTATCAGGATGATACATAGTATACACAACTTCTGCACTTCCCCAGAACAGCGCTAGATTTATCAGGGTGATACATAGAATCAACAACTTCCAGACTTCCCCAGAACAGCAATAGCTTTATCAGGGTGATGCATAGCATCAACAAACCAGGCAGAAGGCCTAGAGGAAGACCAAAGAGAAGATTTATGGATGTGGTGAAGGAGCACATGAAGGTAGTTGGTGTAAGAGAAGATGCAGAGGATAGGTTGAGATGGAGGCAGATAATTCGCTGTGGCGACCCCTGAAGGGAACAGCTGAAAGGAAAAGAAGACAACATAGTATCAACAATTCCGCACTTCCGGAAGTCGCGCACTTTTCCTCCCTCTCGGTCTCATTTTTTCTTGTGCATTTTTTGAATTCAACTTCTGGATTTTCTTCGATTTCCGGGACAAAAAAGCTAGGATTTTTTTTGTTCGAATTCCAATTTGTTCGAACTCTAAAGCTTTCGAACACTCAGGCTCCACTGTGCAGTTGGCCCTCTACTTACGAAATTAATCTGTTCCAGAGCCTTTTTCAGAACCTGGAGTTTTCGTAAGTAGAGGCACATTTTACATGCAAAACGCATGATTCATTCCAAGGCTCCCCAGACCACTCCATAAACCCTTTAAAAATGATAAAAGTACACCAATTTTGTATGAAATACATGTTAAAAGTAAACCATGTAAACATTTTATTAACATATTAAACCATTTTATTAACATATTTATTAATTAAACCATTATTAAACATTTTTTATTAATGCACATACACACAGAACACTCTCTCTCTCTCTCTCTCTCGCTCTCTCTCTCTCTCTCACTCACACACACACACACACACACACACACACACAAAACTCTCTGTCTCTCCGGTGTGCTTAGTGGAGTGGCGTGTTTTGCCGAATGCGGACTCCGCCCACATGCAGCCTGCAGCCGACGGAGCATTTGAGTAATGCATTTAAAGTGTACATTTAGGATAATTAAAGTGGAATTACAATACCTGTTTGAAAGATCAGAGGTCCTGATTTAATATTAACTTGCTTCCCTGCGAGATCGAAGGTCTTGTCCCACGGAGCACTTCCATGCCTCCATCTGCTTCAATATCGTGCCGAAATAATCGCCTCCGTCACTGTATTTACGCTTTAAGGTCTCCTTCTGCTTCGATATCGTCCCGATAGAGGGGTTTCAGCCATACTCCTGTGCGATTTCGCTCAACCGCATCCCACTTTTGTAATTTTTTTATCCCCTGCTTCACTTCGATTGATAACGGAGCCCACTTCTTCTTTTCTGTGTCACCGGGAATCACTTTCTTTGGGTTTATGATGGATAACGAAATATAACGCTGCAATGATCAATCTCAAAACAAGCCAACAGTCCTGTACAACTCTCCTTCACGTGTGTGACAAACAGGAAGTATGGGAACAGTTTGGCTCCCTCCTGGCCAATGGGAGGCCAGCGGGGCGGAATGTTAGGAGGCAGCCAATGAGGGAGCAACTTGCGCATTGTTTGAATTTTTGAATTGTGCGTTTGGCACTTTTCATAAAAAGAGGTTGTTTTCGTAAAAAGAGGACGAAAGTTTAGGAAAATGTTTTTCATAACAGGGATTTTTCGTACTCGGAGGTTTTCGTAAGTAGAGGGCTGACTGTATAAACATTTATAGCATTGAATATGTATTTATTGTTATTATATACATATACATGTATGTATATGTCAGTCAGGGGCATCAAATCTACTTTGTGGAAATTGGCGGTCACGGGGGGTTCTCAGTTCAAATTAACCGCCGGAAAGTGAGGGATCCCTGTATAAGAATTCTCACCGTATGATGCTCTATTTGGAAATAATTAGGTTGATTCACCAAGGTCAATATCGCTACTGGGGCTAATCTGGGAACGAACAAGATTGCTGATATATAGAAGGGGTCCATCATGCCATGTTTTTGTACTCCATATTAAAAGAGTCTTAGGAATGAAAGCCAATTAGGGAATTAACACAAGTGACAAAACACATTTTACATTACATTTAACACATTTGGCAGACATCCTTATGAAGAGTGATCTACATTTTTCTTTTTTTTTTTTTTTAAATATACTTCTCAGCAATTGAGGGCTAAGGGCCTTGCTCAAGGGTCCAACAGTGACAGCTTGGTGATACTGGGGCTTGAACCCTCAACTTTTAGATTATCAACCTAGAGCCTGAGCCACCATCACGTGTGTGTGTGTGTGTGTGTGTGTGTGTGTGTGTGTGTGTGTGTGTGCAAGGAAAAGATATGAATATCAACACATGGGCATAATACTGTTTAATCGTTTCATGAATCAATTCTAATTATTAATTTGATGAATAGAACTGTTACATTACTGATTTAGTCACCAACATTTCACATCTAATGCGATTTATTTTGATTTGGTGTGTGTGTGCGTGTGGGAGGGAGAGGGTTAACTATTTCACAGTAACAGGAGGGGAGGGGAGGATGGACAGGTAAACATTTTTGTGTGTGTGTGTGTGTGAGAGAGAGAGAGAGAGAGAGGGAGGGAGAGAGCGAGCAGTATCGGGCATTACAATTCGTTATCATAGCAACACAGACAGTAAATTGTATCTGAATTTATATTCTTTACATACCAATATACTGTATGCACTCTTACTGCTCTGCCTCCAAGCAGACACAAAACACACTCCTTTGTCTATTCAGTGTTAAACTGTCTGCTCTTCCAGTCAGTTTCTCTCTTTTTTTTAGTAGAAAGAGACATTTTGTTCAAATTTCCGAGTTTATAGAGAAAGAGCGCATTTTTTAAAGTGCCGGTGTTTGTGTGTGTGTGTGTGTGTGTGTGTGTGTGTGTGTGTGTGAGAGAGAGAGAGCGAGCGAGAGAGAGCTGTATGTGCAGGAAGATTAAATTGGCAGTAAGTGAGAGTTTAAACTGCCTTTTGAAACTCAAGTGATGTCTCAGGCACTCGTCTTGCTTTTGGTCTTCTAATTTGAAAACCGTATTTCCCATCACAATGAAGTTACAAGCTAAGAATTTAGTGTACATGGTAATATATTATTTGTACAATAAAAAGTGTTTTAAGAGTCACAAAGGCATGCACATGCCCCCTTTATGACATGCAGTGCTAACCACCCACCTCTTTTTGAACATGATGTATGCTTATTTTTGGGGCGCTCTAGCACACTCGGAGGGACATCAGTAATCCGTACCCTCGTACGAATGAGCTCACAGATGCCCATGATTAGCTGGCAATTGGTGTGATTGACAGGGAAGTGACCATATGCCATCCCTCCTTTCCGTGAGAGCCCGGTTAATTAATTCCATGGACTCTGTCACAGCTGGCTGTGGCATTAACCTGGATTCCAGTTTGCGCTCTCTGAGTTAGTAGTTGCACACCTTATCAGTGTCCTTGTCAGGAGCCTTCAGTATGATTTTAGATTATTTTAAAAAGCTCTATTTTGCACTGAGGTCTCTGGAGAGATTCACGGAGCACCTGTCACTCGGAAATTAGCCATTTAACTTTTACAAGTGCTACATTTTCCTTCATTTTGATATAAAATGTATTAGTGTAGAGTGAAAATTATGGGAGTTGGAGTGAGTTAAATGTCTTTTTTCAAGATAATCTTTTTTCTGACACTGCTTGACAACCATCCACTCTAGTCCAGAACATTCCATGTCAGAGACACCCATTATGAGTACACAAACTTATGATCTCTTGACACTTGGTCAAAGGTTAAGAAAAATCATAAAGCTAGCAAAAAGCTGTTTTGAGCATCATAATTTCGACTTCAGTCTCTACATTTTAAAAGTTCAACCAAGCTTCTGTGTGAAAGTATGTCTTCTTGTCAAGGCGTTAATGTGAGGTATGTTTTTTGATTGCTTGTTGACCTCTCCCCATTCATTTCAATAGGATTTTCTGGTGTACTGCACTTCCCGGACTATATGTTGCTCCAGAGTACAAGGTGCATTGCCCAAAAAATGCATAATAAAGAAAAAAAAAACATATAAGTCGCACTGGACTATAAGTCCCAAACTTATGAAAAGTGTTTACCTTGACTTGGAAATCTGCTGGCAGGTTTCGTGATGTTGTGGTCGCTCTGTTTGAGAGGCAGTTGCGTTGCATGAAGTGGTTACACCAAGCAAGTCTTCACGCAAAGTCTTTTATGTTCATCTTCTTGAGAACTACATGGACGTGGAGACGCAACTGCACTGTTGACAAGTTGCTCACTGTTGATGCATGTTGCTCAAACCCCCATGTGCGAACTCGTTGCTCTAACTGTGGCCATCTAGCTTTCAGCCCGCGATGAACTTTTTTTGTTTTCTTCATTGCAGTACAGTAGGCCCTTGGCTATTTGCAGTTTTGCACCCATGGTTTGAGTATTCGCTGACTGCCGAGCAACTGGACGTGATTAAAATTCAGCCAATGGCTGTCCTTCTTTCTCCTGATTGGTTGAGCTTATGTCCTGCCCCTTTTTCCTCATTCACGCACAAGTTGTCAATGAGCCTCTTTTTTGTGTGTTTTAATTACCAGTTAAGCTCTATGATACCACTCAAACGCTGTGCGTCTTCTCTGGCTAAGTGATAGAAAACACTGGATGTCTCTTCTGAAAAATTAAGACTTTCTCAAGAGAAATGACGGTTTTGTCTGAACTGTTGTAATAAAATCTTTTTCAATTATTATTCCAGTACAGTACCTAAGTTTATGTTTGTGTGTGAGATGTTATGTTCTGTAGCATGTTTAACAAACGATACCAAAAGGATAAACTTTATTACAGGACTCTTCATGTCCTTTTACATTGAACTTGGAGTGACGACTCCAAGATGGCGCTGCCCAGAGGGCGACGTCGCGGAGTTCTCAGAATTAAATTGTTTCTTTGTTCGTTTTAATTTGTTTCATTTGTTGTTTTGTTTGTTCCTGTTTTGCACTATGCTCGTCTACGACCGGTTGACTCTACTACAGCTATAAGATAGGAGTATCTTCGGGCGTGTATAACTAAGCATGCTCAACTGGGCTTCTTGTTAGCCGGGGTGCAGCTAGCACTGAGCTAATATGCTAACCCCACCTCAGCTAACAAGAAGCCCAGGCGGGAAGGGGCCGAACGACGACACCAGCGCTTGGAATTGTAGGGGATGAAGGCCGTGTAGCCAGTTGGTGCAATCGCCTCGTCGGGTGTACTCTCCTCGAGCCATGTTTCACAGAAACACAACAGATCCTCTGTGCTGCAATCTGAGCATGAAACTTGTCCATCTTGTTTCGCCGGGACTGAACATTTTCAAGCAGTATGACCGGAAGTGCTAACCAAGCGCCAGAGACTCTGAGAACTCTGCATGAGCTTCTTATTAGCTGGGGTGTGGCTAGCATTGCTAACAAGAAGCCCAGTTGAGCTTGAAGACACTCCGATCTTATAGCTGTAGTAGAGTCGACCGGTCATAGACGAACATAGTGCAAAACATGAACAAATAAAACAAAACAAACAAAGAAACAATTTGACTCTGAGAACTTCGCGACATCGTCCTCTAGGCAGCGCCATCTTGGAGACGTCACTCCAAGTTCAATGTAAAAGGACATGAAGCGTAATAAAGTTTATCCTTTTGGTATCGTTTGTTAAACATGCTACAGAACATAAAATCTCACGCACAAGCATTAATTTGGATACTGTACTGGAATAATAATCGAAAAAGACTTTAATACTAGTGCTTTACAACAATTATATGCTGTATAATGTTTATTTTAATCATCAATAAATATAACAGTAAAAATTGAAAAGTTTTTCTTAATCATTACTACATTTTACTACATTAATACTGTATTAATGAGTAAGACTGTCGAAAGAAAGTGTTTAAAAAGCATATTTTAGCGCATGTAATAGATACACAGTATTTTACTTCCGTTTGCTCATTCGCGCATGTGATTTTACTTCCGGGTACTCGCGGATTATCTCGATTCGCGGGAGGGCGCAGAACCGAACCCCTACGAATGTCGAGGACCTACTGTAATAGTAATCTCTGCTTTTATCTAGTCGCTCTCAAGTTTGTCGTTCACGCCAAACTTTCTTTCTGCTGCTCGATTACCATTTTCTGCTGCATATTTCACTACTTGCAGCTTGTAATCCACAGAATAGGATTTTCTTTTTGGGGCCATTTCTTTAGTGGTACAGGATGAGCAGCAGGTACTGGTACACAAGCCTAGAGTGCCCTCTTGTGGTTGTGAGTGTAAAAGTAACAAACATGTGAAATTATGTTCGTTATTATTATGATAAACAGAATTATCTGCAATAATTTCACATAAGTCACTCTGGAGTATAAGTTGCACCCTCATCCAAACTATGAAAAAAAAAAAAAAAAGTACAACTTGCAGTCTGGAAAATAGTTTTTTTTTTTTTTTTTTTTGTGTCACCATGATGACATGAAACACCAAGTAATAGCGCACTTCACGGTGCCAAAACACTCTGTGCACTTTGCCGTTTGGGCCGCATTAAGTGTGACTGAATAATAATAATATTAATAATAATAATTATAATCAAAAGGAAATTAAGAGAATAATTTTTCAGTAATATGTGTCTGCTCTTAAGCAACTACATAAATATTAATTCAATCACTTAAAAGTTTCATATATTTTGGTTGTGTTCAAAATAAAAGCAGTTTGTTTAAAAAGGTGAATAAAGCACAAAACCCTTAGAGCTTTTATTTACACAACAGTAAACTGGAAAACACTACACATTTTATTACAAATCAAAACATGAAGAAAAATATAAAATTTGTGTTTCTCCTTTCAAGAAATTGAAAAGTGAAAATTAGACTTCAAAAAATAAGTGTCTGCCTTCTTCATTACAAACTCACATTTTTTCATTTTATACAGTGAATGTTTAAGATTTTGCTTACCTTTGAATAACGGATCTAATATTTTGTTGCATAACCACTGTTTCTGAGAACTGCTGTACGTCTGTGTTTTATGGAGTCAATCAATTTTCTGGTACCTGTCAACAGATGTTCCAACCCAGGATGATTGGACTACATCCCACAGTTATTCTGTATTTCTTGGTTTTGCCTCAGAATCTGCATTTTTTTATGTCAACCCATAAATTTGCTGTTAGATTAACGTCCGTGGATCTGGCCGTTGCTCAATCTTGTTGGTCTGGAACCAAGATGTTATCCACTTACAGTTGTGTTTCAAAGGCACATTTCAAAGGGATTTCCACTTCAGCATAAGGCAGCATGACATCTTCCAAGTATTCTGATGTATTCAAAGTGATCTGTGATCCTTGGTATGTGATAAATAGGTCTGACACCATAGTATGACAAACATCCCCATATCATGATGCTTGCACCACCATGCTTCACTGTTTTCACAGTGTACTGAATCTTGCATTAAGTCTTTGGGGGTCGTCTGACATACTGTCTTCGGCCACTAGACCCAAAGAGAACATCAGTACACAAAATGTGGTGATGTTTTTCTTTAGGCCACTTGATGTGCTCCTAAGCAAATTGTAACCTCTGCAGCACATGTCTTCATTTCAATAGTGAAAATTTGCTGAGTCTTCTTGCTGATATCCTAGCTTCACATAGGCATCTTCGAATTGTATCAGTATTCACAAGTAACTTTAGACCTTCTTTGATCTTCCTGAAACTGATTGTTGACTGATATTTTGGCTCTTCTTTGATCCATTCAAATTGTAGTTTTTCGCTTTCTTCCATATCTTTCAGGTTATAATTTCCATTTCAAAGCACGTGTAATCATTTTAGCTGTGCAGCCTGTCATTTTCTGCACTTTGTTTTCTCATCTCCAGTCAACTTTTATAATCAAGTTATGTTCTTCCGGACAATGTCTGGAACGACCCATTTTCCACAGAATTTCAGAGAGAAATGCTTTATAACCAGCATATACAACATTTGCTGTCTTCCTACCTTAAATAAGGACAATAATTCTGCCCTCCCAAGCCAGACCGCAGTATCTGCAATTTTAGCCAAATTGGCCTTTTATGTTTTTCTGACTAAGTGCAATCAGCTCCACCTAGTGATATAAATATTAACTATGAAAGACCTCTAGATACTGAGAAAACGCCTATGACAATGTGCAGTATCTGCAAAAAGGCATGCGACCCCCAAGCTAGACTGCAGTAAGTTCAGTTACTGCAGTTTGGCTTGGGAATGTTGACGAAAACCGACAGATACTGCAGTTTAGCTTGGTACACCTAGTACTTTCTATGATACTACAACACCAATCCATCCTAATCTGCATGCTGGTCAACTGCCTTTTTATCATCAATATCAACATAAAATGGCATTTTCGAGGGGACGAAGGATGGTAGAAATGGCCTTAAAGCGGCAAAGAGTCAGTACGAGTAAGAAAGAAGGTAAGAAATTAAGATAAACCCTTTTTCTAAACATGCCTTAATCTGGCAAGACCCATCTGCCATTTATTGTCAAAAGTACCAACTCTGAAATTGCTCAAAATACCATATATATATTCCTGTAGTAAAACCTAAGCTACAATATCATATCCTCATTGTTTTCATTTAATCAGCAAATAACGTCAAATTTGTTACGCCATGACGTCATTTGCGAACTTCATTAACCGTCTTCACAATCTTGGCAGCACAGTGTAGTTCTAAATAATTTTTGGTTGCATAGACCTAAGCTCATTATAAGGATGATAGGTATGTTTTGATGAGGAAATGCTGTAGCTAAGGAATCTAGTATAATGGTACATCAATTCAAAATTTCTTGAGGTATATTATATAGCCTGATATAGTCAATTTTCAAATTTCATGTTTTCTTTCAATGCTAAATTTATTGCATTTCCAAAGTAAATAGGCCTATGATGTAGGAACTGTCTTTTCATATTATTCCAGAGTTGTAAATCTCGCGAGAGATATATTATTTCCCCTTGATGTCATTTCAGAAATGAACAGCGATGAAAAGTCAAACAGAAACGTAGAAACCAAACCTCCCAGCAAGTCTTCAAAGAATGTCACATCAGCCGCAGCTTTGTTTGAGGCTATGCAACATGATGAAACTGAAACCCCGCCCGATGCTGAAGACTCATTCAAAGTTCTTGAAGAGGAGATGTCCCAATATCTTGCTGACACAGATAATATGGCTAGTGAGTCATTCATAGAAGATATCCTAAATGAAGTTCCATTAGATACTGCAACCGTTAGCTCTACTGATGGTCAGGCTAACACTCAGGGAAGTGAAACATTCATACAGCCCATTGTTGACGCTGAATATCCATATCCAAACCTTGACAATGTGGTGATAGAAGATCTGATAGTAGAAATTCACACAGAAGAGACACGGGTTGATGTCCCAGACGACTCTAATAGGCCTACTGATAACCAGCCGATGAATGATGGGGATGAGGAACCAAATGTGAACTTGGCCGAGAACACACAACCAGATGGGCATCCAGAGTGGCGACCATGCCCAAATTCATGCAAAAGAAAATGTTCCGAGAAAATAGATGATAACCAAAGAACCGAGATCTGGCAGAAGTACCAAAAGCTTGATTATAATGAAAGCGCCAAATGATATTCCAGCATGTGGTAAGAAATCAGAAGAAAAGATCTACTGTTGGCGAGCAAAACCCAAGACGTAATATGACGTACTTATATAAACTCAAAGATCCAGAAGGCATTGACAAACATGTGTGCAAGACATTTTTCCTTACAACTCTGGGGTACAGTGAGAAAAATGACCGTTTAATCACCACAGTAATGAAAACAACCGCTCCAGCAGATCTTTCAGCTAAGAGAGATATGCGAGGTCACCATCCAGCCTCAAACAAGATTGACAGAAGCACTATAATCGATCATATCAATTCCTTCAATCCTACAATCAGGGAGCATGCCCCACACAGAAAATACTTACCAAGTGATATAACAATAACCTTCATGCATTCCGACTACAACGAAAAGTATCCTGATAATAAATGTGGTGTTGAAACTTATCGGAAAATGGTTTCAGACTTGAAGATAAGTTTCACAAAGTTGGGTGAAGAGGAGTGTGAGAAGTGTGTGAAATATATGGAACACCAGAAGACCGATCATCAAACTACAGACAAAGAGAATGACCCAGCAGAGAATGATGGGCACGATAGACAAGATCAAATTCAATGCAATGTATGTGATGACTGGAAAGCCCACATTGAAAAGGCCAAACTTAGCAGAAAGAAATACCAAGAAGACTCGGAAAAGGAATGGTCTGCTGATCACTTTGTCAAAAGTGTAGACCTACAGAAAGTTATTATGCTTCCTAGAATGCCGGGAAATAAAACAGCCATTTTCACCAAGAGAATTGTGGCGTTTCATGAGACATTCGCTACCGTAGGAAAAAAGATGAAAGGGAAGGATAAGGAAAACAGTACATCCATTCTCTGGCATGAAGGTATTGCGGGTAGAAAGGCTGGAGAAATTGCATCAGCATTCGTATTGGCCCTTGAAAAGAATCGTGACAAGAAGCATGTTACACTGTGGTTAGATAATTGTGCCGCCCAGAATAAGAACTGGACCTTACTCACAACACTCATAATCTTGGTCAATTCCGATAGGGTTGAGTTTGAAGACATCTCATTAAAATTCTTCGAGACGGGTCACACTTTTATGAGTGCTGACTCATTCCACCATGGTGTAGAGCTGGAGATGAAGAAAAGGAGAGGAGGAAATGTGTATGACTTCTTGGAATTTGTCGATGTAGTGCAGAAGTCTAATTCAGGAAAGGTTGACGTTGTTGTGATGGAAAACAATAATGTGCTTGCCTTTATTGGTGGTCAGTCTCAATCTAAACTGAAGAAAGCTAATGTTTTACTGAGTGACATGTGTTTTATTCAAGTGAGAAGAGGATCGAGCAAACTGTTCTTCAAAACTGAGCACAATGCTGATGAATTCACCGAGATTGACATCCTCAAAAGGGGATTCTCACTGAATATTCCGCCTAGACTACGTACGCACGGTAGAGGCATAACCGAGTCCAAGAAGACTGATATTGTAACAAAGCTGTGCCCTTTGATGCCACAATCAAGGAGATCTTTCTGGGAAAATCTAATAGTAGATGATACTGTCCAGGACACTGCCTTGGAAGACTGATAGCCTAGTAAATCAGACTGAACAAATGTGCCAAAACTGTTTGAATTCTAAAAGTGTGCCATACTTGTAACTGTTTGAATTCCTTTCTGCACCATAACAGAATTTGTTATTAAGACTGATAAAAATGTGCCATACTTGTAACTGTTCGAATCTCTTTCTGCATCATAACAGAATTTTAGAGTTTAAGACTGATTAAAGTGAAAATAATGCAAAAAATTATTTCTGCATCAAGACAGAATTTCTCAGTATTAACATTGATAAAACTTGATAAACTGTTCGAATTTCATTCTGAATTTGTTTGAAGGTTATTAAAATTCAATACTGATTTCAGAATATATATTGTTTGTTAATTTTGTAATCTAATTGGTGAAAATATATGGGGTATAAGTTAGTTACTGCAGTTATGCTTGGGACAAGCAGGATGACAAATGTCGATGGTTCCCAAGCCAGAGTGCAGTATTTCCCTTAAAAATGCATTTTAAGAAAGTATAGCTAATTTCTTAAAAAATAAGATGGTAAAATATATCCAAATGTGTTAATACCATATTTAGTTAGTAAAAGCCTGTCGAGGGATATTTTAAAAACTTTGGGCTCAATTTTCTCAGTTTCATGATTTTGCAGATACTGCGGTCTGGCTTGGGAGGGCAGTATATATGCAAACCTTGAGTTTGCTAAAAATATACATCGATATACAAACTTCTGTCTCACTAGAGTGTGACCAAACATTTTCAAAATGTTTTTCCATAAATCTTTGTGTGAGGTTTTGTGTTTTCGCTCAGCAGTTCACGTCAGTAATAGTGCTGACAGCATCAAGAGATATTAGTATCTGTTTTTTCCCCTGTGCATTGCTTTTAAACCGTGTGTGTGTGGAATTTTTTTTTTTCGGTTAACCTTGGTCGCCATGCCTCCTGCAAAAGACAGTGAAAAGGACAGTGGCAAGGAGAAAAGGAAAAAGGAGAGTATAACAGTTGAGATGAAACAGGAAATCATCCAGAAACATGAGGCTGGGATGCGTGTGGCTGAATTAGCCAAACATTACAACAGGTCCACGTCGACGATATGCTGCATCCTGAAGAAGAAGGAGAAGATAAAGGCTCTGAATACTGCAAAAGGTGTGACAAAGATGTCGAAGCTAAGAACTCATTTTATTGATTCAGTAGAAAAACGTCTTCTAGTATGGATTAATGAGAAGCAGGTTGCAGGTGATACTCTCACCGAAGCTATGATCTGTGAAAAAGCAAGGCATATCCATAAAGATTTAATTTCTTGGAAATTGGGTGAAGCGCACCAACCTGTAGAGGATTTCAAAGCCAGTCGTGGATGGTTTGAAAAATTCAAAAAGCGCAGTGGTATTCATATCATAGTGCGGCATGGTGAAGCTGTAAATTCAGATGCCAGAGAAGCTGATGGTTTCGCCAAAGAGTTCCAGAGGCTAATCAACAGAAAAGGCTACTTGCCACAGCAAGTTTTCAATTGTGATGAAACAGGCCTCTATTGGAAGAAACTGCCCAAAAGGACTTACATAACAGCAGACGAGGTAAAAATGGCAGGCCATAAACCTATGAAAGATAGGCTAACCCTCTTGTTCTGCGCTAATGCAAGCGGCTCGCTTCAGGTCAAGCCTTTGCTTGTATACCACTCAGAAAACCCGAGAGCTTTCGAGAAGCACAAGATTCAGAAAAATCAGTTATCTGTGATGTGGCGAGCCAACCATAAGGCCAAGGTCACCAAAACAATCTTTGTGGAGTGGGTCAATGAAGTCTTTGGTCCTGCCGTTAAGAAGCACCTTCAGGAGAACAACCTACCGCTAAAGGCTTTGCTCATTGTTGATAATGCTCCTGCTCATCCTGCAGGCCTTGAAGATGATTTGCTTGAGGAATTTAATTTCATAAAGATAAAGTATCTGCCACCTAACACTACCTTGCTAATTCAGCCTATGGACCAGCAAATAATTTCAACATTCAAGAAGCTATATACCAAGGACCTTTTCCAGCGGTGCTTTGATATCACAGAAGCCACAAACCTTACGCTTAAAGAATTCTGGAAAGACCATTTCAACATAGTAAACTGTCTGAAAATCATAGACAAGGCCTGGGAAGGAGTGTCAAAGAGAGTCCTGAATTCATCATGGAGGAAACTGTGGCCTGAGTGTGTCCTTGAGTGGGATTTCGATGACTTTATGCAGCTGGATGAAGAGATTATCGACAGCATTGTTTCCATCGGTAAAAACCTAGGTCTTAAAGTGACCAATGAAGACATCAACGAGCTCATAGAAGAGCACACAGAGGAACTCACCTCTGCAGAGCTGCTCGCGTTGCACGGAGAACAGCACAAGGAGTTGGTTGAAGAATTATCATCTAGGGAGGAGGAGGTAATGCAGGAAACCATCCCTACAAGTGAAATTAAAGATATGCTTCGTAAGTGGGAAGCAGTGACAAGTTTCATAGAAAAAAACCATCCTGACAAAGCAGCATCAGGACGGGCTGCTAATTTGTTTTATGAGAATGCTGTAAAGCATTTCAGCGACATTTTAAAGAAAAGAAAAAAGCAAATTTCAATTGAAAGGTTCTTTGCTGAACACCGCACAAGTGAGGCAAAAAAGCTTAAGCTTCAGCAAAGTGAAGTGCGAGAAAAAACTCCAGTCAATATTTCAGAAATTATAATGGACAGCGACTTCCCTTCCAAACAATAACAATTCTCCTCCTCCCCACCTCCATCATGGTCTCCATCAAGCATCTTCATCTCATCTCCAAGGTAGAGTTCTGATTATGTATTTAGTTTTTTATCTTTAATTTTATATATTACCTGTTTTTATTAAACAATAATCTAGAATAGATAAATACTAGGGCTGCACAATATTGAAAAAACTTACATTGCAATTTTTTAGGGAGGATTGCGATCTTAAAAAGTATAGTAATCCCTCACTACTTCGTGCTTCAGTTTCTGCGGCTTTAGTGCATCACGGGTTTTTCAAAAACATTCATCGAAAAATAAAAAAATAAGGAAAAACAGGTAAAATGTTAAGGAAAATGCCGCAAAATAAGGCCAATTATTAAAAAAAAAACATCAAAACTACTTACATGTTTATGTGAGGTGCGCATTTGAGTGTGTGTGTGTGTGTGATTTATATATTATTTACATCTTATGCATTATTTTTGAATGTTTGTTATTCCAGTGGAGCCTCAGTTCTTGAACTTAATCCATTCCATATGGCTGTTCGAATTCCGAATGAGCTTTTCCCATTACAAATAATGTAAATGGTCTTAATCCGTTCCGTCGTCTTTTGAGCAGAAGTTAACGGTACCATAACTCATACCATAGGTCTGCAAATTAAGTGAAAAAATTGTTGACTACAGTACACTGTTATGGTCTATGTTGTGAGAGACTGGTTTTGAGGCTCTCTCTCTGTACATTGGACAGGGCATGGCTGCCACACGCGGGTGAAGTGCTAAACACACCCATCTGATTCCACTTAGCAATCACTGGGCTCCTCTACCAGTGATTACGATTTCCCCATGCTATAGTGCCGTCCCTGTGAAAAATAAAGCTCATCAGTTTTCATCACACTGTCTTCTGCATGTTTGGGTCCGGCTGAATGTTCCTGGCATCACAGAATCAACCCTTCCATGATGCCAGGAACATTCAGCCAAAAATGCAGGGGACAGGGTATGATGAAAATAGATGAGTTTTATTATTCACAGGGAAGGCACTAGAGCATGGGGACATCCGTAGTCACTCTGAGAGAAGCCCTGTGATTGCGAAGTGGAATCAGGTGTGTGTTTAGCACTCCACACACGTGTGGCAGCCACGCCCCCTCCAACGCGCAGAGAGAGTTAGAGCCACCAAAACCAGAGTCTCACAAAACAGACCATTCTTCTTCTTTCTTCTTCTTCTTCTTTTACTTTCGGCTGCTCCCTTCAGGGGTCGCCACAGCAAATCATCCGCCTCCACCTCACCCTGTCCTCCGCATCTTCTTTTCTGACTCCAACAACCTTCATGTCTTCCTTCACCACATCCATAAATCTCTTCTTCGGTCTTCCTCGAGGCCTTCTGCCTGGTAGTTCCAACCTCAGCATCCTACTGCCAATATACTCACTATCCCTCCTCTGTACATGTCCAAACCATCTCAATCTAGCCTCTCTGACTTTGTCTCCAAAACATCTTACGTGGGCTGTCCCTCTGATATACTCATTTCTGATCCTATCCATCCTCGTTACTCCCAGGAAGAACCTCAACATTTTCATCTCCGCTACCTCCAGCTCTGCCTCCTGCCTTTTCCTCAGCGCCACTGTTTCTAAGCCATACAACATCGCTGGCCTCACCACCATCTTGTACACTTTTCCCTTCATTCTTCCTGACACTCTCCTATCGCACATCACACCGGATACTTTTCTCCAACCATTCCAGCCTGCCTGCACACGCTTCTTCACCTCTTTTCCACACTCTCCATTGCTCTGGATTGTTGAGCCTAAGTACTTAAAATCCTCCACCTTCGTTATCTCTGCTCCCTGTAACATCACCGTTCCTCCTGGGTCCTTCTCATTCACACACATGTATTCTGATTTTCTGAGGCTAACCTTCATTCCTCTCCTTTCCAGGGCATACCGCCACCTCTCGAGATTTTCCTGCACTTGTTCTCTGCTCTCACTACAGATCACGATGTCATCTGCAAACATCATAGTCCATGGAGATTCTTGTCTCACCTCGTCTGTCAGCCTGTCCATCACCATAGCAAACAAGAAGGGGCTCAGAGCTGACCCTTGATGCAGTCCCACCTCCACCTTGAATTCGTCGGTCACACCGACAGCACACCTCACCACTGTCTTACATCTCTCATACATGTCCTGCACCACTCTAACATACTTCTCTGCCACTCCAGACTTCCTCATGCAATACCACAGTTCTTCTCTTGGCACCCTGTCATATGCTTTTTCCAGATCCACAAAGGCACAATGTAGCTCCCTCTGACCTTCTCTGTACTTCTCTATTAACATCCAGACCATAACACACTAAAATAAAAACCACAGTGCAGATAAAGCATAAGAACAATAAAGATAATAATTTTTACATTTATGGTGGTGAGCAGTTGGCATACATAGATGTTGGAGAGGGAGAGGAAGAGGAGGATTCCCTTCCATAACAGCTTCAGGTAAATCCTTATGGGAAATGGCTCATGACCTCATCGTTAAAGGTGTTCACAAGTGCTGCTAGCGCTTTAGCTTAGCTTTAGCGCTTTAGCTTAGCTTTGGTGCTTTAGCGCTAGCTTTAGCTTTATCAGGATGATACATAGTATACACAACTTCTGCACTTCCCCAGAACAGCGCTAGATTTATCAGGGTGATACATAGAATCAACAACTTCCAGACTTCCCCAGAACAGCAATAGCTTTATCAGGGTGATGCATAGCATCAACAAACCAGGCAGAAGGCCTAGAGGAAGACCAAAGAGAAGATTTATGGATGTGGTGAAGGAGCACATGAAGGTAGTTGGTGTAAGAGAAGATGCAGAGGATAGGTTGAGATGGAGGCAGATAATTCGCTGTGGCGACCCCTGAAGGGAACAGCTGAAAGGAAAAGAAGACGACATAGTATCAACAATTCCGCACTTCCGGAAGTCGCGCACTTTTCCTCCCTCTCGGTCTCATTTTTTCTTGTGCATTTTTTGAATTCAACTTCTGGATTTTCTTCGATTTCCGGGACAAAAAAGCTAGGATTTTTTTTGTTCGAATTCCAATTTGTTCGAACTCTAAAGCTTTCGAACACTCAGGCTCCACTGTGCAGTTGGCCCTCTACTTACGAAATTAATCTGTTCCAGAGCCTTTTTCAGAACCTGGAGTTTTCGTAAGTAGAGGCACATTTTACATGCAAAACGCGTGATTCATTCCAAGGCTCCCCAGACCACTCCATAAACCCTTTAAAAATGATAAAAGTACACCAATTTTGTATGAAATACATGTTAAAAGTAAACCATGTAAACATTTTATTAACATATTAAACCATTTTATTAACATATTTATTAATTAAACCATTATTAAACATTTTTTATTAATGCACATACACACAGAACACTCTCTCTCTCTCTCTCTCTCTCTCTCTCACTCACTCACACACACAAAACTCTCTGTCTCTCCGGTGTGCTTAGTGGAGTGGCGTGTTTTGCCGAATGCGGACTCCGCCCACATGCAGCCTGCAGCCGACGGAGCATTTGAGTAATGCATTTAAAGTGTACATTTAGGATAATTAAAGTGGAATTACAATACCTGTTTGAAAGATCAGAGGTCCTGATTTAATATTAACTTGCTTCCCTCAAGTAGATCGAAGGTCTTGTCCCACGGAGCACTTCCATGCCTCCATCTGCTTCAATATCGTGCCGAAATAATCGCCTCCGTCACTGTATTTACGCTTTAAGGTCTCCTTCTGCTTCGATATCGTCCCGATTGTAGAGGGGTTTCAGCCATACTCCTGTGCGATTTCGCTCAACCGCATCCCCCTTTTGTAATTTTTTTATCTCCTGCTTCACTTCGATTGATAACGGAGCCCACTTCTTCTTTTCTGTGTCACCGGGAATCACTTTCTTTGGGTTTATGATGGATAACGAAATATAACGCTGCAATGATCAATCTCAAAACAAGTCAACAGTCCTGTACAACTCTCCTTCACGTGTGTGACAAACAGGAAGTATGGGAACAGTTTGGCTCCCTCCTGGCCAATGAGAGGCCAGCGGGGCGGAATGTTAGGAGGCAGCCAATGAGGGAGCAACTTGCGCATTGTTTGAATTTTTTAAATTGTGCGTTTGGCACTTTTCATAAAAAGAGGTTGTTTTCGTAAAAAGAGGACGAAAGTTTAGGAAAATGTTTTTCGTAACAGGGATTTTTCGTACTCGGAGGTTTTCGTAAGTAGAGGGCTGACTGTATAAACATTTATAGCATTGAATATGTATTTATTGTTATTATATACATATACATGTATGTATATGTCAGTCAGGGGCATCAAATCTACTTTGTGGAAATTGGCGGTCACGGGGGGTTCTCAGTTCAAATTAACCGCCGGAAAGTGAGGGATCCCTGTATAAGAATTCTCACCGTATGATGCTCTATTTGGAAATAATTAGGTTGATTCACCAAGGTCAATATCGCTACTGGGGCTAATCTGGGAACGAACAAGATTGCTGATATATAGAAGGGGTCCATCATGCCATGTTTTTGTACTCCATATTAAAAGAGTCTTAGGAATGAAAGCCAATTAGGGAATTAACACAAGTGACAAAACACATTTTACATTACATTTAACACATTTGGCAGACGTCCTTATGAAGAGTGATCTACATTTTTCTTTTTTTTTTTTTTTTAAATATACTTCTCAGCAATTGAGGGCTAAGGGCCTTGCTCAAGGGTCCAACAGTGACAGCTTGGTGATACTGGGGCTTGAACCCTCAACCTTTAGATTATCAACCTAGAGCCTGAGCCACCATCACGTGTGTGTGTGTGTGTGTGTGTGTGTGTGTGCAAGGAAAAGATATGAATATCAACACATGGGCATAATACTGTTTAATCGTTTCATGAATCAATTCTAATTATTAATTTGATGAATAGAACTGTTACATTACTGATTTAGTCACCAACATTTCACATCTAATGTGATTTATTTTGATTTGGTGTGTGTGTGCGTGTGGGAGGGAGAGGGTTAACTATTTCACAGTAACAGGAGGGGAGGGGAGGATGGACAGGTAAACATTTTTGTGTGTGTGAGAGAGAGAGAGAGAGAGAGAGAGGGAGAGAGCGAGCAGTATCGGGCATTACAATTCGTTATCATAGCAACACAGACAGTAAATTGTATCTGAATTTATATTCTTTACATACCAATATACTGTATGCACTCTTACTGCTCTGCCTCCAAGCAGACACAAAACACACTCCTTTGTCTATTCAGTGTTAAACTGTCTGCTCTTCCAGTCAGTTTCTCTCTTTTTTTTAGTAGAAAGAGACATTTTGTTCAAATTTCAGAGTTTATAGAGAAAGAGCGCATTTTTTAAAGTGCCGGTGTTTGTGTTTGTGTGTGTGTGTGTGTGTGTGTGTGTGAGAGAGAGAGAGAGAGCGAGCGAGAGAGAGCTGTATGTGCAGGAAGATTAAATTGGCAGTAAGTGAGAGCTTAAACTGCCTTTTGAAACTCAAGTGATGTCTCAGGCGCTCGTCTTGCTTTTGGTCTTCTAATTTGAAAACCGTATTTCCCATCACAATGAAGTTACAAGCTAAGAATTTAGTGTACATGGTAATATATTATTTGTACAATAAAAAGTGTTTTAAGAGTCACAAAGGCATGCACATGCCCCCTTTATGACATGCAGTGCTAACCACCCACCTCTTTTTGAACATGATGTATGCTTATTTTTGGGGCGCTCTAGCACACTCGGAGGGACATCAGTAATCCGTACCCTCGTACGAATGAGCTCACAGATGCCCATGATTAGCTGGCAATCGGTGTGATTGACAGGGAAGTGACCATATGCCATCCCTCCTTTCCGTGAGAGCCCGGTTAATTAATTCCATGGACTCTGTCACAGCTGGCTGTGGCATTAACCTGGATTCCAGTTTGCGCTCTCTGAGTTAGTAGTTGCACACCTTATCAGTGTCCTTGTCAGGAGCCTTCAGTATGATTTTAGATTATTTTAAAAAGCTCTATTTTGCACTGAGGTCTCTGGAGAGATTCACGGAGCACCTGTCACTCGGAAATTAGCCATTTAACTTTTACAAGTGCTACATTTTGATATAAAATGTATTAGTGTAGAGTGAAAATTATGGGAGTTGGAGTGAGTTAAATGTCTTTTTTCAAGATAATCTTTTTTCTGACACTGCTTGACAACCATCCACTCTAGTCCAGAACATTCCATGTCAGAGACACCCATTATGAGTACACAAACTTATGATCTCTTGACACTTGGTCAAAGGTTAAGAAAAATCATAAAGCTAGCAAAAAGCTGTTTTGAGCATCATAATTTCGACTTCAGTCTCTACATTTTAAAAGTTCAACCAAGCTTCTGTGTGAAAGTATGTCTTCTTGTCAAGGCGTTAATGTGAGGTATGTTTTTTGATTGCTTGTTGACCTCTCCCCATTCATTTCAATAGGATTTTCTGGTGTACTGCACTTCCCGGACTATATGTTGCTCCAGAGTACAAGGTGCATTGCCCAAAAAATGCATAATAAAGAAAAAAAAAACATATAAGTCGCACTGGACTATAAGTCCCAAACTTATGAAAAGTGTTTACTTGACTTGGAAATCTGCTGGCAGGTTTCGTGATGTTGTCGTCGCTCTGTTTGAGAGGCAGTTGCGTTGCATGAAGTGGTTACACCAAGCAAGTCTTCACGCAAAGTCTTTTATGTTCATCTTCTTGAGAACTACATGGACGTGGAGACGCAACTGCACTGTTGACAAGTTGCTCACTGTTGATGCATGTTGCTCAAACCCCCATGTGCGAACTCGTTGCTCTAACTGTGGCCATCTAGCTTTCAGCCCGCGATGAACTTTTTTTGTTTTCTTCATTGCAGTACAGTAGGCCCTTGGCTATTTGCAGTTTTGCACCCATGGTTTGAGTATTCGCTGACTGCCGAGCAACTGGACGTGATTAAAATTCAGCCAATGGCTGTCCTTCTTTCTCCTGATTGGTTGAGCTTATGTCCTGCCCCTTTTTCCTCATTCGCGCACAAGTTGTCAATGAGCCTCTTTTTTGTGTGTTTTAATTACCAGTTAAGCTCTATGATACCACTCAAACGCTGTGCGTCTTCTCTGGCTAAGTGATAGAAAACACTGGATGTCTCTTCTGAAAAATTAAGACTTTCTCAAGAGAAATGACGGTTTTGTCTGAACTGTTGTAATAAAATCTTTTTCAATTATTATTCCAGTACAGTACCTAAGTTTATGTTTGTGTGTGAGATGTTATGTTCTGTAGCATGTTTAACAAACGATACCAAAAGGATAAACTTTATTACAGGACTCTTCATGTCCTTTTACATTGAACTTGGAGTGACGACTCCAAGATGGCGCTGCCCAGAGGGCGACGTCGCGGAGTTCTCAGAATTAAATTGTTTCTTTGTTCGTTTTAATTTGTTTCATTTGTTGTTTTGTTTGTTCCTGTTTTGCACTATGCTCGTCTACGACCGGTTGACTCTACTACAGCTATAAGATAGGAGTATCTTCGGGCGTGTATAACTAAGCATGCTCAACTGGGCTTCTTGTTAGCCGGGGTGCAGCTAGCACTGAGCTAATATGCTAACCCCACCCCAGCTAACAAGAAGCCCAGGCGGGAAGGGGCCGAACGACGACACCAGCGCTTGGAATTGTAGGGGATGAAGGCCGTGTAGCCAGTTGGTGCAATCGCCTCGTCGGGTGTACTCTCCTCGAGCCATGTTTCACAGAAACACAACAGATCCTCTGTGCTGCAATCTGAGCATGAAACTTGTCCATCTTGTTTCGCCGGGACTGAACATTTTCAAGCAGTATGACCGGAAGTGCTAACCAAGCGCCAGAGACTCTGAGAACTCTGCATGAGCTTCTTGTTAGCCGGGGTGTGGCTAGCATTGCTAACAAGAAGCCCAGTTGAGCTTGAAGACACTCCGATCTTATAGCTGTAGTAGAGTCGACCGGTCATAGACGAACATAGTGCAAAACATGAACAAATAAAACAAAACAAACAAAGAAACAATTTGACTCTGAGAACTTCGCGACATCGTCCTCTAGGCAGCGCCATCTTGGAGACGTCACTCCAAGTTCAATGTAAAAGGACATGAAGCGTAATAAAGTTTATCCTTTTGGTATCGTTTGTTAAACATGCTACAGAACATAAAATCTCACGCACAAGCATTAATTTGGATACTGTACTGGAATAATAATCGAAAAAGACTTTAATACTAGTGCTTTACAACAATTATATGCTGTATAATGTTTATTTTAATCATCAATAAATATAACAGTAAAAATTGAAAAGTTTTTCTTAATCATTACTACATTTTACTACATTAATACTGTATTAATGAGTAAGACTGTCGAAAGAAAGTGTTTAAAAAGCATATTTTAGCGCATGTAATAGATACACAGTATTTTACTTCCGTTTGCTCATTCGCGCATGTGATTTTACTTCCGGGTACTCGCGGATTATCTCGATTCGCGGGAGGGCGCAGAACCGAACCCCTACGAATGTCGAGGACCTACTGTAATAGTAATCTCTGCTTTTATCTAGTCGCTCTCAAGTTTGTCGTTCACGCCAAACTTTCTTTCTGCTGCTCGATTACCATTTTCTGCTGCATATTTCACTACTTGCAGCTTGTAATCCACAGAATAGGATTTTCTTTTTGGGGCCATTTCTTTAGTGGTACAGGATGAGCAGCAGGTACTGGTACACAAGCCTAGAGTGCCCTCTTGTGGTTGTGAGTGTAAAAGTAACAAACATGTGAAATTATGTTCGTTATTATTATGATAAACAGAATTATCTGCAATAATTTCACATAAGTCACTCTGGAGTATAAGTTGCACCCTCATCCAAACTATGAAAAAAAAAAAAAAAAAGTACAACTTGCAGTCTGGAAAATAGTTTTTTTTTTTTTTTTTTTTTTTTTGTGTCACCATGATGACATGAAACACCAAGTAATAGCGCACTTCACAGTGCCAAAACACTCTGTGCACTTTGCCGTTTGGGCCGCATTAAGTGTGACTGAATAATAATAATATTAATAATAATAATTATAATCAAAAGGAAATTAAGAGAATAATTTTTCAGTAATATGTGTCTGCTCTTAAGCAACTACATAAATATTAATTCAATCACTTAAAAAAGTTTCATATATTTTGGTTGTGTTCAAAATAAAAGCAGTTTGTTTAAAAAGGTGAATAAAGCACAAAACCCTTAGAGCTTTTATTTACACAACAGTAAACTGGAAAACACTACACATTTTATTACAAATCAAAACATGAAGAAAAATATAAAATTTGTGTTTCTCCTTTCAAGAAATTGAAAAGTGAAAATTAGACTTCAAAAAATAAGTGTCTGCCTTCTTCATTACAAACTCACATTTTTTCATTTTATACAGTGAATGTTTAAGATTTTGCTTACCTTTGAATAACGGATCTAATATTTTGTTGCATAACCACTGTTTCTGAGAACTGCTGTACGTCTGTGTTTTATGGAGTCAATCAATTTTCTGGTACCTGTCAACAGATGTTCCAACCCAGGATGATTGGACTACATCCCACAGTTATTCTGTATTTCTTGGTTTTGCCTCAGAATCTGCATTTTTTATGTCAACCCATAAATTTGCTGTTAGATTAACGTCCGTGGATCTGGCCGTTGCTCAATCTTGTTGGTCTGGAACCAAGATGTTATCCACTTACAGTTGTGTTTCAAAGGCACATTTCAAAGGGATTTCCACTTCAGCATAAGGCAGCATGACATCTTCCAAGTATTCTGATGTATTCAAAGTGATCTGTGATCCTTGGTATGTGATAAATAGGTCTGACACCATAGTATGACAAACATCCCCATATCATGATGCTTGCACCACCATGCTTCACTGTTTTCACAGTGTACTGAATCTTGCATTAAGTCTTTGGGGGTCGTCTGACATACTGTCTTCGGCCACTAGACCCAAAGAGAACATCAGTACACAAAATGTGGTGATGTTTTTCTTTAGGCCACTTGATGTGCTCCTAAGCAAATTGTAACCTCTGCAGCACATGTCTTCATTTCAATAGTGAAAATTTGCTGAGTCTTCTTGCTGATATCCTAGCTTCACATAGGCATCTTCGAATTGTATCAGTATTCACAAGTAACTTTAGACCTTCTTTGATCTTCCTGAAACTGATATTTTGGCTCTTCTTTGATCCATTCAAATTGTAGTTTTTCGCTTTCTTCCATATCTTTCAGGTTATAATTTCCATTTCAAAGCACGTGTAATCATTTTAGCTGTGCAGCCTGTCATTTTCTGCACTTTGTTTTCTCATCTCCAGTCAACTTTTATAATCAAGTTATGTTCTTCCGGACAATGTCTGGAACGACCCATTTTCCACAGAATTTCAGAGAGAAATGCTTTATAACCAGCATATACAACATTTGCTGTCTTCCTACCTTAAATAAGGACAATAATTGGCATTTGTTTTTCAAAGAATGAATGACATAACTAATTGAACTCCATACTGCGATTATTTTAAACACACCTTTTTCAATTAGTGATTCAATTACACAGAATCAGCAGCGTGCATCTCATAACGGTTGGATCTGTTGGATTCTATTACTTTGTTACACCTGCTAGTAAATTATTTGCCATGAAGAAATATCATTTCTACCAAAAACAGTAATTTGATCAGGTTATTGATGTCTGGATGCTATTATTTTGAATACAATTGTATAAAAATTAAAAGTAATATTTTTATAAACAGTAATTCAGTGACTCGCGAATGGGGAAAAGCCGAAAAGAAAAGAAGATAACTCTACACGTTGAAATAATTATGACCATTTTTACTCATGAATATAATTTGAATTGTATGTTTTGATGGAATATGCAGTTTAAGTGAAGTATTATTCAGCATTGCTTTCCTTATATCACACTGAACTCTTTATCTGTTTATTGCACATCACCTTTATGTCACGATTCTCATTAAAATATTATTAAATATAAACTAATACCATATCTGTACATTATATAAGTGTAAAACCCTGTAAATAAAATCAAATACAGTACTTTCATACAACTTGCAAGCTATTGTCGTTAGTTGATTTGTAGAAGACTCTTCACAAAAGTTTCTAGGTGCAGATCTTGATGTGGTGGTCATGAAGGCGAGAAAGGCATTTAAAAGTGAGCTGCTGCGTGCTGTGCATAAATGTTTGGTTAAGAAAAACTGAATTCCTGCTGATTTAAACGTTCGATGCATTTGCCATGGACATGGAGGTAGAGAAAATAATGGCAGGCTCCCACAGAAAACTAGCACTAAACAATGTTTCTGCAGTGATAAGGGCGTGGCACATGAGAAAAGGGGCTGTATGGTGACTGCTCAGAGAATGAAAGATTGAGAGAGAGTAGAGCAAGAAGTGGGTTCAAATATACTCTTCTGAATTAAAACAAAAGTTGACATGTTCCTTAAAAAAGAAAACATTGTGACTACTGAGGCTCAAGTGATACATTGTGCAGCCCTAATAAATACCTGTGTAATTCATGCTTTACTTTATTATACAAAGTCTGGAACACATTAATGGGTTTTCCTTTATGTCTTATGGAAAAAATTTGCCTCGCTACATGAGCATTTCATTCTAGGAGCTGGATCCTGGAAAATCATATTGCGAAATTCTAGTTTATTTTATTTGTATCGTGCTTTTATCCGTCTGATGTCATGACCAAAAGAATCAATTATCTATGGCTTCGAGCTGGGGTCCCCAACCTTTTAATCACCACGGGTGATGGGGGGGGGGGTTCATATATTATATTATATTATATATTTATTATAAATAAATATTTATTTATACAAAATATTATTGTTATTAATAATAATAAGCACTCCATCAATGTTATTTTTCAACAGCTGAAATAAAGTTGGTTGGGAAGTAGAGCTTGAACTTTTCTGAGGAGGAAAAAAAAACCCACATGTGATGGTGCACCAGTGGGGAGAATGAAGGCTCAGGCTCAGTCTCACCCAAAATCCCCGCTATTGTTTGAAACATGTCCAACTTGCCTCTGTTCATGTGCCGTCCCCTTGTGGGTTATGTTTTAGCGCTCAAATGACCGACATGTAACGGAGAGAATCTGGTCATTTTTCAAAATAAAAGATTTTTCAAAAATAAAGATCGTTCAGACTCAGATAATAAATAAAATGGAAATAATGAATGATTTCTTCTGCGGACCGGTACTAATTGAGCCATGGATCGGTACCGGTCCGCGGCCCGGTGGTTGGGGACCCCTGGCTTAGAGCATCTTGGTGTTGTGTGCACTTATCAACTTGTCTATGCTCAAACTTGGACACTGTTATTTGTGATTTGTGATTAGAACAGAAGTCCAACAACAAATCAGTTAGGTTTCACCGAGATGGTCTGGCAAGCTGTTCAAGGTGTATTCCGGAATCAAAATCAGTTTAATTTGATCAAGCTCAAAATATCTTGAAATAAAAAAATTTGTTTCCTTCAGGATGGTGGCAAGTGTTTTTGGAACTGTATGCTTTGTGTTGATGGAAAGCTGTGGACTTGAGTGGCACTTCATTCAAACAGCCCTATGAAGATTTCTTTTGTCAAAGCTCTCCTCAGATCCATTTATATCATTAGTTTTTTTTTTTTTAAATACCTTTTTTTTTTTTTTTTTTTTTTTTTTTTTTTTTAACAGAAAATAAGCATTGTTATAAGTAATTTCCTGCTCCACATGACTTTTTTCATATGCATCTTAAATTTCCCTAGACAAACACATCCCGAGTGGCAACTGTGAAGAACATATGAGACTGCAGGGTTTAGAGAAGATGCGATATGAGCTTCCGGTCCCCTCCAGAGACTCCAACAGTCCACCAGAATATGATGCTGATACTCTCAGTTGTGACAGTACTCACAAGAAGAAACTTCACTACTGCTCAGAATGTGGAAAGAGTTTCACTAGACAGGGTGATCTAAACCAACATCAGCGCATTCACACAGGAGAGAAGCCATATCATTGCTCACATTGTGGAAAGAGTTTTAATGGACAAGGTGATCTACACCGACACCAGCGCATTCACACGGGAGAAAAACCGTATCACTGCTCACAGTGTGGAAAAAGTTTTAATCATCAGAGTAACCTCCAAACACACCAGCGCATTCACACAGGAGAGAGGCCATATCACTGCGCTCAGTGTGGAAGAACTTTTAATCAACAGAGTCATCTCTACACACATCAGCGCATTCACACGGGAGAGAAGCCATATCATTGCTCACAGTGCGGAAAGAGTTTCAGTAGACAGACTTATGTCCGAGTACATCAGCGCATTCACACAAGAGAGAAGCCATATCGCTACTCGCAGTGTGGAAAGAGTATTAATCAACAATGTCATCTTCAAACCCACCAGACATTTAGTTTTTCAGCTCCATTAAAGTCCCACACATGCACTAACCCAAAGCCATTGTCTGATCTAAATTTGCCAAAGTAAATGTTTGTTTCGGCAAATTGATCTGTATTTTGAACTGTTTATTTAGTTTCATTTATCTTGACATTGAAGACATAAACTATGCAAATTTTGTGTAATCTTTTGATCTGAAGTAGTCGTACGGTATTACCAAAAAAGTTAACATTAAGTAAAAAAAAAATGGTTCATACTGCAGCGAGCAAGTAAGATGCTGAAATGTTTCAGTTGCATGTGAACACAGTGAAAACTCCAACATTTCCGTCATCTCAAATCTTTTTTCCCATGGAATTTAGAATTTTTTCTTTTTTTTTTTCTTCATACTTTAGTAATGGCCAATTCCTATTTTTGGCAGGGTCATACTGTTTTAAGAAGGAAAACCATAGATTACAAATTTATCTTTTGGCTTTTTTTTTTTTTCAGATTGTTGGCGCAATCTATATACTCAGCTTACAATAATAACACCATCTCTTGAAGTTATGAACTCCTGGTTTGAGTCAGTGACTTTTACATCTAGATCTTGTCCATAAAGATTTAAATTATATGTTTCTTTCCCATACTGCAGTGTTGAAATGTGAGCAAGTATTGCTCCTTTTATTTATAACTTTTTAAAGTTGAATGAGGCATTATGGATGTGTTCCAGATCTGAGTGTCAATGTTTTCATTTTTATACTGTAATATGAATGTAAAACTGATAACCATGTTTTCTGGCAGCATGAAGATTCAAACACGTTTCATCTTCATGATTCATTCAAATGGTGTAGTACAGTAATAGAAATCCAACAGACCCAACAGTCGTGACATGCATGCATTTATATATATATGTGTATGTATATATATATATATATATATAAAATGACTGAACTATGAAGAAGGAGGGGCACCTTCAGTCTGTCGTTTGTAAACAATGGACACAGTGTCATTACATCATTGCGTCATTATGTCAGCGGACTACGTAGGTACGTCTAAACTGAAAATATGACTTTTTTTGGGGGGGGGGAGCATCTGTATTTGAAAAAGGGAAAAAGTCGAAAGGAAATCTCACTATTTGATTTGCGTAATAAAAATTAAACTTCAGTATGTAACTCATGTAGTTCGTATAGTTATAGATGATGACTAGTTTTCCCCCTGAATCATTCATTAAAAAAAAATTCTCTATACATCCAAGATTAAAGATGGTGGTGCAAAAACAGCATAGATCAGCCTCTCTGGAACCAAAATGGCTCTAATTTTGGCTATTTTCTTTAACCTACTTTGTGTAGTTCTAAGATATCAGAAAAGCCAATGATATCAGAACAGGCATTATTCAGCATAATGATGATCTGGTGGAGAACTCAACATCAGCTTAGTGTGAGAAACAGGCATCCAGTGCTCAGTGTTGCCTGATGATGGTGACCTTTGGTGGGGTTAAAGGGGTGTGGGAGAAGGTGCAAACAAGGACTCGTGGTTGTGCTAACAGAAAACCCTAACTGCCTGGCTCACACATCCATTCTACTATCTAATACAGTGATCCCTCGCTACTTCATGCTTCAGTTTCTGCGGCTTCAGTGCATCACGGGTTTTTACAAAAATGTCTGTCTTCCTTTCGGCTTTTTCCCTTTTTACTCAGGAGTCGACACAGCGAATCATCTGATTCGAACGTTTTGATTTGGCAGAGGTTTTTTTTTTTTTTTTTTTTACGTCGGATGCCCTTCCTGTCACAACCCTTTTTAGCAAGGGACAGAAACACGCTGACGACTTTGCAGCTACTCTTTACGAAAGTCAGCAATGGTTCTTTTACATGCCTCTCACCATAGACAGTGACAGACATGGCCCGCCTTTGATAACCCAGTTAGCCACACTGGGGCAGGGTGTTTTACAAAAATATTCATTGGAAAAAAAAAAAAAAAAAGAAAAATAGGGAAATGGTTAAGGAAAATGCTGCAAAACAAGGCCAATTATGCAAAAAAAAACAAAAACAAAACTACTTAGCATCTGAGTGTGTGCACACACATCTGTACATGTGTATTTTTATTTATTTATTTTTTTACATCTTATGCATTACTTTTGAATGTTTAATTCTTATAAGCATTTATAGCGTTGAATATGTATTTATTGATATTACATATACATGTAGGTCTACGTCAGTCAATCCTACTTCCCAGAAATTGGTGGTTGCGGGGGAGGGGGATGTCCACGGTCCCTATTAACTGTGGAAAGTGAGGCATCCTGTATTTGCTATCAGGAAAATAAACTAGACTACACTGAATTGCCTCTAACTTGCTGAGACGTGGCAGTGTGCAAAAGTCTGAATAAGACCCTTCAGCTGATTGAGCTGGATTTGTTTTAAATGAATAGAAATGCAGTTCTGTAAAACAAGACTCATGGGAAGTGGCTTATGGATTTTTGTCATTACTGAAGTGAGGATACTGGAGGAACAGCTGGAAGACCTCGTTGAGCCCTTTGTAACAGAAGTGGACATCCCAACACAATTGTCTTTGAGCTAACATGGAAAACAATATGGAGGCATGAATGAGTCCAAATAAACCATGAGTATTTTTATTGTGTAAAATAATGTATTTTCAAACAATTGTACATAAAATGTTAATGTTTTTAAAAATGGGGGTGGGGGTTGGGTTTCATCCATTTCTCTCACCACAAAAATGTTACTCTGTCTTAATAAATAATTGACAAAATACTTTTTTGTGTTACACTTCAGTTCAAACTCCTAGATGTGTTTATTTGGGCCATACATGTTACACTCTTCACCTTTGGTGAAATAACTTATCCCTCTTTAAATCAAGAGCAACTCAACAGAACATTTTTGGTTCATCATCAACATGATGCCGTTATATAATAAGTATATGCCACAATTAACTACGTGCTAGTTTACAGCATTCCCAAGCATAAAATTCAGAAAGAATTCCACCACAGTGATTTATCCTGTCAGTTATGATGAGGTGATATTGAGGGGGAAAATGATGTATTTGTGATCAATCTTTAAGCTGGATGCTGCTGATGGAGCAGAAACAGCGACCAGAGAGTCTAGAGAGAGTGACAAACAAGCTCTTTTGCGAATCAGATGAAGAATCTGGACCAAACAGGAGCGTTGTCATATGAACCACAACAGGCCGAGAGTTTAAAAAGGTAGCACCATCAGGCCACTTCAGACCCAAGTGGTGCCGATGAATCTGCAACAGGTAATAGCTGAAGTAGGACTTCTCGCCAGCAAGAATATTATATTACAGTATACTAACGTCAGTAAAGTAATTCAGTTTACTTAAAACTAATTTCATTATTTAAAAAATTAAGTGTAACACAATTGCAGAAATAGTCTGTGTAATTATATACAGTTATTAAGAGCTTATTTATACATCTATGTCAGAAATAAAGTACAGCATGTTTTCAGTTACAGGAAAATAATCAAACACAGGGTACAGTACTGTGATCGAGTGCAGTCACTGAGGTTGATTATTTTTCCAATAAAAGAACATCCTGATCTTTCATTTCTCTCACACAACAGTGATTTGCTCCACATTTTATTTTTTAAAGAACATCATGCTTGCACTAACAGCTAATGTTGTGGATTGACACTGGAGACTCGTTCCATAAACACTTAATATACATCTACCAATAGAAAATTAATAATATAAAAGACTACATTTTAACTGCAGCAGAGTCCAATGGGAGCTAATAAGTTGTTACTATAGAAATCGTAAATTGAAAGATGGAAGACATTACCTTGAAGAGAGCACCATCATCACAGTGCCACACTATGCCCTCTACACGACCCTCATCGCTTTCCTGAAACCATGACTGAAGCTGATGATACTCAACTGTGGGAACATTCTGGATTTGCAGGATTCCATGCGGCACCAGAACATGCAGCGGATTCTTCTTATTGCCCAAACCTGAGGGTAAAACAAACACTTATTACAGGAATAGCTTTTAACTTCAGAAATTTGTGGGCAGTGGTGGTCTAGTGGTATAGGGCGCTGGATCGCTGATCCAAAGGTTAGGGGTTCGAGTCCCACTCTCCACAAGGTTGTCCCACTCTCCACAAGGTTATCATTTCATTTTTAAAATACTTTAAAACAAGGTTCCCCCAGTGCAGCTAACTGGGTTATCAAAGGCGGGCCATGTCTGTCACTGTCTATGGTGAGAGGCATGTAAAAGAACCATTGCTGACTTTCGTAAAGAGTAGCTGCAAAGTCGTCAGCGTGTTTCTGTCCCTTGCTAAAAAGGGTTGTGACAGGAAGGGCATCCGACGTAAAAACCTCTGCCAAATCAAACGTGCGAATCAGATGATTCGCTGTGGCGACTCCCGAGTAAAAGGGAAAAAGCCGAAAGGAAGACGGACAGACAGCTTTTAACTTCAGAAATTTGAAAATAAAAATGTAGCCTCCAAAATGGCACATTAGCAAGGTGCATGACAATCATCCTGGAAATCACGGGTCTGAATTGGGGTGAATTTTGATATACTGTTTATTACTGTGTATTAATCCCTTAAGGGATATTATTTCCTCTACATTTAACCCTTCCAAAGTGAGTACACACACACACACACACACACACACACACGGTGCAATGGGCTGCTACACACACATTGGGGGTGCCCAGAGAGCAGTTGGGGGGTGGTGCCTTGCTCAAGGGCACTTCATCCATTTAGGTGGAGTAAAGCAACATGCTGCTCACTTCCCCACCACCACACATTTTTCCTGCTGGTTTGGGAATCAAACCAGCGACCTTTCGGTCGGTCACAAAGCCACTTCTCAAACCATTAGGCTACGGCTGACCCAAAAACAAACAAACAAACAATTGCAGACCATGTTGATGGTGCAGTCTGTGGCAAGAAGTCATGGGAGTTCACTGGTCAAGCTCTTATGGGAGAAAGGATGACATTCACTTCCAGCAATCACCAGCCAATCATGTGAGCTCATTCGTACAAAAGAGCAGATGGTGTTTTCCTTCTGAGTGAGTTATGCCACTCCTAACTGCACCTTCCCAGCAGAGTGTAAAGACGCAAGCGCAGTATCACATGACACCAAGAATGTGGTTGCTTACGCCCCTCCCTGTTTGTTGGTGGTCATGTGTGATGGGGAGGCAATACTTGAAAAGGTAGGAATAGGCCATGAATAAATTCTCATGATACAAGACATAATATAATATAATTTACTAGGCTGTTCCAAATCGTCCCTAGGTGCCGATGTGAATGATTGTGTGAGTGTTGTGATTAATAATGTTAAAAACATCTCAGATACATTTCTCAGAAAGGTGCATTATGAGAATTTATGACCATTTTATATGAATATTTATTTATTTAACTGTATACAATCCAGCCTTTATGATTAACAAAAAAGAAAAGAAAAGAAGCTCATGACATTCAGTGGATGTACCAGTCAGGCTCACCATATGGGTTTCCATTCACATTGGTCCCAATGAGTTCCAGGGTTTGCTCCATCAGCTCGGTCAAGGGAACGCTTGTGACTTCCAGCATAGATTCATCCATGTCCGTGGGTTTAAGAACAAGAGCCACTTGGGCATCATAATCCACCACAGATGCATGCCAGCAGTACTGCTTATTGGAACTTTCCACTGGAACCCAGCCTTCAAAATAATAATACCCATATAAATATCCAAATAATACACTACCCGACCAAACCAAAAAAAAAAAAACCCAACAACAACAACAACAAAAAGGTCACACTTAGCCTTGCCGGGCAGTGGTGACCTAGTGGTATAGGGCGCTGGATCGCTGATCCTAAGGTTGGGGATTCGAGTCCCACTCTCCACAAGGTTGTCACTGTCTCCCCAGTGCAGCTAACTGGGTTATCAAAGGCCGGCCATGTCTCTCACTGTCTATGGTGTGAGGCATGTAAAACAACCATTGCTGACTTTTGACAAGGGTAGACTGCAAAGCTGTTGGTGTGTTTCCGCCCTGCAATGGGCTGGCGAGCTGTCCAGGGTGTACTCTGCGTGATACCCTGGTCAATCAGTACATTAAGGTCATCAGCTAGCTTAATTTTATTGCCATATTAATATTGCTGCACCTCAACCAGCCCAACTGCAGCAACAGTGAAAGAGATTACATGCTGTGATCATGGATAAATGCACTCCATGAAAATATTAAAGTGTGAAACTTTTTTGTGTGTGTATTTCAATTACAAATATTATATAAACAGGCAATTAGGGTTCATTATTATCTTTGCTTAAACCATGATTAAGGTTAAGTCATATTAATTAAGCTTGATCTTAATTGAAAGTGTTAAAAAATTGTATACAAATAATAGCTGAATACAGACCTGCAGTTGAACACAGTTGTACACATGGAACACATGTGAACCAACTCGCTCCATCCCTGTTTGATTAATTCAGATATCAGCATTTCCAGGAACTGAAGCTCAGATGGATAAATGTTATTTAGAGAGCACACAGTGAAGGGCTATTACTGATATACATATAAAGGTGAAGTCTATTGGGCTTTTTACATCCGAGCCTCGTGGCTGATCAGGCCGGTGCTTATCCCCGGTTTCCGTAGCGTGAAGCGACCAGGAGTTCAACTCCTTCAGGATGGGATGCTAGTAAATCGCAGGTTACCTTCCCAGTATATTTTTACTGGTACCCATTTATACTTCTGGGTGAACAGAGGCACACTTGCAGTTAAGGCCTTGCCCAGGGGTCTGAGCACAGTGGAGGTCTAACTGGGATTCAAACACACAACCTCCTGATCATGAGCCCAGTACCCTAACCACTATGTCACTGGCCCCACACATATAAGAACTACATAAATAAAAGTTGGTACAGTTCACTATTCTTCCCGATTGTGTACGTATAATTATTGTAACCTTAGAAACAGGTTGGGTTTTTCTTTACATTCGTGTGCTACTTCGATGCATACTATGATCAACAGTACATCAAATTTCAGTGTTATCAAATGTGAGGACATCACTTTCAAGTCATTCAATTCAGAATCAACTCACCTGCAGGAAGTGCAGCAAAATATGGTCTAAAATCTAAAAAGTACCTTTTATTTCTGAGTTCTTTTCAGATTAAGTTAATGCTAGTTTTGTACAGAGTAACAGAACAGGACGGTTGCAGTCTATTTTACCCGGAATGTGTCCATGTTCATCAGGTATCGGATGGCCACCCTCAACCTGAACTCGCTGTGCTGGAATCCAGGATTCAGGCACGGTTCGGAAATCTTCTTCTACATTCCATGTGAAACCTAAAGTTAGAGAAAAAGAAACCAACCAGATGTCACTGACAATACAACCATAGCGTGTAATCCGTAACCCAGTGCTTCTGAAATAGTGGGGTGCGCGGTATGATGCCGGGGGGGGTGCATATGACCCTGGGGAACATGCTTTTCTGGAATTGTGTACGAGAATTAAGTGTAATTGCACCTCCACTCCACTAGTTAGCAGTGGCGCTCTCATTGTCACGCTATGGTGTAGCAATTTTTCGAACGAGCAAACAATATGAAGCACAGTAAACAACCCCTCAAGAAACAACACAGAAAAATTTGGAACAGGAACGAAGAGAAAGGTGGAGAGAGACTTATTAAGACATAAATAAGTCAAACGTGTTTAAATAAGGATGTATTTTTTTTATTTCAGGCACATTGGTGAATTTTAAATCTTTTCAATTACAGATTAAAAAACAATGTTAATGAGGTTTTTCTTTATTGTAAGTTAAACTATATTTCTTTCTTTTTTATTTTCTTTTTTATTTTTAATGTTAATAAACATACAATGTTATGCAGAGGTGTACTAATAACAATTTTATAGACAAATAATACTATTTCTAGTCGCTTGTTGGGGGGGGCGTGAATTGTTTTTTATTTCAAGGGGGGCACCACAGAAAATAATTGAGAAGCACTGTCGCAGCCCATCACTTAACTGGGGTCTACATAAACAGTCTGAGTGATGGAGGTTGAAATAATTAAAAAAAAAAAAAAATCATACCTTTACACGTCTTTTCAGAATACTGAAATTTCTTGAACCTCTTATCTGCTTGCTTGGTGGGTTTCCGATCTAGGCGAGCCCAGAGATATGGTTCTCCTTCAAAGCAAAAGCGTCCATCATAAACAGGTCTCACATACAATCTCACATATTTCAAAGAGAGCACTTTCTTCTGAGTGCAGTACATGACTAGAACTCATGAAAGAACAGATTACAACAGAGTAAAAGTACATCAATCATGCAAGCAGATGTATGGCACCTCTGTACAGAGTGATGTAGCAGCATGTGCCATCCAGCTTTTCGGTGGCAAGCGCATGATGGATGCCAGACTCAAGAGCCACGGGATTCACTGTATTTGTAGCTAGCACCTGAAAATGCTGAACACAAAAGCAAGATCACGTAAAAGCTTAAGAGTGTTCACTCATAACCACAAAACTGCAATATTGTTTAGGAAGGAAGACAGAAGGGAGATTGAAGGAAATAAAAGAAAATAAGATAGATGGAAGGAGAAAAGGAAAGACCACAGATGGAAAGGAGAGGTAAAGGGACAAATGGTAACAAGAAGATATAATGTGGATGGACCTGTCTGTCTTCTTTTCGGCTTTTTCCCTTTTTTTACTTGGGAGTCGCCACAGCGAATCATCTGATTCGCACATTTGATTTGGCAGAGGTTTTTACGTCGGATGCCCTTCCTGTCACAACCCTTTTAGCAAGGGACAGAAACACGCTGATGACTTTGCAGCTACTCTTTACGAAAGTCAGCAATGGTTCTTTTACATGCCTCTCACCATAGACAGTGAGACACATGGCCCGCCTTTGATAACCCAGTTAGCTGCACTGGGGGGACAGTGGCAACCTTGTGGAGAGTGGGACTTGAACCACCAACCTTTGGCTCAGCAATCCAGCGGCCTATACCACTAGAACTAGACCACCACTGCCCCCATAATGTGGCTGGAATTAACAGTAATTAAAGAAACGAGAGAAGGGAATCAAGGAAGCAGGAAAGAAAGATGGAGGGGAGATTAAAGAAAATAATGAAGATAAACTGAAGGAAAGAGGAAAGGGACAGGGTGGCAAAAGGTGGTGAAGTAGTCTGAGGCATGTCTGCCCCTCAGTAAGAAGGTCTTGAGTTGAATTCCCAGGCTTAGGCATTTCTACATGGCGTTTACATGTTCTCCCCATTAGCTGTTTGAAATTAACCCACGGTGTGAGTGTGAATAGCTGTGTATATTGGTCCTGTGACGGACTGGTAAGCTGTATAGGGTGTGTCCCACTCCCGCCCAGGGTGCTGGGATTGTCAGATGAGGTACCAGCCTCCATGCAACCCTGATAGGATTAAGCAGTTCAGTAAAGGAGTTCGGAAAGAGAAGTATGAAGATTAAGCAACGGATGGAAAAAAGTTGTATTAATCCCATTTGGAAATTCACACAAACTAAAAGTAACAAAAGAAGTTTAAGAAAAGGCAGGAAGAGAAGAAAACTTTGAAGCTGTAATATTATAAAATAATATATAAATGTTAATATTACACAACATTAACTATGCCTTAAAAACAGTTTTCCCAACTATTTCTTTTTTAATACTGGACAAAGGGTGAAAGAGATTCATAATACAAACTGAAATATCACGACTTGTGGCTGTGTCACAAACCACACACCACACTACATGATGTTCACTATACAGTATATCATAGTTATTATTATATCAGGCCTCAGGTTAACATTTGACAGACCACAAGCTGCCGCCATCTTGGAAGTGGAACCATACAAACACCCACATTGTGAGGCAAACAGTTCATTTCTGTCAAAACAGGGAAAGTACGTATACAACATAAACACGTTGCATATCTCCGCCCGAGAAGTGCATTGTGATATAGGAAATATTTTCCATATTTATGCACAGTACACATTGTGTTACTCTGATACTGTACAAGGAATTGAACATTTACTGCTGGGTGTAAAAGCCATGGAAAGAAACCAACCTTCACATACAAACGTCACCAACGTGAGCAGAACTACATGAAATACTCGGGCGATAATACAGTAATTTACGCAGTCACATTGTCAGCACTTTGGCGCTAACCATAAACCCAATATATAATGTTGAGTTTGATCTACATTGTTGTTTACATTTGCAGAATTTTGGCAAGACGCTCTTATCCAAAGTGACTTACAATTATAATTCTTTTTTTTTCTAACAACCGAGCAACTGAGGGTCAAGGGCCTTGCTCAAGTGCTGAACAAAGTTGATGGTGGGGATTGAACTGCTGATCAGTAACCCAACGCCTTAATCACGAAGCCACCACTGCCCCGAGCCTGTTTGTTTATTAAAGCTTTAACATCAGCAGGACCATATGGTCCTCTTTCAAAAAAAAAAAAGAAAGCTAATAACTACTTTTCCTTATTGTTCTCAGTGCTGCTCAGGTGTTCTATACAGTGTTGTGGCGTTGCCTGTTGCAACACAGCTTGGTCCCACATGCTTCAGTCAGCTGTGAGACGACCTTAAGTATGCAGGATTGTGTTGTTAATGAATTTGTCAGTGTTATTATTTGTTATCATTATTATGTTATTTTTATTATTATTATTATTGGGGCAGTGGTGGTCTAGTGGTATAGGGCGCAGGATCGCTGATCCTAAGGTTGGGGGTTCAAGTCTCCACAAGGTTGCCACTGTCCCCCCAGTGCAGCTAACTGGGTTATCAAAGGCCAGCCATGTCTCTCATTGTCTATGGTGAGAGGCATGTAAAAGAACCATTGCTGACTTTCGTAAAGAGGAGGCTGCAAAGCCGTCAGCGTGTTTCTGTCCCTTGTTAAAAGGGTTGTGTCAGGAAGGGCATCCGACGTAAAAACCTCTGCCAAATCAAATGTGCGAATCAGATGATTCGCTGTGGCGACCCCTGAGAAAGGGAAAAAGTCGAAAGGATAGAAGAAGAAGAAGAAGTTATTATTATTATTAGTAGTAGTAGTAGTGTTATTATAATTTTGTTGAAAGAAAATGTGTTCAGGCTGTTTCCTGAGGCCTTTTTGATTCGGAAAAACTAGTGATAATTTTTTTTTTAACTGCAAAAAATAATTCAGGTGTTAAAGGGTTAAAACAAACAAACAAAATTAAACATACAGCTTTTATCCACCTTTTACATCCAACTGGGTTTCACTTTTCAGTAGTAAACGAGTTTTCACAATACTCGGATTTTCCACTCTTCAGGCTCACACTGGCTGTTAAGAGCAGCCAACAGTGACGGGACACACACCAGACATGGCTGTTTATAAATCACAATTCAAGGCCTAAAAAGCTCGCATTTAACAATTTATGCAAAGAGTCCGCCACAACCCTTCCTTCGTGTTCTGTAAATGTTGCTGACTAAAATTTTTGACCTCGAAAAATTTACACTCCTTCCTTATTACTTACATTATTGCTTTACATACAGGAGGTACACACAACTCAACGTATAATAATATGACTTGTAACAATATGAACATGATCACAGGCTGAAATCAACACAAATATCCCATTTGTACAGAAATCATAAATATGATCAGATTTAAAAACCTAACAAACGTGACAAACAAATGTGTATTAAGTGGACATTTTATTTGATATTAACATCATTAATTCTTCATTTTCAATGACACCCCCATTTTTTTAAACGACACTTGAAATTTGCAGTTGTCTTTAGCACATGTAAGATGTTTTGGAGACAAAGTCAGAGAGGCTAGATTGAGATGGTTTGGACATGTACAGAGGAGGGATAGTGAGTATATTGGTAGTAGGGTGCTGAGGTTGGAACTACCAGGCAGAAGGCCGAGAGGAAGACCAAAGAGAAGATTTATGGATGTGGTGAAGGAGGACATGAAGGTAGTTGGAGTAAGAGTAGAAGATACAGAGGACAGGGTGAGATGGAGGCGGATGGTTTGCTGTGGCGACCCCTGAAGGGAAAAGCCCAAAGGAAAAGAAGACTTGTCAGGGAAAAAAGCAAACCAAATCGAATCCGCTCGTGCCCACGCTCTGAATAATCCTGCTCGGATTGCAATCCTAGCGTCGATCACACTTCCAATATGGCGTCAGAAAACCAGCGGCAAGTGGCCCTTACTACCAATCTACACATTATAGTACGTCTATGGCGCTGATAATGTGCTATTCAGTCGACTAGTGTGCGATTTGGGATGAGACCCGGGCTCGTGCCTCCTCACCTGACCGTCCCGTTTTCTCGACGCTTCCTTCTCTTTCACGTCAGTAAGAAAAACACATGGGATTTTCTGCTGTACAGACCCGAGACGCCTCATGGTTCTTACCGAAACACCTCTGTCCTCCTTAACTCCCAGCGTCTACACGCTGTTCTACCATTTTAGGTTTTTCAAAACAATATCAATACGTTTGCAGAGACAGCGCCGATTATCTACATCGAGCGGATGAAACAAGGCTCTCTGCTGACCCCTGTTGGATCGGAGTCGTAACGGCACCAAGCTTGTCAATACAAGATGAATGATTCATTAAAGAAGTGATCCAGAAAAATCAAAAATGATTCTATGCATCAAAGCGATTCCGTGAAAAAGTGATTCAGTGATCTGTGAAAGGATTTTTTTGAGAAGAAACTGATTGAGTAAGGAACAGTGGCTTTAATAGTCGAAGGTTTCATAGTAAAATCATTGTGATGTGGTTTGCATGAATATTTTTTTCCAGTACGAATTGAGGACATGCATGAATTTTAAACACACACATGAATTATTCCTAATAATATCCAGAAATAAATCAATCTCAACTTCATAAATTCATTAAGTTCTGTGGAGTCTGAGAAGCAATCAATAATAACAGCAAGCATTATATTTTCCTTCACGAATTTTGACGTGTAAAGCATGTAAACGTGACCGTAGACCTGTCGATAAGTAACATCAAATCCAAACCTGTGAGTACAAAAATCACTAGTGTGACATTTAGAGCTGTGCTGAAGCTGCAGGATCATATTTGTAAAGTTAATTAGTTTTTTATTTACACATTTATTTTATTCCACAAGCAGCAATTTGAGTCTCGGACAGTCTCTCAGCGACAGCAGTCACCCTCTACTTCAACTCAGCGTCAGGCTTCATCGTGAACGGCTCAAGGCGCTCACTCTCAGGCAGCAGGTTGTTCAGACGCTCCATTAGAGGCACGGTCTGGTCAATGCCCATCTGAATCCGTCTCAGGATCATGGACATCTCGTTCACCTTCTGGATCTGCTCGGCGTATTTGGCATATCGCTTCTGTCTGTCCTGCATAATGCTGAATAGCGCCTCCACTGACAGATCCATCTGAAATAACACACACACACACACACACACAAATAAATACTTTTGAATGGCTCAAAAGCTCTGTCTGTAACCAGAGTGACAGGTTTATGACTGCACACGCTGTAACATGTTAACCTTGAGACAGACAAACAGAGTGGAAGAGAGACAAGCAAAAAAGAAAGTTCAAGAATAAGAGAGAAAGTGAAAAAATAGACAGAGAAAGAGAGACACAGACAGACAGAAGGAGTGACAGACTGACATGGAAAGAGAGAGAGAGAGAGAGAGAGAGAGAGAGAGAGAGAGAGAGAGAGAGAGAGAGAGAGAGAGAAAGGAAAAACAGATGGAATGTGACAAAGACAGGAGGGGTGAGGGACTGACTCATCGTGATGTCATATCTCCCTAGTGTTCTGTATTAATCTTTACATAATGTCACACTATAAATAAACACTCTATGATGAGAGAGACACCAGTGATGACCGTTTACGTCTATAATTTAACAGACAACAGTTGCAATGACTGATGAGAATTGTTTAAACTTCTAACTCAATCGTGATTCTGACGAACCTCTTTAATCCTCTTCACGAGAGCGTTCTGGTCAAAGGCCACAGCCTCAGCGCACTGATGCAAGTGGTCCTGATAACGCACACACAATTGCAGCACCTGCACTGAGTCCAGCTTCCCCAGAGATATGGTGCTGGGGGATGTCTGCCCACTCAGGACACCTAAACCCAATCCCATCGGGGAAGTGAAACAAGAAAGGGAGAGATTTAAGGGAAGGGGGAGAGTCTATTGTTGTTGTAAGGAGTTATTGATGTAAGGAGTATCCAGTACCAGTGGATTATCTTTGATGTTTTCCAGTTTCTTCATAATATAAGTGACAAGTATCACCTTTTTAAGTTTAAAAAGTAAAAAAAAAAAAAAGTCAGGCTGATGATAGCACGACTCTGAAATCTGCTATAACATGAGTGAGAAATCTTTTCAACAAATATTCAATGATTCAACTTTAAATTAATTCAAAGGAAGAATATCCCATTTTTTAATCAATAAAATTTGTAACTTCTAAACTGCATACAAATTCGGAAACGGTACCTGTTTGGGTTCCAAATAAAAACAAGAGTCCCTAAGAGTACTGGATGACTGGTGGTATCCCTTAACTTAAGCATACATACCTATTTGCACTGGACTGCCAAGTTGCACTGCCTTTAACTTACTTATGCTATAAGATACAAACATATGTGTTGTTTACTGTAAATACTGCTGTAAATTGGAATTCATCCTCTGGGTTTTATAAAGCATCTATATAATCAACTGGTACTGAAACACCCAGATACTCGTACCCTTCAACAGAGGCTGAAATGTGGGAATCTCCTGAAGTTTGATAACATCAGGATCATTGTGGATGTTGCGTAAAGACTGTGTTCCTTGAGTCACCACCACAATGTCGTCCATTTTTGCTCTGTGCTTCATTGGTGAGGGCACAACTATCAGAAACAAACAAATATACTGGATATCTACACACAAAAAGTACAACTCTAGTTTGTCTAACCATGGTCTCCTCATCAGCAGTGGCTCTTGGCATATTAAATTCTATTTTCCCAAAATACATAATATGAAGTGAATTCAAATTTGCTCTCGACTGCACAGGATGCAAAGAGGCACTGCAATCTTGATCTGAGAAACTAAATGTTTACCCACCGTTTCTTGTCACCGATTATGTGAAACCGTACCTGAAGCACTGTAGTCAGAATGCTTATGCTCAGTGTCGCCACTTTGTTCAGCTCCCATCGTGTCTGGCCTTTTCCTGTTAAAATAATAGTAAGAAGTGAAAAAACAACAACAACAACATTTATCTTCAATACTGTTCTTCATTTGTGGGGCCGGTGGCATAGTGGTTAGAGTGCTGCGCTCATGATTGGGAGGTTGTGTGTTCAAATCCCATTTAGACCAACACTGTACTAAGATCCCTGGGCAAGGTCTTAACCACAAGTGTACCTCTGTTCACCCAGCAGTAGCAATGGGTACCAGTAAAATATACTGGGAAGGTAACCTGCGATGCACTAGCATCTCAACCAGGAGGAGTTGAACTCCTAGTCGCGTCATGCTATGGAAACCAGGGATGAGCACTGGTCCAATGAGCCACAAGGTTCGTGTGTAAAAAGCCCAACGGACTTTACCTTTACTGTTATTCATTAACACAGTTGGATATTAAATGCCCCAGGTCTGGTTATATGGATCTCTGGATGATTGCTGGACAACTGATCATATACAACAGCTCCCCATCTACGGAATGCCCTTCCAGACCACCTGAGGGCATTGCAGACCACAGACCTTTTATACATGCCCAGAAATCCCACCCAAACCCTCCCCCACCCCCAATCTACAGTATTTGATTTTGTGCTGTTTTTGTGTTTGATTTTACTCTGGAACACTCTGAGATTCGTCATTAATGAAGTGATGACATATGTCAGTGTGACATTTGCCAGTGCAGTGCAACATTCATCACTGTAACGCCAATCAATCAAACATCTGTCTATGTAACACATGGCAGTACAAAATCTGCTGGTTTAATACCTGTCAGTTTTCTTGTACATTTGCTATTCTTCACATACATTTTCCTTGAAGAGTTTACACTTTTCTGTTTCACTTTAAGCTAGATTTCAATGTAAACCCCATCTTCTAATTAGAATAACTTTACAGCTATGATTTCAGATATAACTCTGTATGTAGCTGAACACATTAAAGACATAAATAAACTGACATGACAAAACCAACGAAGCACCAACTTACCGATGTTCTTTAACGTGTACCTGCTTTTAGCTGAAGTCAGAAGTCTTGACAAAAGACACTTAGCATTAGCCAGCTGTATTTCATTATAATTGTTTTATTTTAAGCCAATTATCATTATTTTGCGGCATTTTGCATATGTGAACGCATCTATTACTTTATAAATCATGCAAATATTTCATTTGATTCTATAACCAATTAAGTTTCGTAAATGTTTTGAAATAAGTCCGTTATCATCTTCCCTAAACGAACAAGCAGCGCGAAATGATGACGAAACCGCTTACGTATGACGCAAGTTTTAGGGGACGAAAAAGTATTTACGAAATTGCCAAGAACAAAACAAATGCTACAGTACAGTATATCATAGCGACCCCTGAAAAGGGAAAAAGCCGAAAGGAAATTTCTCTCTCTCATAATAGACTGTTTTTAATGTCTGAAACTGTGCATATTCTTCAGATGAAATTGAATTATAAATCTGAATTTTTATGTTTTTAAACGATTTGTTAGCTTTAATTATGTAAAATGTATTAAAAAACAAAATTACTACCATCTAACAATGTATAAGTTATTTTCTTGCATTTCGGTATAAACATACACAATGTGTACTTAAGTCTCTGTTGTTTATTATGTGGCACATGTTCATTTTCTATGTTTTTATTTAAACTTCAGTGCATTTATATTATGGCATTTGCCAGATGCCCTTACCCTGAGTGACTGACATTTTATTCCAGTTATTAGAACTGAGAAGTTAGAGGCCCAAATCAAAGGCCTAACAGTGGCAGTTTGTTGGTACTGTACTGGGGCTTGAACCCCCAAACTTCTGATAATTAATTCACAGCACTTTATCTTGATCACAGTCACTGTGGACGCAGAGTCTATTCCACAAAAACACAAAATCAGCATTGCTTTATAGTATATTCTGCAGTATAACTATGAAAAAGTCTGCTGGTACCCAGAAGAAATTGCTTCCCTTTTGGTTCTTATCAAAGTTTCTTCCCTTTGTCATCTCAGGACGTTTTCAGGTCCCGGGTTCGAGTCTCGGGCTCAGCAAGAGCATTTTTATATGGAATTAGCAAGGTCGCCTCATGTTTGTGTTGGTTTGTTTTGGGTACCCAAGGCTCACAGACCAAAGACATGCAGTTAGGCTAATAAGCTGGTCCAAATAGCCCTTAGGCGTACCTGTGAGTGGTTGTGTATGTGGCTTGCCCTCTGAAGGATTGGCAAGCTGTTCATGGTGTACTCATCCTTTATCCAGAGACAATGAGATAGGCTCTAACCTTCTGGCAACTCTAATAGGATTAAGCGGCTTGGCAAATTAATGAATGATTTGCATGTGAGAAAGATTAGTATAATCAGACCATGTAACACTGTAATATGAAACATAAAATGTGCAGAATGAAATGTGAACTCAGAATTAAACCCAGAAACCTGAAGAAATGTGGTGACTATAAAATCTGCTTTAAAGCCATGTCACTGTGCTTACTATACTGTACAAAGAAGCAGGGACGTTATGTGAGTTAATCCTCTGAAGCAGAGGTGAGTGTGCTTGTGTTTATTGGGAATAGATGAGAATAGTGAATTCAGGTGTGAGCCATCCGAGCCAGAGCAGAGAGAAAACAGAGTTAGAGGCACAGCCACCAAAATCAAAGTTCCCAAAAACACAGACCATAACAAAAAGAACATAAAAGGACATGGAATGTAATAAATTGGATAAACAAAACAAACAGATAAACATGCTACAGCACAGTACATAAAATCACACACACGAACATTCTAAACATTAACTTAGGTACTGCGCTAGAATAATAATTGAAAAAGACTTTAACACTACAGTGCTTTACAACAGTTCAGATGATTAGTCCTCTTCAGGCACTTCAGAGAAAACTGTGGTTTCTTCAGGAGAAAGTCTTATTTCTTCAGAAGAGACATCCAACGTCATTGCCTTTTCCTGGCCCTTAGCCAGCGTTTGAGTTGCATCATAGAGCTTAAGTGGTAATTGAAACACACTAAAAAAGGGCTCATTGACAACTTGTGCCCGAATGAGGAAAAAGGGGAATATACATCATCTGAACCAATCAGCAGGAGGGAGAACAGCCATTGGCTGAATTTGAAACATGCGACAGTTACCTTTGGATCAGCGATCCAGCGCCTTATACCACTAGACCACCACTGTCCCACTCTCCACAAGGTTGTCACTGTCCCCCCCAGTGCAGCTAACTGGGTTATCAAAGGCCGGCCATGTCTCTCACTGTCTATGGTGTGAGGCATGTAAAAGAACCATTGCTGACTTTCGACAAGAGTAGGCTGAAAAGCTGTCAGCGTGTTTCCGCCCTGCGATGGCCTGGCGAGCTGTCCTGGGTGTACTCTGCCCTCGCCCTGAGTTGGCTGGGATGGGCACCAGCCTCCCCGCGACCCTAATTAGGATGAAGCGGTTACAGAAAATGAACTGAACTGAACTGAGCGACAGTTACTCAGCAATCCATGAATATGCGGGCACGAGTGTAAAACCATGAATAGTCAGAGGCCTACTGTATATCAGGGGTTCCCAATCCTGTTCCTGATCTTACTGAAGATGTTTACTCCAACCATAATTATGCCCATCTGACCATTGAATCATTTAATCAAGACTTAAGACTTGGAAATGAAGACCAAGTGATGATTGCATTTGTTAGCTTGGCCCTGTGATGGTTGGAATTAAAATGTTTAGGAAAATAGATCACCAGGAACAGAATTGGGAATCCCTGATATATATTATTTCATCAAGAATGCATTATTAATATAACTGTACAGAAAATCTATTTGAATTTGGTTCAGTAAATAATACAGGAATAAAAAGATTACTATGGCATTTACGTTTCATCCTGCATTGCCAGCACCTTCTTAAAACATCAATCTGTCATAATTTTCTTATACAGTATAACATCAAAACACCAAAGTGTGGGGATAATATTAATTTATCATGTTCTTGTTCAATCAAATTTTGTTTTACCATTGTACGTTTTAATAATAAATTTAAAAGAAGAAATACAGTACTGTATGTACACACCATTGTGTCAATTATACGTTTGACCTCGCTCTGTGTGTGCGTGTGTGTGTGTGTGTTATTCAGGCAAACTCGTTTTACTGGTTTTATTTTATATTTTATTATAGTTATGCTGCATAATCTTATGTAAGACATTCACTTTCAACATTAATTTACGTTGGACGTAATTTAATTGTACGACGTCGATACCAATAATTTTTTCTGTTTCTTAATTGCTTTTGGTGTTGTTTTTTTTTTTTTTTTTTTTTTTTAAGCCTCTTGCTCTTCGAATCATCAGCCATGTCTTTTACTCGTCAGGACGAACTTTATATTCTGATTGGCCTCTACAGGTGCCAATCATGCGATTAGGTTGAAAAAATGTGTCCGGATTGGTATACGAATGTGCACGTGGGCATTGGGAGACGGGATTGGATGAAAAATGTAGGTTAGTGGCCCGACGGAAGAAGAAAAGTAGGTCAGAGACTGTGTTTATGTCACAGTTATCCCTGGGCTAGTGGAATAACCTTAACAAATGTAAATGTGATGCTGTTTTATACTTCGGGTGAGTCTGATGCTTTTATAATATGATATTATTTGAGTGTAGGAAAGGTGGTATCGGAAATAGTCTTTGTTTTTGATCGGAGTGGTATTGCTGTTTTAGCAGTAGCAGGAGGAGGAGCGTTAGTGACATTCCTCTAGTAAGCATTACCTAATGTTCACTTTTATAACTGCTCCACACCGTGTCTGTTTTTCATGATTTAATTTTACAGTCAGCTTTAATGTCTGCGCAAATGTATAAATTCGCGACACTATTATTACGGTAGAGGAGTTCATGGGGAGGCACGACTTTTATTTATAGAAGAGATGAAATGAAACCGGTGGATTATTACCATCTCCACTTTCTCCTTCTTTCCCACCCCATCCATCACTTCCGCTCCCACACCATCCTTCATTTCTATTCCCGCCACCACATCCTGCTTCATTCCCTCTTCCTTTCATTTCCATCACCGCCACCACAGCCTCCTTCAGTTTCATCTCCGCCACCACAGCCTCCTTCATTTCCTCTTCCTTTCATTTCCATCCCCGCAACCACTGATTTAGCCTATCCACGTTTGTCAAATTAAAATAGATAATTAAGTGCAGAGAGTGAAGTTTTTGTTGCTTTCCGACTGACCCCCCCCCCATGTGTCTGCCATTGAGGTGTGATGTCAACAAAGACAGATTTTGTGCGCGCGCGTGCGTGCGTGCGTGTGTGTGTGTGTGTGTGTGCGCGCGCCCAAAAACCATGTACTGTAGTCCTTTTTTCGTAAAATCTTGTTCTTAAATTTTTAAACTTTTTTTTTTTCAGATTTTGATACTGGTATACTGCACAAATTCCATAAAGGAAATTTGGCTCTGCATCGAATCTATCCAAAGTGAGAGCACTCTCACACACACACACACACACATACACACACACACACACACACACACACACATCATACACTTGGAGCAATTGGCAGCCACAAGTGCCTTAAAGGCACTTCATTTGACAAGGTGTAGGGGGGGGCTCCCCTGCCACCACAAGTTTTCCCTGCTGGTCCAAGAATTGAACCAGCAACCTTTTGGACCCAAACCAAAATTGTATTTATTTTTATTTTGATGTACTATAGTAAACCCCCCCCCCCCCCCCAGTGCAGCTAACTGGGTTATCAAAGGCGGCCATGTCTCTCACTGTCTATGGTGAGAGGCATGTAAAAAACCATTGCTGACATTTGTAAAGAGTAGGCTGCAAAGTCGTCAGCATGTTTCTGTCCCTTGCTAAAAAGGGTTGTGTCAGGAAGGGCATCCGACTTAAAAACCTCCTGCCAAATCAAACATACGAATCAGATGATACGCTGTGGCGACTCCCGAGTAAAAGGGAAAAAGCCGAAAGGAAGACAGACACAGTACTATAGTAAGCCCACAAGGGAGTTTGTATTATTTGTCTTCATGCTGATCATTGAGATGTTTATGTGCAAAAGTTTGCCAACCTGTATATTTAAGAGGGAAATTTATTAAGCTGTTATAAAAGCATATCTACTAGAGGTGGATATTACTTAGATTTTATGTATTTCGATACATTGCAAGAAGAATTTTAAATTAAAAGCGAGCCTGTTCTTGACAGTATTTATTCTTTATTTCAAAAGAAATCAATAACATTTTTAAAAACATGGTTTTTAGTCATTAAAATAAAAATTCTAAGCATCACACAAAAAAAATACTTAAAATGTAATATTTTAAACTTTGGCCCAATGCAGCCGTGAGGTGGGGGGCACAAACAAGTGCCCACCCTCAAGCCGGTCCCAAGCCTGGATAAATGCAGAGGGTTGCGACAGGAAGGGCATCTGGTATAAAACTTTTGCCAGAATACAAAATGCAAATTGTAAAGACAAATTTCATACCGGCTCGGTCGAGGCCCGGGTTAACAACGACCGCCATCAGTGCTGTTAACCAACAGGGTGCTGGTGGAAATTGGACTACTGTTGATCGAAGAAGGAGAGATCGAAGAAGGAGAGGTGGGAGCCATGTCCGCAACAGAGAGAGAAGAGGAAAGGCATGAGTTTAGGACTGAGAGTAGGGACTTTGAATGTTGGAACAGGAAAAGGTAGAGAGCTGGCTGACATGATGCAGAGGAGGTAGGTGGACATACTGTGTGTTCAGAAGACCAGGTGGAAAGGGTAGCAAGGCTAGAAGCATAGGAGCAGGATTTAAGCTGTTTTTTCATGGTGTGGATGGGAAGAGAAATGGTGTAGGGAGTCATCTTGAAGGAGGGATTGGTCAGGAATGTTCTAGAAGTGAAAAGAGTGCCAGACAGAGTGATGAGTTTCAAGTTAGAAATTGAAGGTGTGATGTTCAATGTTGTTAGTGCTTATGCCCCACAGACAGGATGTGGGCTAGAAGAGAAGGAGAGATTCTGGAGTGAGTTAGATGAAGTGATGCAGAGTACCCCCAGAGGTGAAAGAGTGGTAATTGGTGCAGACTTCAACAGTCATGTTGGTGCAGGCAACAGAGGGGATGAGAAACTGATTGGCAGGTTTGGCATCCAGGACAGGAACGCAGAAGGACAGATGTTGATAGATTTTGCAAAAAGGATGGAAATGGCTGTGGTGAATACTTCCAGAAGAGAGGGGAGCATAGGGTGACTTATAAAAGTGGAGGCAGGAGCACACAGGTAGACTACATCTTGTGTAGGCGATGTAATTTGAAGGAAGTCAGTGGCTGCAAAGTAGTAGTGGGTAAGAGTGTTTCCCAACAGCGTAGGATGGTGGTGTGCAGGATTCTGCTGAGGGTGAGAAAGGTGAAGAGGCAAAGGCAGAGCAGAAGACAAAGTGGTGGAAGCTGAAAAAGGAACAGTGTCATGTTGTCTTCGAGGAGGTGTTGGAACAGGTTTTGGGGGGTCAGGAAGTGCTGCCAGATGACTGGACAACTACAGCTAATGTGATTAGAGAGACAGGTAGGAGAATACTTGGCGTGTCCTCTGGAAGGACAGTAGATAAGGAGACTTGGTGGTGGAATGAGGAAGTGCAGGAGTGTGAACAAAAGAAGAGATTAGCTAAGAAGAAATGGGACATTGAGAGGACCGAAGAGAGTAAACAGGAGTACAGGGAGACACAGCGTAAGGCGAAGGTAGCAGTGTCAAAGGCCAAACAGAGGGTGTATGATGACTTTTATGATAGGTTGGACAGTAAGGAGGGAGAAAATGATTTATACAGGTTGGCACAGCAGAGAAATAGAGATGAGAAGGACGTGCAGCAAGTTAGAGTGATTAAGGACAGAGAGGGAAACGTGTTGACTGATGACAGAAGTGTGCTGGGAAGAAGGAAAGAGTACTTTGAAGAGATGATGAATGAGGAAAATTAGAGAGAGAAAAAAAGAGTAGAAGAGGTGACTGTTGAGGACCAGGAAGTAGCAAAGATTAGTAAGGGTGAAGTGAGGAGGACATTGAAGAGGATGAAGAGTGGAAAGGCAGTTGGTCCTGATAATATACCGGTGGAGGTATGGAAGTGTCTAGGAGAGGTAGCAGTAGATTTTCTGACAAGAACATTCAACAAGGTCTTAGAGAGTGAGAAGATGCCAGAGGAATGGAGAAGTGTGCTTGTGCCCATTTTTAAGAACAAGGGAGCTGTGCAGAGTTGTGGCAACTACAGAGGGATAAAGTTGATGAGCCATACGATGAAGTTATGGGAAAGAATAGTGAAAGCTAGACTAAGGCCTGCTGGGCATGTGCCACACATAACACTGATGGCTCAGGAAAATCCGTCAAACTTTCGAACTTTACAATAAGTAACATGCAATATAATTTATCATATAAATCAAATTAATGTGATCATTATGCTGGAGAGAAGTGGAATGTAATTTACCGGAATCTGGGACCGATTTGGAGCATGTTGAGCCTGAGGCTGAGTCCGCAAGTTGTGTGGTCATTTTTTTTCAGAGTCGACAGAAATATTGTTGCCATGTTTCGCAAAAAAAACCAACAACAACAAAAAAACATACATGGTTAATGTGCCTTGTTGGAGATCAGGTTCATGGGACCGCTTTCCTCTTTTGCTCATTTTAAAATAAATGTTGAAGCAAAAATCTAGATGCAGTAGGTCAGTAAAGTTCTGAGCAATTACAACATGAACCATGGTTTTGTTTTTAGTGAGAATTTCCCTATCCTGTATAAAAACAAATTCTATTGGCTGAAAGCCTTCGTGACATCCGCACTGCCCTATTACGGCATGGCTCTTATTATACCTGGCTCTCCACACATTGAATAATTGTAGATAAGAGGAAGAAAACACAATTGTGTTAGGATGACATGCTGGGACCGCTACGGTTGCCTTTTTTTTCAACGAACACATTACTTCCGGTTCAATTAGCGGGATTAGCCGAAGTTTTCTTTGCTGTTCCAAAGTTTTCTGAATGCATGTCAAAAAAACCGGTTTTACTTCAGAGTATTGCAATATGTATTGTTTGCTTGTTAGAACTGGTTTAAACCGGGTTTATTGCGCAGCTCTAATATCTACAAAACACCATTATTTTAAACAAAACCCAGTTTGTATATTTTCTTTTGTAGTAACATCTTTTGAGAGTCTCATCATAATTTTCCCCAAAAGTGTCAGCACAGCGTCACATTATAATCTCAAACATCAGTGTACGTTCACTTCGATTTAAAAGGCAGCATTGATCCAAATTATTTGATTATTACAGTACACCCCTGGTTCTGAGGGAGTGCAAACCTTTGTTTGAAAGTTAAATGAATTGTATGTAGCTGTTTAGTGAGAACACATTTAGAAAAAATTAACATGTCAACTGTGAGATTTAAAATAAAATAGTTTATAATTAATAAAGGGTTTTCAAAGATGATGTTTTGAATAATTTTTAAGTCCAGTAGTGGCACATCGAGAATGTCACTGTAAATTCATGGTGTTAAACTAATGCGATATGAATTAATTTGAATTTATGCTGTGTGTGTGTATTCGGGGTGTCATTAAAAACCTATTAGTGGTATCGATATATTGATTTAAAAAAATTCTGATGTATCGATACATTAGAATATTGCTGTACTGTTCCATAAATGCATTAAATAGAACAGACTAAGATATATTACAGTAGTTTGTATAATGCATTGAATATTTTGTAATAAAGTGAGCAATTACTAAAGCCAAATCTGAAATAAAAGGCAGGAAATAGTTTTCCACCGACAAGATTTTAATTAACACCTTTTTGTATTTAACAAATCTGTAAACACTTGTTCACTAGTTAATTTCAAGCAAGTTGTTTCTATTCTACAAACATTTGTAAATTGAAAAGTTTAAGAGCGATGCATTTTTACAATTCATAATTATGATGCAAGATGCACATATCTGCATTATCCGGTGATAAGTGTCTCTTGTTCAAAATGCTCCCAGCTGTTGAGAACACGTGCTCTGACGGCACACTAGAAGCAGGGACGTTCCATTTACCATACAGAGAGGCGCGACGTACCATTTACTAGGGGTGTCATTGAAAATGGCATTTACTACAGACACTCTCATGAACACAGGAAGCTATAACGTTAGAAGTATCGATATCCCTTTTATAGATATCGATCGACATAATTATATCAGCGATATTCTGATTGTCAATGACATCCCGTGTGTGTGTGTGTGTGTGTGTATATATATATATATATATATATATATAATATACACACACATAAATAGACGCTCCCCGACTTACGTTTTTGTTTGGTTCCATTCGGCCGAATGTAAATTGAAAATGAACGCAAGTTGTTACTGTATGTTCCAGTGACGTATGACGCTTATACTGTACTATACATCCATAAATACCATTACCGTATCTCATAAAACACCCCTAAATCAATTGTTATAAACATAACATTGTAAAATATAAACATTAATTTCAAATAAATTAAATTCAAGCAAAATAATTTCAAATAGATCATTATTAATTAATTTAACTCATCAAATATAACCTTTCTGTATGATGCGATCTTTCTGCTTGTAAATGGTTCCGATGGTCGATGGATGGTCATGTTACATGAAGCTGAGCCGAGTCACTTTACATAAAGCTTAAAAGAGCCAATCAACTCTTACAATATGTGAGGCACTCAACACTGAAAGTAGTTTACTTGCTTGTGCTTGCTTCCGGTCCTTCAAGTGAGCAAGGGCGCCGTTAAATACTCGTTTAGTACTCAGCCTGCACTGATGTGAATCACCAGCAGAGCGGAGAGTTCTCTTTCTTTTCTGGATTCGGGTTTTCATTCATTTCACAACTCTCTTTGCTTAACTGAGTATGCATGGTAGATTGCGCCGATCCAAGCAGATCGTTAATTCATCTGTGTATGAGACTTGCATCCATGCTAGTTGGCTTACGCTTCTGCTCAACCATATTTGCTTCGGGTTACAAAAGTCCACAAAACAGTGTAAACACAAAGATCACAGAGACAACGTCTTAACACAAGGGTAACACGCTATCTAACTGATATATAACTGAACTGGGAAGAAGGAGGGGCACGTTCAGTCTGTTGTTTGTAAACAATGGATGCAGCGTCATTGCGTCATTACTTCACTTTTTTTTTTTTTGGACCCCCCCCCCCCCAGTAAAAATCTAAAAAAACAATACGAATGAACGTAAGTCGGGGAGCGTCTGTACAGGGATCCCTCGCTACTTTGCTCTTCAATTCATGTGGCTTCAGTGCACTGCTTTTTTTTTTTTTTAGAAATATTCATTGAATAATAAAATAAGGAAATTAAGGAATAAAATAGGGGAAAACAATTAAGGAAAATGCTACAAAAACAAGGCCTATAATGCAACCCCCCAAACCAACAAAACAACCCAAAATCTCCCATCAAAACCAGTTATTATAAGCATTCATAGCATTGAATATGTATTCATTCATATTATATACACACAGATATGTATACATCAGTGGTGGTGGTGGTGGTGGTAGGGGGGCTGTGATCCTATTTCAGTGGTTCCATGGGGATCTTGGTCCCAATTAACTGCGGCAAGTGAGGGATCCCTGTGTGTGTGTGTGTGTGTGTGTATGTATATACAGTGGGGCCAATAAGTATTGGGCAATGTAGAAATGTGCAAGTTCACCCATTTAAAAAGATAAGAGAGGTTTGTAATTTTCACCATAGGTACACATCAAGCTTGAGAGACAGAATGTAAAAAAAAAAAAAAAAAAAATCCAAGAAATCGCATTGTATAATTTTTAAACAAATTATTTGTGAAAACGGCAGGCCAATAAGTATTGGGCAGCTAGAAAACAAAAATTATTTCGGCCCTCATTCGTTAACAGTATGAATGACACCTGTTTGAACTGATTAGATGCATAAGAGACACCTTCAAACCTGCACACTCCTTAAAACTGTCAGACTGCAGTCTTCACCATGACCAAGACCAGAGAGCTTCCCAAAAACACCAGAGATAAAATTTTACAACTGCACAAAGCTGGGATGAGTCAAACTGCAATTGGTAAACAACTTTGTGAGAAAAGATCAACAGTTGGAAACATTATTAGAAAATTGAAGAAGTATAACATCACTGACGACCTCCCTAGGAGTGGCGCTCCATGTAAGATCTCACCTCGTGGGGTTCAAAGGATCCTGAAAACAGTGAGCAATCAGCCCAGAACTACACGGCAGGAACTGGTCAATGATTTGAAGACGGCAGGAACCACCGTCACAAAGATGACAATACCTAACACACTATGTCGTCATGAGATGAAATCCTGCATTGCTCGAAAGGTTCCCCTACTAAACAAAAAACATGTAAAGACCCGTCTGAAATATGCTAAAGACCATCTGGATGATCCAGAGGAGGATTGGGAGAATGTGATGTGGTCAGATGACACCAAAATTAAACTTTTTGGTTTAAACAGCACTCGTCGTGTTTGGAGGAAGAAGAATGCTGAGTTGCATCCCAAGAACACCATACCTACTTTGAAGCATGGGGGTGGACACATCATGCTTTGGGGATGCTTTTCTGCAAAAGGGACAGGAAGACTGCACCGTATCAATAGCAACATGAATGGGACCATGTATTGTGACATTTTGGGTAAAAACCTCCTTCCCTTGGTCAGAGCATTAAAGATGAAACATGGCTGGGTCAGTGGTGGTCTAGTGGTATAAGGCGCCGGATCGCTGATCCAAAGGTTGGGGGTTTGAGTCCCACTCTCCACAAGGTTGTCACCCCCCCCACCCCCCCCAAGTGTAGCTAACTGGGTTATCAAAGTCCAGCCATGTCTCTTACTGTCTATAGTGTGAGGCATGTAAAAGAACCATTGCTGACATTCGACAAGAGTAGGCTGCAAAGCCGTCAGCGTGTTTCCGCCCTGCGATGGCCTGGCGAGCTGTCCTGGGTGTACTCTGCCCTTGCCCTGAGTTGGCTGGGATGGGCACCAGCCTCCACGCGACCCTAATTAGGATGAAGCAGTTACAGAAAATGAACTGAACTGAACATGGCTGGGTCTTCCAGCATGATAACGATCCAAAGCACACAGCAAAGAAAACCAAGGAGTGGCTCTGTAAAAAGCATATCAAGGTTCTGGAGTGGCCTAGCCAGTCTCGAGACCTCAACCCAATCGAAAACCTGTGGAGGGAGTTAAAACTTCGAGTCGCCAAGCGACAGCCCTCAAACATCACAGCTCTAGAGAAGATCTGTGCAGAGGAGTGGTCCAAAATACCAACTAAAGTGTGTGTAGACCTGGTCAAGAACTAAAGGAACCGTTTGACCTCTGTCATTGCCAACCAAGGCTACATTACAAAGTATTAAAAGTAACTTTTGCTGGCTGCCCAATACTTATTGGCCTCCCATTTTCACAAATAAATTGTTTAAAAATCATACAATGTGATTTCCTGGATTTTTTTTTTTTTTTTTTTTTTTTTTTTTACACTCTCTCTCTCTCAAGCTTAATGTGTACCTATGATGAAAATTACTAACTCTCTTATCTTTTTAAATGGGTAAACTTGCACATTTTACATTGCCCAATACTTATTGGCCCCACTGTATGTGTGTGTGTATATATAGATTTTTTTTTTCTTCTTGAAATGGTGTGAATCCGAAGTGGTTATTCAATGTTCTGCGCCGATCATGGGCATATACACTGATTGAATGTTAAATCTGTAACTACAGTGTGTGTGTGTGTGTGTGTGTGTGTGTGGTGGGGGGGCACTCACACCTGTGAGCAATGCAGTATCAGCTTGAAGGGACACAATGTTCCTGAGCCCATGCCTGCTAAATGTGCAGTGCACGCGCACACACAGAGCGAGAGAGAATGAGCAAAAACATGTTTATACATGCTCTGTTTAATTCAGCTTCAAAACACAGATAGCTAATTAGCACTCAAGCAGCACAAATGTTAACCAAACCCGGTAGTTCCCCATTTGGTCTGGGATAGATAACTTATTAGGAGCAAATTTGTGGTTGACAGGATTATGAGCTAAATGTCCAGAACATAATAAAGGACACATGTTTGCTGAAAGGTATATTAATGGCTAAATTAAAAAAACAAAAGCAAAAATCCTTGACTTTTGTCTTTGTTTCAGCTGTAACTAAGCTAACTTTGGCAATGGAGAGGTATAACATTAAGTCTCCCCTGTGATCGCTTACCAAAGTTATAAACGACTGTATTCTCTCTTATTGAGTATTTCTGTACTTGTACAAATAACCCTGTGCATAAAGTAAATTTCAGGAGGAGGAAGATTGATCATTGATCAAGTCAGTATTTTTCATACTTTATTTTATTAGATATTTATATGTATTATGGTTTAACCAAACTTTTTTTTTTTTCCCCTATCAGTTTCAAGAGTCAAGAGACTATTATTGTCACGGTGTTCACATATAGTAACATTTTTGTATGAGAATCTCAGCTTTGAAAAGGTTAAAACGAGACAAACTGCAATTATCATCAAGAGCAGAATATAAACACAAGAAATTATATACATAAAAGAAAAGAAAAAAGCTGAGAGCAGTGTGCTGCCACCAAGTATTTCAGTTTTTAGATAATCTTGCATATGATGATAGTCACTATGTGAGTTACGACCACCTGTACTTATGACCACGTCTAGCAGATGCTTATTATGAGTTTACTGTATGGCAGCGTAGTGCGTAAGAGAGTTGTGGCAGCACAGCATCTCACACTCACAGCATTCTACCACTACATTCTGTGACTAGATACCGTCACAGTGACATCTCTTTTACAGTACAATTTTACATTCATTTACTGTACACCGTTACCATGGCTCCCAAGAGGAAGTCCGATTCATCAGATGGCAATTCTACCAAGAAAGCAAGGAAGGCACTGTTGTTTGAGAGGAGGATGAAAGTGATAAAGCAGTATGAAGGAGGAAAAAGTAAATTCCATCGCTCAAGATCTCCATCTCTTCCAGACCACGGTGGCTACAATTTTGAAGGACAAGGCACAGTGAAAGCAGCAGCCTCAATTAAGTCAACTATCATCACAAAATAGCGTGAAGGACCGATTGCAGAGATGGAAATGTTGCTATACATGTGGTTGGAAGATAATAGGCAAAGAAATGTGAACGTGATGTTGCAAGCAGTGCGTTCATTTCACATGTTGAAAGAATGTGCAGGTGAAGAATAGGCTTCACATGAATTCCTAGCGACTGCTGAGTGGTTTTGGTTTCATTGTGTTAAATATCCGAATTACGACTGGTTGGTTGGAACCGATTGAGGTTGTAACTCGGATAGTGAGTGTACTTCATTTTCATCAAAAAAGAAAATGAAAGACTATTGGTACATAATTTGATGAAGTGCATTTTTATCTAAGAGAACGTTTAACTCCTTCCTTCAGTAATGTGATCAGAAGTATGTGCATACCCAATCATCATGTTCCTCTGCTATAGTAAATTTCACTCTTCTGCTTGTCTGTGGGGTTTTTAAAAATATTTTTCAGCCACAAGAGCATTAGTGAAGAGGTTGGTGTTGGGCAATGATTGCAGGATTAATAAGTATTACTCAGTATAGCCAAAAAAATCAATTGCAGACCCTCAAAGTTTTTTGCAACATCATTATCATGTTTTAAATTGTAAAAAAAAAATCAAATCTTGTTTTGGTTGTTTGGTATGTGTATTTCCTATACTATGTTCAAAATCACCTTTTTTAGGGTGCAGCTGTTTCCTCTTTGTGGAGCACAGTTGAAAAAGGTTAAAAATTACTTTTGGTTTCCTGTTTCTGGTAGAATATGCTAAAACAATTTTACTGAGTAAGTTTAAATTTATTTCAGCGCTATTAGCCTCGCTGTTCAAGATGTAGCCCAGGATTGGCTCCAGCTTCCTTGCGACTCTACGGTATACAGTCGGCCCCCGACTTATGAAATTATTCCGTTCCAGCGCCTATTTAGTAACGCGGGAGTTTCGTCAGTAGGGGTCGCATTTTACATGTTAAACGCCCGATTTGTTCCAAGGCTCCCAAAACAACTCCATATACCCTTTAAAAATGATAAAAGTACACCAATTTTGTGTGAAATATGTGTTAAAAGTAAAAGAATGATTGATTTATTAAACCATTTAAATATTTTAACATATTAAACCATTTTATTAACATATTTATTAATTAAACGATTATTAAACATTTTTTTATTAACACCCCCCCCCTCTCTCACACACACACACACAGACACAAATACGCATTAAATGTGTATTGTATACACATTGAATTATACATCTTGTGGGCGTGGCCCACAGCGCTACAATAAACATTTAAAGTGCATTCCCTGCTTGACAGATTGGAGGTCCAAACTCAACTTTAACTTGATTCTTTGAGGGATCTGAATTCCAGATGAGCTCAAATGTGCCACATTTACTGAATTAAACAACTTAAAAAACTAAACTAAAAGAGATAAGCTTCCTTCTCTCTCTCGCTCTCTCACACACATACGCGCGCTCACACTGTCACTCACACACACATGGACGGGATGTTTTATTTAAAGCGGAATTACAGTACCTGTTTGAAAGATCAGAGGTCCTCACTGTATTTCCGATTTCAGGTCTCCTTCTGGTTCTGCATCATCCCTCCTAGCCAATGGGAAGCCAGCTGGGCGGGATGTTGAGAGACAGCCAATGAGAGAGCAACTCGTGCATCGTGTGAAATTTTGATTGGCGCGTTTGAATTTTGAATTTCTTTTCGTAAGAGGGGGTTGTTTTCGGTTCCCGGGGACGAAAAGTTAGGAAAATGTTTTTCGTAACCCAGGAGTTTTGTACCCTGGGGTAAGTAGGGGGCCGACTGTACAGGAAAAAGCATTACAGATCCTGGATCTTTTAGGTGGCCCAAAGCTCAGGGTTCCCCTCACCTGCCCCAGTGTCATGATTGAAATCTGACTAAATAAACTATAAAAATCCCATTTTATGTTTTGTTTTCTGTAAACACCATTACTAAGCGTTGTTTACTTTTGTTTAGATCAATATGCTGAAAAGTCTAGCATAGACGCCATTAGCCACAAAGAATCCCAGAGCTATTGGGTGCTTCAAAATGCGGCTTACTTGACTTGATTCATGTGCATGTGTGGATCGTACCTTTATTACTCCACCCTCTGATTAGTACACCTGTATAATCAGGCAGTGTTTTGGACTGTAATCAGCGACACAGCTGCATATATGCAAGAACATTAACATATTAATAATGCGGGTGACACTGGTAGTCTATTTGTTAGGACATCCATATCATAGCAAGGGGTCCTGGGTTTGTGTACTGGGCTCAGCAAGGGTGTTTGAGTGGAGCTTGCATGGGTTTCCTCTGGGTACCCTGGTTTTCTGATAGTCAAAAGTCCTGCATTTTAGGCTAATTTGCTGTTCCAAATTGTGTGTGTGTGTGTGTGTGTGTGGCCCTGCAATGGACTGGGTGGCTGTTCAGGGTGTACCCTGCCTTTGCTCACAGCTAGTTAAGATTAAAAAAAGCTTCAGCTTCCTTGCACCCCAAGTAGCTTTAAGTAGTTCAGCAAGTGAATAAAAGAAAATGAACACTGAAACCTGTCTAGTCTGTACTGTTATGTCTTTCATGTGATAACATGATTCAAGGTCAACCTGCTTATTATTGATGATGTAATAAACACTTAACATCGCAACATTTTTGCATCACTGCAATAGGACTGTAACAAAATGAATGTGGAAACAATGCTAATATGTTTGGCCCCCTATTTACGAAGACCCCGGGTACAAAATCCCCGGGTTACGAAGATCCTTTTCCTAAGTTTCCGTCCCCAGGAACCGAAAACAACCCCCTCTTACGAAAAGAAATTCAAACGAGCCAATCAAAATTTCACACGATGCACGAGTTGCTCTCTCATTGGCTGTCTCTCAACATCCCGCCCTACTGGCCTCCCATATAGATACAGAAGGAAGCCTAACTCTTTAGTTTTTAGTTTAGTTTTTTAAGTTGTTTAATTCAATAAATGTTTAATAAATGTAGGTGCATTTGAGCTCATCTGGAATTCCTATCCCTCAAGGAATCAAGTTAAAGTTGAGTTTTGACCTCCCTGTCAATCAGGGAATGTGCTTTGAATTCCATGTCTTGTGGTGTGGCCCGCAGAGCGCGTGCGAGAGAGAGAGAGACAGGTGTGTGTGTGTGTGTGTGTGTTAATGGTTTAATTAATAAATATGTTAATAAAATGGTTTAATGTGTTGTTAAAATGTTTAAATGGTTTAATAAATAATTTTAATAATTTTTCTTTTACTTTTAACTCATATTTCACACAAAAATTGGTGTACTTTTATCATTTTTAAAGGATTTATGTGGTTTACTTTTATCATTTTTAAAGGGTTTATGGGGTTTACTTTTATCATTTTTAAAGGGTTTATGGGGTTTATCCAGTCTAAAGACTGGAGCCTTGGAACAAATTGGGCGTTTAACATGTAAAATGCGACCCCTACTGACAAAATCCCCGCGTTATGAAAGGCTGTGGAACGGATTAATTTCATAGGTAGGGGGCCGACTATATATGAAAAGTAAATAGACACCTACATTTTTGATTCATCCAAACATATGCACATTAGCCAAATTGTTGGAAATACCGCACAGTAGTTTCAACTCAGTTGGAGTTTGTCTACACATCAGTTTCCTTATAACAGCGATTATTTTCGACAGTTGGCTTAAAGGGTACCTGTAGTGAAAGCGCTCATATACCTAATTTGGATGTATTGTGTGTAGCTAGTGACAATACACCTATAAGGCATTTATTATATTCGCGCACAAACCAGCTTTAAGCGATTTAAGGGTTTCACTAACGTCAAGCTTCAGAGCACAGGAGTTTTAAAATGGCGCATTTGCCATGATGTCATATCGTTGACAAAGCCTCGACCGGAACTGCGAAATTGCAATGTATACGTAAGGCTATATACCTGACACATACAACACAAGCTTACAGAAACTTGGAAAAAACAGACATTATAGTACTTTTTTTTTTTTTTTTAAACCATGGACGAAGACAATGTCGTAGAAGGAGCAGAAGGTTATTAATATGAACCACTGAAGAAAGACTATCCACATTTAGTGAAATCAGACCAGGAAAGTGACGATTCGGAGGACGATATTGGATAGTCGGCAGAAGCGCTTACACGGGAAAATCGTAGCAAACAACCAGCAAATATTTGGTGCTCTTGTGGAAAATGCGTGCGTCAAAAAACCGATCAGGAGTGCTATTGTTGTAAAGAACATGAATTGCTTGAGGAAAATATACTGACATTCTGCAATTGGCTATACGACTGTCAACGATGTTACGTCACAATGACCTTTAACCCCGGTGAAAAGAAGCCAACATGTCCGCACGCTCAACCTTTGTGAGCATGGAATGTCATATAGAATAAAAGGAAATGTGGACTTATAAGTAAACTACTGACATGACGTGATGTTTAAAAGTTGTTAATAAAGTATAGTGGATATTTTTTGAATGCTGTAAATTTTGGGTACAGGTACCCTTTAACCATCAAGAGACACCTGTCACAGGGTCCAGGTTGACCTGAGCTGGATGAACTTGATTTCTTGCTTTTGTGAAAGAATTGTACAATCACTCTTTTGAGGGTGGCAAGAGGAATCCAAGGGTTTTTTGCAAATTGATGCCAGGAAGTCTACCCTCAGATCGACCCACAACTATAAATATATAAACAGGTCTAATCTGTCAAGTTTCACCGATAAAACTCTTAAGAGGTGTCTATTTACGTTTTGATATGGCTCTGTAATCAGTGGCGCAGTGATTGTCACGTCTGCCTCACGGCAAGAAGACCTGGGTTCGATTCCCAGCTCGGGTGGTTCTGTGTGGACTTTGTATGTTTTCCCCGTGCTTGTGTGCGTTTCTTCCGGGTATTCGGTTTCCTCCCACTGTCCAAAAACATGCACAGTAGATTAATTGGCTGTTCTATATCTCCCCAAAGTATGAGTGTGAATGGTTGTGTGAGTGACCCTGTGATGGCCTGGTGAGCTGTCCAGGGTGTACCTCGCCCTCGCCCGGACTCAGCTGAGATGGGTGCCAGCGTCCCTACGACCTTAATTAGGATTAAGCGGTTCAGAAAATGAATGAAATAAATGTCTCTGAACTCCTTAATGTCACTCTTGCGCTGAATATCCATAGCATTTGTAGATTTTTATTAGCCCCCCCCCAAAGTATTTATTTAAATTTTTCATTATTTTATATATTGATTGTAGACATTTGTCATAGTTTAATGTTACCTGTTTCAGATACTACTGTTACCATTTTGTTGGGTATGGTCGATATATTGATATGAGAGATTATATTGTGTGGTGTTTTGTTTTTAAAGCAGAAAGAAGCAAACATGTCTAATTTCTGTTATTTAAAAGTACCACAGAGTCCCTCATAAGTAATAATACATAACTGTCCCTGACAGTAACAGTGAAACGAATTCAATATTAGGTGTGATGGCTTTGTTTAAAAATAGAATGGCATCACGTACAGTTTGTACAGTGTCTACTGTGGACCTTACAAAACCAGCCACAGTTCTCCTGAAAATGTTGACTGTAAATTTAATTCTTTGTTTGCATGCAAATCACAGCAGCTTTCATAATATTTATATCTGAAAAATGGTCTCTTGTACATGTGTGGCTTTCCTTTATTGACTTAGTGTGCTCACTTTTGTTTTTTTATTAATGTGGCGTTTCATTTTGTCCTAGAAGACTAATGTTTGGAAATCTAAAATGTTTTTCCTATTAAGGTCTGCTGGCGACCTGATAAATCCTATGGGCTGACCAGTAAATATAGTAGATTCATAATTTCACTACTCCTGTTGGTGTGTGTGTGTGTATTTATACATCAGGTTGTGTTACATAGTTGTGTTTAAACCTGAATTCATTATGGAATTATGGATGATGTTAATGTGTAGGTAAGACAAATGTAATATCATAACCGGCAAAAATAATTGAAGAGGCAGGTTCAATCTGTTCATACAATGAATTGAGCTGAAGTTTCATAACATGAGGCATTTATCATAATCTGAACATTTAAACTGTAGTTTTTCTATTCTCAGATTTATAGATTTGTGGGTTGGTGGATAGATAATGGATGGCTGAATGGATGCCTCGGAAATTAGGTGGCTGTATAAGTGAGCACAAAGAAATTGGTGAATAGGTAAAAAAAGTGAGTTGATGGTTAAATGAATAGATACATTAGGTGAGGGATATTGAAGTAGATGAATGAATAAATAGATAGATTGGGTGGATAACCGGGTAAATAAATCAGTGGTTTGTAGAAATTTAAGGGGAGAGTTAAACAGATGGATTGATTGGGTTGGTAGAGGGGGGTGTATGTGTGTATGTATATATATGTATATATATGTATGTATGTATATATATATATATATATATATATATATATATATGATGTAAAGGGTAAAAAATAAATGGGTGGGTGGATGGAGGGCCTGGTGGAGTTGTTGGGATGTAGTTGTTGGGCTATATAAATAGTGGGTTATCAGCTTTAGAGCTGATTAGGTGGAAATGTTTGAGACACTTCAGTATGTTTATAACCAATAAAATTAAAATAGTCTTCTTTCTGCTTCCAGAACACTTCAGCGGGACCTGTTGGAAACTCGTGTTTGAGTTCATGTGGTGAGTATGTTCAGTTAATGGTCTTATTTCTGACATGATTTAAAATCCCCAGAGGACGTGACCATGGTCTTCATGCAATAATAACGGGTGGGCTCAAAAAATGTTTGTGCCCTTTCCTTTGCTATTTGCAGGTAAAGTTTAAAGTATTTCTCTCTCTCTCTCTCTCTTTTAGATGAGCTAATGGCGGACCAAAGGATGGACATTTCTTCCACGATAAATGACATCAGTAGTTCTGTAGGCACGCCAGGCATAGACTTCACACGCAAAAGGAAGGGCAGCGCCACCGAGTACCAGTGAGAACACACACACAGATTTACCTAGTACATACAGTACAGTATGCACATGACCCCGATATATTCAAACTCCAGCTCAAAAAATTATGAATTATGTCGGACTCTGACTCAGTGTATGCTTGCTCTGTCTTCATGCTTCCATGGTGAAGGCGAGGATAATTTGTCACTTATCCTACTCATGAAGACAATAAAGGACTGATTTAACTGTCTGTGACATGCTGTGAAAAATAACATTAAATATAAAGTGAAATCTGTCACATGCTCAGATAATTTGTTTAGCACAGTATGTATAGCTGTTAACCCCTAGTTCACTTCAGTACAATATAGACAAATAGCCAATGTCTTTATCCCCTGTTAATCACAGGCACTAGAGAATCATGGGTATATAGGAGCTGATGTATGTTAAAGTGGGCAGATGTCACATTCTGTTAATTTAATTCTGAATGTTTTGCTTTATTAACATAGTTTTTGGACTTTGTTTTTCCAGAATCGATGGATTTTTATTTGAGTATGTATCAACATATCTTGTGTTTTTAAAATTAAATTATACTTTCAGATGTGGTTGTTGATTGAAAAACAGATGGCTAATATATATATATATATATTTTATTAATTTCTAGTGATGGTATGGACATGGATAAAGATAAACATCTGGGAAGGTAAATGTTAATGCATTTATTAATTAATTTAAATTGAATTTATTAATTCAAGAATCTTAAGCATTTTATATAATTGTAATTACATTGAATTTTATTTATAATAATACAGTAGGTATTCGGTTCCGAACCCTCCCACGAATCGAGATAATTCGCGAGTTCTGCACCCGGAAGTAAAACCCCATGTATCACGTTACATGTGCGAATCAGCAGCCAGAAGTAAAATACTATGCATTGATTACATGAGCTAAAATATGCTTCTTAAACACATTCTATTATTATTATGGGTGCTTATATAGCGCAATTTCATACACGCGTATGCTCTATGCGCATGAGACCCCAGCGCTCCCTGCGCTCCTGGTACCCGTCCACACTGTACGGCACCAGTTGTTGCGTTGTTCTATCCTTTTGATGCTGAGCGCCAAGCAGGAAGCAACAACTCCCAAATTTTAACGTCTCATGGAATGATGCGGCTGGATTCAAACTCCGACTTTCCAGAGGATAGAGCATCCGCTCTATCAACTGAGCTAAATCCCCGGCCTATAGACAGTCTTACTCATTAATACAGTATTCATGTAATATAATATAATAAATGATTAAGAAAAACTTTTCAATTTTTACTCTTATTTTTATTGATGATAAAATATAAACATTATACAGCATATACTGTTGTAAAGCACTCGTTTTAATGTCTTTTTCAATTATTATTCCAGTAAAGTACGTAAGTTAAAACCTGAAGGTGGCTGGGATGGGTGCCAGCCTCCCCGCGATCCTAATTAGGATTAAGCGGTTACAGAAAATGAACTGAACTGATTATTTATATATTTATATATATATATATATATATATATATATATATATATATATATATATATATATATAATAAAAAATATAATTTATTGTATTATTACATTTCAGAGAGGACCAACCGGGTAGGATAAAAAATGCCAGGTAAGTACGCCACAGTAAAAGTAGTGTAATGAGATGAATATTTCTACTACATAAAAATTTGTGACCACACTGGAGGAATGTTCTGGTTTTACTTCATTAAAATAATAAATAAATCCATGTTGTGTTCCAGGGAAGCCCACAGTCAAATCGAAAAGAGGCGCAGAGATAAGATGAACAGTTTTATAGATGAGCTGGCTTCGTTAGTGCCAACATGTAGTGCCATGTCTCGCAAGCTAGACAAGCTAACTGTCCTGCGCATGGCTGTACAGCACATGAAGACATTACGAGGTAAGAACGACTCCTAATGACATGCGCTCTTTATATCCTGATCCCTATTAACCTGCATCCTCATTACTTCTCAGGAGCTACAAACCCGTACACAGAAGCAAACTACAAGCCAGCATTTTTATCTGATGATGAACTGAAGCATTTGATATTGAGGGTAAGTTTCAGATAGACATAGATAGAGATATATACATGTGCGCACACACAAATGATCAAAATTTTTAGAACACTCCAATTAAAAAAAATAATAATTAAAAATTATCCAGTTTAATATGTGTCATTGCACTCTGAAATGAACACACAGTACAAATAAGCAATTTCAGTTTCAGGAAATTATGGAGTCAATTTATGGACCAAAATGTATTCCAACTTTTTTCCTAGTCAAAGTAGCTACCTTTGTGAGATATAACAGCTGAACAAACTTGTGGCATTCATTGTACAATAGAAATCAAATTCTTCAGAAAGTTCTTTCCAAGTATGTTGTAAAAAGTGCCCATACCCAAATAACTAGGTGCATACCAGAGGATATTGCCGGGTGCTGCAGAATGTTGTGGTAGCCATTTTGGTTCAGGGCACCGCTCACTCTGTACAAGACATTAATCCTGGATCCAGTGCAACAGCACCAAACCATCACAGTGCCTTCTCCATGTTTAACAGCTAATGTCACACACTGTGGAAACATCCCTTCTCCTATTCAATGGCGTACAAAGATCCTGCGTAATGAACTGAACTTGATTCATCTGTCTAGAATACCTCATTTTATTCTTTAGTAGCCTACTGGCGGTGTTTTATGTTCATGACCCAGGCAGGGTTGTAGGTGATCAAGAAAACTGGAAACACCTGTAGGCGTTGGTAGCACCAGCCTTCAAGGCTTGAACAACCTCCATTGCTGCAGAACCAGATCAACTTTAAACTGCTAACTCATTTTATGCTCCCTAAAAGAAGCATGTTGGTGTAATTCTGAAATGTACATTGTTTTAGGTAATTGTTGTATAAACGTCTGTCAGTTCAACGCATACCATTTCAAGCTACTCATTGTACTTAAACGACTTGAACTGCAATAAATAACTGGAAAAATTGGGTGTTTTAAAACTTTTGTGTATGTGTGTATGATATGCTCAATGATGTTTTATCCCGTTGTTAATAAATTAAGGAAATTCAAATATTTTTGAAAACTTTAGCATTTTAATTATGATAATGGAAAAAATATTCCTTCACACCCTAAACAGCTCGCCAGTCCATCACAGGGCCAACAGTCACAACCTTTCACACTTCTACTCACACACAGGAGCAGTCTAGGACAGCCAGTTAACCAAATGTGCATGTCATTGGGCTGTAGGAGAAAACCAGAGTACTCTGAGGAAAAACATGGATAGAACATGCAAAGTCCTCACTGAGCCTGGAACTTGAACTCGGACACATTTTGCTGTGAGGTGGCTGTACTAACCAACTATACCATGTGCCATCTTAACTGGAGATTTTTAAATGTAAAGCAAAAAATTCAACAGAAGGCTATTCTGTGTTCAGTATTTACTTTGGGCTCCATTGGACATTAGAAAATCAGGAATTTTTGATACCATGTTTTGTTCAAGTTGTTCCACTATTCCAGCTATCTGTTTTCTTATTCAATTAATCCTTGCACAATTTATACATAACCGTTTGGGGTTGTTGATTTCCTGATTATTTACGGCTATTTTGAGCTGTGAATTTTCTCCCCTGCAGGCTGCTGATGGCTTCCTGTTCGTTGTTGGATGTGATCGTGGCAAAATCTTGTTTGTGTCGGAGTCTGTGTATAAAATTCTCAACTACAGTCAGGTACTGTTTTGATATTAAGTAAACAGTAGTGTTGTATGGTTTTACTGACCTCCCTGTTTTATTTAATTATGATTAAACACTCAACAATGTGATTTGACATGACACGGTGTGTTTGTATATGTGTACCTTTTTTTAATTTTTTTTAAAACATTAGTATAGATATAAACAGCTTTATATCTTGTGGGTTTTTTGTTGTTTTTTTTTTTTTACACTTATACTACTCAATTTCTCCTTGCTTTCATTAAAGAGAAACGAATTCTCACTCACACTTCTATCTCTCTGCTACTATGATTTAAACCTGATTTAATTTAAACGACACCTTAATATGGGTTGTCACACTCCAGCTAATCATAGAGCATGGCATTAAACACTAACAGGAAATGCTTTTGAACATTTTATTGTTCATGCAGCTATAATAGATTGATATCCTTCATATCGCAGTGCATCGATACAATACAATGATGATTATTTTCAACACCTCTAGTAAACAATTTTAATTTTTATTATTGTCCACTGTTCCAAATCTGTTACTGTTTACTTCCTACAGAACGATCTCATTGGTCAGAGTCTGTTCGACTACCTGCATCCAAAAGACATCGCCAAAGTGAAGGAACAGCTATCTTCTTCTGATACAGCGCCAAGAGAAAGACTCATTGATGCCAAAAGTAACACACCTGTGTTTCTCCCCCATCTTTCTCCCTTTATTTCTCTTTTTTGCTCTGTAAAACTCTCTCCATCTCTTTTTACATGAATGCATTCTCTCTGATTCTCCCCATCTTCCTTTAGCATTCTTTCTTAGACATTCCATTGTTTTCGCTATTTCCAATGTGCTGTCACTCATATTTCAAACATACTGTTGTAGTTCTGGTACAATTAATATATAAAGTTTTTATTTTATATATTTTTACACATGTACAAAGACTGTTTACTTGTTCTTCAGACACACTCTGAGGTGCCCCTTTCTGGTGATGATAACGTGCTGCCAACCAAAAAAAAGTTTATTTATTTTTTTAATAGATAAGTAAATCTATATATTTACCAGTTATTTTTTTTTGCCCCCCCCTCCCGACACACACACGTCTAGCTGGTTTGCCTGTGAAGACGGACATCACTCCTGGGCCCTCCAGGCTCTGCTCGGGAGCACGTCGCTCCTTCTTCTGCAGGATGAAGTGCAATCGACCATCTGTCAAAATGGAGGACAAGGACTTCCCCTCCACCTGCTCCAAGAAGAAAGGTAGCTGTTCTTTTTGTATTTTTTTTAATTACCATAATTGATGTGATAAGCGCCCAGGGCGCTTAAAAAATTGGAGTGGGTGTGCGCTTATTAAAATGTTACCAGCGGAGTAGAACGGTAAGTGCTTATTACCATCGAGGTGGAAAACATGAATAATAACAGAACAATACAATTTTTTTTACTGGTTATTCATTTTGTGGTATCAACCAAACTACTTACATGAAAGCTGAAAATAAACAGAAAACAGCATAAATTTAAAATAAGACCCCTTACTTTTCCCTCCTGGTGCGCTTCCTTTAAACATTGGCTCGATTTTACTTCCAGGAAAATCAAGACGAACGTCAACTTTAGTACTTGGCACGTTGAACCAATCAACACAAACATAAACAAAAGCACATAGCCAGGAACATCTTTAAATTTATGAAGTTAGTGAGCAGGAGAATCGGGTGAAAAAATCCTCATCACTTTCTGATAGGTCCATATCTGGCTCATCGCTCCATTCATTCAGATCATCCAATAGTTTTGCTGTAGCAAATTCTAATGGTTCATCGGTTGTTGGACATTTACGAAGAGAACGCAGCAAAATATTTTTCTGTTTTTTAATCCCATGTGTTGTTACTGACGAACATTATCAACATTCCTCTGTGGCATGGGGTCTTGGAATACCATGTACACTCACTTTTACAGGCAGTGAATGCCTCATTTTACTGTTACACAGACTGATCGAATAAAATTGGCAAGCTTGATCGAGCATTTTGCTCCCAGCACACATGGGCGATTATTAGATGTAAAATAAAAACTGGGGGGGATGGGGTGGGGTGTGGGGTGTTTGTGCTTATTGGAGCAGGGTGCTTATCACGTTGAATAAGGCATCATAATTACAGTCGGCCCCCTACTTACAAAATTATTCCGTTCCAGCGCCTTTTTCGTAACACAGGAATTTTGTCAGTAGGGGTTGCATTTTACATGTTAAACGCCTGATTCGTTCTAAGGCTCCAGTCTTTGGACTGGATAAACCCCTAAACCCTTTTTAAAAATTATAAAAGTACACCAATTTTGTATGAAATAGGTGTTAAAAGAAAATGTATTTATTAAACAATTTAAACATTTTATTAACATATTAAACCATTTTATTAACACATTTATTAATGAAACCATTATTAAACATTTTTTTATTAACACACACACACACTTGTCTCTATCTCTCTCTCTCTCTCTCACACACACATAGACACACACATAAGCATTACATGTGTATTGTATACACATTACAGTAAATGTTTTTATTGTAGTGCTGCGGCCCACGCCCACAAGACGTGGAATTCAAAGCGCATTCCCTCCTTGACAGATCGGAGATCCAAACTCAACTTTAACTTGATTCCTTGAGGGATCGGAATTCCAGATGAGCTCAAATGCGCCCACATTTATTAAACATTTACTGAATTAAACAACTTTAAAAAACTAAAGAGTTAAGCTTCCTTTCTCTCTCTGTCTCTCTCTCTCTCTCTAACACACACACACACACACACACACACACACACATGGATGGGATGTTTTATTTAAAGTGGAATTACAGTACCTGTTTGAAAGATCAGAGGTCCTCACTGTGTTTCCACTTTAAGGTCTCCTTCTGGTTCTGCGTCATCCCTCCTAGCCAATGGGAGGCCAGCAGGGCGGAATGTTGAGAGACAGCCAATGAGCGAGTAACTTGCGCATCGTGTGAAATTTTGATTGGCGCGTTTGAATTTTGAATTTCTTTTTGTAAGGGGGGTTGTTTTCGTATCCCGGGGACAAAAACTTAGGAAAATGTTCTTCGTAATCCAGGGATTTCATACCCAGGGGTTTTCGTAAGTAGAGGGCTGACTGTACTTTTTTAAATTCTTTTGTTTTTGTGTTAAAAAAAATCCAAAGCGTCACAATAAATTTCAGGGTGGATATGTAGGAGTGTGAGTGAGATAAATGTTGGAGTACAAACTATAAAAACCTAAAGTAGGTAAAATTGTGCAATTTTATATCTAGTTATTATTCAGTATAGTCTGAAGTGTTTAGAGAACTTTCTGATTAAAACAGTATTAAAAGTAAAACCAGGACATGCATTAATGCTGGGTTAAATAATCAAATAGTCAGCCTGCTTTATTGCATAGGCCTGATTGACAAATTTTATTTGGTGGGATTTTTCCCTCATAGCAGACAGGAAGAGCTTCTGCACCATCCATAGCACAGGTTACCTGAAGAGCTGGCCTCCCACCAAGATGGGCCTGGATGAGGACAATGAGCCCGACAACGAAGGCTGCAACCTGAGTTGCCTGGTGGCCATCGGCCGTCTGCATCCTCACATTGTCCTTCAGCCGGTGAACGGGGACATCCGCGTCAAACCCACGGAGTTTGTCTCACGCCACACCATTGATGGAAAGTTTGTCTTTGTCGACCAGAGGTAAGCATCAGACCCCATCCGAGACTTGCTTGGATTTTAAAATATTTAGTGAAAAATAAAAAATAAAACAAGATTATTCTCATTGATGGCTACACTGACCTGCTTAAAGAAAATCTCACATTAAAACATATTTTATTAAAGACATATTTTAGGTGATTCTGGTGTTCATTGAGTTTTTTGTTAGAAGGCAATGATGAGATATGATTGGTCTACTGTCTCTGGATCAGAAAACATTATTCTGACTGGATAATGCTTGAATCATAATTACAGACCTTCACGGTCATGGATACTCAAGCTGGCAGCAGCATTTATTATGCCTTGTAATGGGAAAATAAAATCTTGTTCCATTTGGATTGCTTTTCATTGAGTTTCTTTCTGCATGGTACCTTACAACTCTGTTAAGGCTTTAAATATATTATACAGACGCTCCCCAACTTACGAACAAATTCATCTAACGAACCACCATCTGGAACCTAACTCGTTCGTAAGTTGTTACAGGGCATTCTTTAGAGGGGAACGCATGATTAAATCTTGTATAAGTAACCTATACGAGTTTGTACTGTATATAATCTCTCTATCTCTTGGAGTTATTACATAACTGACCGTGCGGTGTAATGATGCTCTTGAGCTCAGTCTAATTGAAAGCATATTCTCTCTCTCTCTCTCTCTCTCACACACACACACTCAGGCGACACTACAACTGGACAATCAAATTGATCAGCTTCCGTGTTTAAACTCCTGATTCCTCTCAAGCACAGCACAGCGGATCTGATCAGATTTGCAGAGAGTTTCACTCACTCTTATCCACTTCATTATAATACTGGAGTCAATTTGTTTCTTCTTTGAAACTTTTGCTAGGACTTCAAAAATTTATCGGTTCTGCTTCTCTTCCCGG
>CM045733.1:43207500-43462500 GCA_024760905.1 Plotosus lineatus
TGGGTGTAATACTTCTTGACGTTGGCAATAACGCCCTGGTCCATCGGCTGCAGAAGTGAAGTTGTAGTTGGCGGCAGATATACAACTTGACCATCCGGATGAAAATCATTCAAATGGGGGGATGGCCGGGGGCATTGTTTAACACCAGCAGGATCTTGAATGGAATGCAATTTTCCCAGCAATACAACTTCACTTTGGCTGTATTTGAGGAATGGTTCTTCCACCATTTCATCCCCAGAGTCACCCATGCCTTTGTATTGGCCACCACACAACAGGGAGGGAGCTCTTCGTCACGTTCTTCGGGGCTCGAGGGTTAACTGCCCGGTAGACTAGCAGTGGCTTTAGCTTTAAGGTTCCATCAGCATTCCCGCCAAGCATTAGGGTTGACCGATCTTTAGCCACTTTAAATCCGGGCATAGGTTTTTTGTTTTTGTTTTTTCTCGCTTTTTTTTCTGGCTTTTTTTTCCCCCCGAGAAAAGACTGGTTTCGTCTACATTAAAGATCTGCTTTGGGGAATAACCCTCCTTTTTGATGATTTCTTTTAGCACTTAGGGGAAGTGTTCGGCAGCTGCTTTGTTTGCTGAAGCTGCCTCTCTGGTCATGGCTACGTGATGAATATTTACCCTCTTCTTAAAACTGGTAAACCATCCGTGGCTGGCAGAAAAAGTTGCTTCAGCAGCACTTTCCCCTGCCTTAACCTTAAGGTCTTCGAAGATCGATCTGGCTTTCTCTTGAATCAGCATAAGGCTCAAAGGAACACGCCGCTGATTTTCGAGCCAAATGCTCAGGAGTTTCTCCATCTCTTCGATGAGTTTCCCTCTCTTCTTGCTGATGATTGTGGACTGCGTTACCACTGCACTCTTGACGTGCTCCAAAATGTGGTCCTTTTGCTTATAAATGGTACCGACTGTCGAACGATTCAGGTTGTATGCATGTGTCATATTCACCATCTCATCAGCATCCAGTTTCTTTATTATCACCACCTTTGTTTCAAATGAGATGGCTTGCCAATTTTTCACATTTCCAGTTTCACTGGAAGCTTTTTGCTTTTCACCAACCATATTGCATTAGGGATGCACAAAATTTTTTTTGAGATAAAACACAAAGTTTGGAACACCACTAGAGATTAGCATTGAACACTTTGCTAACAAACGACGGAGTGGACAGATGAGAATGATGTACTACTGTAGACAGCGCACAGAATAATAGGCACGTAGCCCTGTTCGTATGTCTGGAAGTTCGTAAAACGAATGTTCGTAAGTAGGGTAGCTTCTGTACTTGCTGCCCTCCCATAATTATTGCCACATCTGGTTAAGATGTGTTCTTTAATTTTTTTTAATAAATTCTTTTTTTTTTTTTCTAAATAATAAAAGAACCACAATGGGTGTGAACAAAGCGGGGGGGGGGGGGGGGGGAATCAAAGCTTCAATTCAAGTGCATTTATTCAATAGGGAAAAAAATCCCACATTAAGAAACAATTATTTTACATCAAATCATGTGTCCCAGTTATTAGCATCTCTGATGTTGATCTTTTGTAGAACTGCCTTTTGCCAACAAAACAGCACCTAATCTTCTATAATATATATCTGAGATAGCAGAATACGGTAAGAGGGATCTTGGACCATTCCTCTCTGTATAATCTCTCTAAATCAGGGGTCACCAACCTTTTTGAAACGGAGGGCTACTTCTTGGATACCAATTAATGCGAAGGGCTACCAGGTCGATTCACACTTGTGACATGACAAATTTGCTCAATTTACCTTTATTTATATGTTATTATTAATAATTAATGATATTCATCAATGTCAGGGGTCAGGAACCTTTTTGACTAAGAGAGCAAAAAAAAAAAAATCCTCTGAGAGCCAAACATATTTTTTAATACTGAGACCAACAATTTCAGAGTATAATATGACTGAATTTTTTTTAAACAACATTGTTATAACGAAGTTATTTATTAATAAGAAAAGTACTTCTTACTATTAATGCGACTTCTGGTGCTGCATGGTTTTGTAGTCTGGTTGATACGTAGTGAAGTTCAGCTTCATGCAGGTGTTCAGGCTTCTATCTATTATGTGACCGCAGGTTGGTCGTGATGTTTATCACGTGTGCGCATGTGGAGCCATACATGGTCAATACGACAGGACTCATACTGCTGTGTTTATGTGACAGGAAGCGTGTCCCAAGGCAATCAGCTGGTATGCAGGTTGAACTGAAACTGAAACTAATTAACCATGTTAACAATTCTAACTAAATCTACATTTAAGTACATTAATAAATGAAAACATCATCTGAGCAAGTTTCACAACCGTTTTTAAGTGCACGTATGTATCTGATTTTATGGTAAAGGATCCCGGAGCCAGAAGCAGAAAGAGAAGCTGTATGTTTATGTAAAAGATGTAGCCAATGGCATTTGCTCATGAAATTACATCCTTAAAAAAATAACAAAAATAAAATAAAATTGAGAAATAATTGTATTAGTTGCTTGAGATTTTAGACACTGCGTGAGAGATTGACGAGGAGATGAAATGCGTGAGAGTTGACAAGTATGTTGAAGTTTTTCATTCTGTTCATTTATGTTTTGCTTGCCAGCTCTGCTTGGCTTCTGACACATGAGCTGATCAAAAGCGAGGAAAATTTATCTCTTTACCCAAAAACAACTCAGCGCAGGCTGTTGCATATAATCCAATAAAATTAGTTTCAAGGTATCGGCCCGTCCACACTGGAGTACAGAAAGGATTGTCTCTACATTGCGCGCCACAGCGACAAGTGGCATTCAAAATAGATGTATAGATTGAAATGCGTGAGATTTATTTATGTTTTTGTTTTATTTGATGGCCTTTTTCTGTATTTTTATTTAAAGGACAGCGAAATTATGTATTAGTTATTCTGTTAAGAAAGGCCACCTGACTTATCTGAGAGCCAGATGCAGTCATCAAAAGAGCCACGTCGAGCTTGCAAGCCATAGGTTCCCGACCCCTGAACAGGCTCGCGGGCGACTCATGTTGTCCTTGCGGGCGACCTGGTGCCCGCGGGCACCATGTTGGTGACCCCTGCTCTAAATCATCCAGCAACCTGGGTTCTCTCCTGTACACTCTCCTTATCAGCTCACTCCACAGGGTTTCAATGGGCCCGAGGTCTGGGGACTGAGATGGCCATGGGAGGAACTTGATTCTGTGTCTGGAGAAGCCATTTCTCTGTAGATTTGGCCACATGCTTAGGGTTGTTATCTTGCTGAAAAAGTCAGTGACGACCCATCTTCAGCTTTCGGACAGAGGCCACCAGATTTTGATTTAAAATGTCCTGAGATTTCAAAGTGTTCATGATGCCATTCACGCGAACAAGGTTCCCAGGCCTCTGGAAGAGAAACAGGCCCACAGCATCACCGATCCTCCCCATTCAGCACAGTGGGCATGAGGTGCTTTTCTGCATACTCATCTTTTTTGTTCTGCCAGACAGTTATGCACCGTGAGCGAGCACAGAGGTCATGTCTAGTTCTGCCATGAGTTGAGGGAAGAAGATAAAAAGGTATTGAAAATAAAACTTATTTAAATTCTGTTGTAAAGAAAAAGCTCAACAGTAACAAGCTGGTAAATGAAACCAATGCTTGACATCACACATCAAACCATGAACACATTGCAAAGTATGATGGTACTGCAACTTGCGCATGCCTATCCTTTAAGGACATACGCAAAGGAACCAGCCGGATGTCAGGCATTGCCTGTGCTGAGTAGATTCTGGTGCTAATGTTATCGCAGAACATTCTGCATGATTACAGTGATATTTACCCGAAGAAAATTATTCTCTCTTGTTCCACGTTTTACAGTGAGTTTCTATTAATTAGAAGTTGAGACGTTGGTGCAGACAATTGACTTAGATTCCCAGGGTACAATGATATTGACACTGATGTTTAGGCAGTAAGATTATAGCAGGTAAGTGAATGGCATTGTGGGCAAGAGTAAAGTAAATCTTGATGTTAATTAAGATATTAAACATATGTTTTGGGAGGGGTTTTCCATTCATTCAATAATCAAATCACTGGCGGACTGTTTCCGTGTTTAACTGTTAAGCTCTGTTGATGTACTACAGTGGTGTTCATTTTTCTTTTAGAGCGACAGCCATTCTAGCATATTTACCGCAGGAACTTTTGGGAACATCCTTCTATGAGTATTTCCATCAAGACGACATCGGACATCTCGCCGAATGCCACAGACAAGGTTTTAATCTCATCTATTGGTTCTGATTTATACGGGTTTGATGTACAATTAAAGGGACGGGTCATAACCTGCGAAGTCACAAAATTGTGATTTTTGATAAAAACACAAATATTCAATTAAGTCATTTATCATGTGATTTGGGATTTTAACTGCGAAGAATCTGAAATTATCCACTTTGAAGTGACTTTCAGCATATGCGGAGAGACCTCCATTGTCAAAATATAATACTACCTTATTTTTCATTCATTGATTTAGCAGGTTATAGCACCGAGCCCTACAATTGCTCTGGGGTGTAGACAATTTAAAGTGATGGTGGTGGTGTTACATTTTCCATGCACTGTTAAATTGAGCTGCGGTTATAGCTCGACTAGGCAATTTAATTGGACTACTGTCCTTTGTCACAATATACAAGCATTGATTGGCCAAAGTATGACGGACTGCATGACGGTAGTTGGTGATATTTTCCTGTCAGCCTGTTAATGTTGTTTTTCTTAACCTGTTAAATCACACCAAAGCAATTGTCTAACGGCAAACTAGTACTGTGTTAAGCTGATAGTTAAATCAATTTATAGTTCTATACATTTTTACTGAGCTTTGCTTTTTTGAAGTGTCTTATCTTACTTTTATGTGTGCCACTTTCTTCTTTTGATGTTCACTTTGTCTGTTTCCTGCTGGAAGAACGATATTTATTTATTATTTTTCTGACATGCACAGATACACTACACAAAAAAGTTTAGGATATTTGTCAATAAAAAACTGAAATTAAGGCCAATTCACAAAACCGAAAAAATATCCAGAAAATTTCCAAATATTCCAAATATTTTTTTGTAGCGTATGACCTCTGTTTTGGTCTTCAGTGTGCTCTCTCTACGAACCAGGATGCCCCGTATATGTTTTGGCTTATTTCCCTTTGTTTATACAACTGTCATGAAAATGTGAATCAAAATCCTAGCATTAGTCCCCACTTGTTCCATCTTTATTGTGTGATTGTCAGAAAATATACACATTAATCTATTTTCCAGGTGTTTTTATTACCATTTCCTGAAATCAACCAATTTCTTTTTTTTGTCTTTATTATTAACTTATTTAAAGTTTAATAAAGTCACAAGTATGATTTTAAGAAGCTTAAGGACTCTCAGAGGAAGAGTGACAGTAGATTAAATATAGTGAAGTGTCACTTAAACACTCACAATATAAGATAAACAGTACAAAAATTAAAACGCCATGTTTGAGTTTGAAACTTAGTCAATCCTCTTCTGGTTTTTCTGGCGTTGAAGGTGGACTGTTTCATGGTATTTCCACCAAACATGGACTTGCTTTTGCATCCACTTAAACCCTGCACTGTTCAACTGTCCCACCACTTTATTAGATCATCATTCATATTTTCCTACTGTCCATGTATGTTTTAACTCTTTCAGCTGGCACAGCATGAACCCAGGCTCTTCTTCTGAGTAAAATCATCATCTCCAAAAATAACCCCTCACTCTTCTTACATCTTTAGCTTTCTTTTTTTTTTGCTTCAAATTCAATGTCCTTGGTCAGACCTGAAGGCCATGCTCTGAGGACTAAGTCCAAGTTCAGTGTGATGACAGGGTTACATGCAGTAAAAACATTGGCAACGAATGAGCTATCCAACATTCTTGGGCTGATTTTGAGAATGTGGATTTAGTATGACCTCTTCAGTTGGAATAACATGTTTGTATTTTAAAGTCCAGTATTAGTCAAACACAATGTCACTTTCTCTAGCATCATGCAAACTTGGTGAGTGTTGACAGTATTGATGCTAACTCATTGTGGCTTGTTTTCAGTTCTGCAGATGAGAGAAAAAATCACCACAAACTGTTACAAGTTCAAGATAAAAGATGGCTCCTTCATCACTCTGCAGAGTCGCTGGTTCAGCTTCATGAACCCCTGGACCAAAGAAGTGGAGTACATAGTCTCCACCAACACTGTAGTCTCGTAAGATGCTCCATTTTTAGTCTCTCTTTCTCTTTCCTTGTAAAAAAAACAAACAAAACAGATTAACATCTTATTAGCTACACCTATGTATCATATACATATATATCACACTAGATATACAAAAAAAATAAGGGGTCATTCAGCATTTTCAACATTTTCCCAAGCTTACAAAACGTACGCTTGTGGGGAGGGGGGTAAGATGTCTGTGTATGCTTTTTAATATAAAAATATCGATCAACAATAATACATGCGCTCGTGAAATATACTAGTCCTTCTCAAAAAATTAGCATATTGTGATAAAGTTCATTATTTTCTGTAATGTACTGATAATAAAACTTTCATATATTTTAGATTCATTGCACACCAACTGAAATATTTCAGGTCTTTTATTGTTTTAATACTGATGATTTTGGCATACAGCTCATGAAAACCCAAAATCCCTATCTCAAAAACTTGGCATATCATGAAAAGGTAGTCTAAACGAGCTATGAACCTAATCATCTGAATCAACCAATTAACTCTAAACACCTGCAAAAGATTCCTGAGGCTTTTAAAAACTCTCAGCCTGGTTCATTACTCAAAACCGCAATCATGGGTAAGACTGCCGACCTGACTGCTGTCCAGAAGGCCATCATTGACACCCTCAAGCAAGAGGGTAAGACACAGAAAGAAATCTCTGAGCGAATAGGCTGTTCCCAGAGTGCTGTATCAAGCCACCTCAGTGGGATGTGTGTGGGAAGGAAAAAGTGAAGGAAGGGCTGATTCCAGACCTTGGGGGACCTGTGGAAGCAGTGGACTGAGTCTGGAGTAGAAACATCCAGAGCCACCATGCACAGGCGTGTGCAGGAAATGGGCTACAGGTGCCGCATTCCCCAGGTCAAGCCACTTTTGAAGCAGAAACAGCAGCAGACATGCCTGACCTGGGCTACAGAGAAGCAGCACTGGACTGTTGCTCAGTGGTCCAAAGTACTTTTTTCGGATGAAAGCAAATTTTGCATGTCATTCGGAAATCAAGGTGCCAGAGTCTGGAGGAAGACTGGGGAGAAGGAAATGCCAAAATGCCTTCAAAAGGATCAAAAAGCAAAAGGATTCCCAACCAAGTGTAGAGTGCATAACTGAACATAATTTGAGGGTTGACTTTTTTTGCATTTAAAACACTTTGGTCGGATGAAATATGCTAATTTTTTGAGATAGGAATTTTGGGTGTTCATGAGCTATATGCCAAAATCATCAGTATTAAAACAATAAAAGACCTGAAATATTTCAGTTGGTGTGCAATGAATCTAAAATATATGAAAGTTTAATTTTTATCAGTACATTACAGAAAATTATGAACTTTATCATAATATGCTAATTTTTTGAGAAGGACTGGTGTGTGTCTGAACCCTGTCAATCAAACAAAGTGCGAGTGTGAGAATAAAGCACAGTTTGTTAGTACCGCCTTCTGGTCCTGCACATGTTAGAACACAAACATTGACTCACAGAGAATGAATGGCTAAAGTAATCATAAGCCATCCAGCCTGTATCTGCAGCCAGTAGTCGGTACTTTTTATAAAATTAATAGTATGTTTTGTGCTGTAAATATGAATTAATATTTGTTTGTGCCTTGGAATAGATAAATAACTTTAGCTCAATTTGTAAATGTATTTAGCACATGTACTTGCAGATGTAGTTTGAAATACATTTGAGAATGTTTTTGGTTGAACTATATTTGATTCGTCTTCTGAGAGTAATAGATGAATCGTCTTCTGCTGAAAAACTGTGCATTGTTGGCGTGAGATTCCATGTTGTTTATATCATATGCTGTGACATGCATGCACTATATTTTATGTGGTACCTTGTATCAACTCAGTGATGTCACGGTAACTTTGTGTAGGCTGGCACTTAGCAATGGCGGCTTTCGGGTCGATAACTTATACGACAAGCACAAAACAAAACCGCTGTGTGCAATGGTTTATTGATCGCTTCAATAAACTATACTTGAGCTACTGCCAACTTATTTAGTCGGCGTTTCATTTTCCCTTTAAGGCTTAGGCTCCGGTCAACCAAGATGTGCGCCCCCCCCCATCCCACGGTAACACCAGCCTATGTCCTTGCTGATCACAAACTGAAGCGTGGTCGTCCAAAAGCCAATGACCAACAAAAAATGCAGACATTTTGAATTATATTTTAATATAAAATAATATTATTAAAAACGGTGTCATTTTTATTATTAAAACCAAATGTCTTAATATTAATATTAAAGCAGGTGTCATTAAAAAAATTCTTTAAAGTATCTTTTTTTTTTTTTTTTGATTTCATTATTATTTGACTGGTGTATGAAGGATGTATCGATCAAGGAAATACATTGATTTATTTTCTAAAAAAGGTTTGACCATTGTTTTGTTTAATATCTAATTTGAAAATTCTGCCGAGAGATCATCAACATTTATTTGTATGCTTTCGGAGGGGGGAGGGGTCAAAAAAGTGTACTCTGTCCGCTTGGGAAAATTTTGAAAATGTTGAACTACCCCTAACAGCTGTAGAAAAAAAGGGCTGTATGTATTGTCTCCCTCTGACCTGTGCATTAGCAAGCATGTAGTATTTGGGTGGTGATTTCAGGCACAGGAGCAATACCACACAAACGCCATCAAGACTGAATCTCCACTAAATGTGAACAATAATGTGCAACACTGTACACCACACAGTTTTTGATTCTTCTTTAACCTAAAGTAAGATTAAAGTCACAGCTAACTATAAGAACTACACTGCTAGTTTATGGTAATCAGTGTCGTTACCAATCTTTTACGCCATCTCTGCACCCCACCCTCTATCTCTCAGTAGTGATAGAAATGCTACTATTGTACATGTATTACACATATCAGTATTTTAACCAATCATACACATTAATTTCCAGAACTGAATACTCCAAATTACAACACATAACTCTAAATGGGCCAGGTTACAGAATACAGTGGTACCTCACCTTACAATAGTCCCAGAAAACGAAAAATACAGGTTACAAACATTTCCCCAAATTTTTTGTCTCTGTATACGAAACAAGTTCTCCTTACGAAACGCGCCATTCAAGCATTCAAACAATACACGAGTTGCTCTCCATTGACTATCTCCCAACATCCCACCCCGCTGGCCTCCCATTGGCAAGGAGGGATGACGCAGCTTCCTTGAGCAGCAGCTCGTTTTATGAGTTTTGCGATTGTGCTCATTGCAACTTTTTTTTTGGCTCAGGCTTTTAACCTTGCATAAACATTTGTAAGATTATAACTCCGCTAAAAAGACATGGTCAACACAAAGTAAGTACCTTAAAAGGTATGCTTTTATAATTTTTAAAGGGTAGTATTGGGGCCTTGGAACGAATCTCGCGTTTTAAATGTAAAATGTGGTTCTACTTACGAAAAATCCAGGTTACGAAAAAGGCTCTGGAACGGATTAATTTCATAAGGTGAGGTACCACTGTACTATTGTCTAAATATATGAAATGTATCCAGAGAGTACTTGCTCCTGGTTATATTGTAACTTTAGTCTTTGCTCTTTCACAGAGGGGGTGCGCAGGAAGGAACAGATGCCAGCTATCCTCAGTCAGAATCCTCGCCACAGAGCATGGACAGTGTGCTGACATCCGGCGATGGTCAGATCCCTGGCTCACTCGCATTCATTATTCTAAAAATAACTAAAGAGATCTTTATCAACTGGTGCATGAACAAAGAAAATCATTTTAGCAGCAATTATAAAAAGATAAAAGCACAAAAGACAACTAAGGAATTATACTAAACTATACATGTGCACATACTAGTCCTTCTCAAAAAATTAGCATATTGTGATAGTTAATTATTTTCTGTAATGTACTGATAAAAATAAAACTTTCATATATTTTAGATTCATTGCACACCAACTGAAATATTTCAGGTCTTTTATTGTTTTAATACTGATGATTTTGGCATACAGCTCATGAAAACCCAAAATCCCTATCTCAAAAAATTAGCATATCATGAAAAGGTAGTCTAAACAAGCTATTAACCTAATCATCTGAATCAACCAATTAACTCTAAACACCAGCAAAAGATTCCTGAGGCTTTAAAAAAACTCTCAGCCTGGTTCATTACTCAAAACCACAATCATGTGTAAGACTGCCGACCTGACTGCTGTCCAGAAGGCCATCATTGACATCCTCAAGCAAGAGGGTAAGACACAGAAAGAAACCTCTGAACGAAGAGGCTGTTCCCAGAGTGCTGTATCAAGGCACCTCAGTGGGACGTCTGTGGGAAGGAAAAAGTGTGGCAGAAAACGCTGCACAACCAGAAGAGGTGACCGGACCCTGAGGAAGATTGTGGAGAAGAGCCGATTCCAGACCTTGGGGGACCTGTGGAAGCAGTGGACTGTGCTACAGGTGCCGCATTCCCCAGGTCAGGCCACTTTTGGACCAGAAACAGCGGCTGAAGCGCCTGACCTGGGCTACAGAGAAACAGCACTGGACTGTTGCTCAGTGGTCCAAAGTACTTTTTTGGGGTGAAAGCAAATTTTGCATGTCATTCAGAAATCAAGGTTCCAGAGTCTGGAGGAAGACTGGGGAGAAGGAAATGCCAAAATGCCTGAAGTCCAGAGTCGAGTACCCACAGTCAGTGATGGTCTGGGGTGCCATGTCAGCTGCTGGTGTTGGTCCACTGTGTTTTATCAAGGGCAGGGTCAATGCAGCTCGTTATCAGGAGGTTTTGGAGCACTTCTTGCTTCCATCTGCTGAAAAGCTTTATGGAGATGAAGATTTTCATTTTTCAGCACGACCTGGCACCTGCTCACAGTGCCAAAACCACTGCTAAATGGTTTACTGACCATGGTATTACTGTGCTCAATTGGCCTGCCAACTCTCCTGACCTGAAGCCCATAGAGAATCTGTGGGATATTGTGAAGAGAAAGTTGAGAGACACCAGACCCAACACTGTGGATGAGCTTAAGGCCGCTATCGAAGCATCCTGGGCCTCCGTAACACCTCAGCAGTGCCACAGGCTGATTGCCTCCATGCCACGCCCCATTGAAGCAGTCATTTCTGCAAAAGGATTCGCGACCAAGTATTGAGTGCATAACTGAACATAATTATTTGAAGGTTGACTTTTTTGTATTAAAAGCACTTTTTTTTTATTGGTCGGATGAAATATGCTAATTTTTTGAGATAGGAATTTTGGGTTTTCATGAGCTGTATGCCAAAATCATCAGTATTAAAACAATAAAAGACCTGAAATATTTCAGTTGGTGTGCAATGAATCTAAAATATATGAAAGTTAAATTTTTATCAGTACATTACAGAAAATTATGAACTTTATCATTATATGCTAATTTTTTGAGAAGGACTAGTACATGTATACCAGTACTTCTCAGTTATTTTCTCTCGTGCCCCCCCCTAGGAAGAGGAAAACATTTTCTCTGAAATTATTATAAGTAATCCTCTGCATAACACTGTATCCTTATTAACCTAATAAATCCTTATCATTATGGAAAAAAAAAATGAAGAAATATAGATCAACTTCCAACAAAGAATAACTTTATGAACAATTTTTTTTTGTCTTTAAACAAAAAGATTTAAAATGCATCAATTTGCCTGAAATTAAAAAAAAAAAGTACCGTATTTCACATAAGCGGCCTGCTCTAATACCCCCCCCCCCCTGTTTTTTTTTGGTCTTTAATCTTGCGTCTAGTAACCGCCCATATGTACTCGGAGCAAAATAGTATATCAAACTTACCAATTTTATTCGATCAGTCTCTGTAACGGTAAAATGAGGCATTCACTGCCTGTAAAAGTGAGTTTACACGGTATTTCAAGACCCCCTGCCACTGAGGAATGTCTATAATGTTCATCAGTAACAACACTATTGATTGTTCTGTGGTGCTTTAAAAAACAGGAAAATATTTTGCTTTGTTCTCTTGGTAAATGTCCAACAAGATGAATCATTAGAAACTGCCACCTGCTGTAGTGAATGTAGAATTACACTTTATCCTAATACGGCAAAAAAACCAAAACAAAACAGGGGGTCGTGCCCCACTATTTGAGAACCACTGATGTATACACGTGTGTACATATATCCTACGCCTAAGCTATACACTTTTTTTATGTCTTCTGGACATATCTACACATTTGTAGACCTGTACATTTAGTGCATGATATACACTAGGTAAGAAATAGACCTTTTAATTATAAGGTGTGTGATGGTAAAAAGTTATGTTCGAGACCTGCTCTAAACATGAGTATTGCATTTGGGCATGTATATTGCACTGTCTAGGGAAGATGGTCTGAATGAGTGATGTTTATTAAGTCAGTGTGTGTGACGTTGGTGGGGTTACATGTTCTAACAGCATATGTTAGAAAAATTGGTATCTTATTAAAGCTTAGGATGTCCGCTACAATATTGTACCACTATCTCAAGATGAGTAAATTCCGACTTAATATCAACTATGCTGTGATGAATTTGTGAATATGCATTTCTTGTCTTAATGTCCTTTTGAGGACCTTCCACCAACACACACACACACACATATATATATATATATATATATATATATATATATATATATATAAAATACATACACATACTAGTACATACATGCAGGGTGTCCCAGAAAAATGTATACCCACTAATTGTAAACTAAAAGGTGTATGCAATTTTTTGTGATACTATGTGTGTGTGTGTGTGTGTGTGTATATGTATATATATATATATATATATATATATATATATATATATATATATATATATATATATATATATACACATACATATATATATATACATATATATATATATATATATATATACACATACATATATACATATATATACATACATACATATATACATATATATATATATATATATACATACATACATATATACATATATATATATATATATACATACATACATACATACATAATATATATATATATATACATACATACATACATAATATATATATATATGTGTGCGTGTGTCAGTAGAAGGTCCTCAAAAGGACATTATAACAAGAAAGGTAATCATCACATCATAGTTGATATTAAGTCGGAATTTATCTACAGTGGTACCTTGACTTACGAGTGTCTTATAATGAATTTTCCATGATACAAGCTTTGATCCCACCAAAAATCTGCCCCATCCAACAAGCAAAATTTCGATTTACGAGCTCTGCTGGGGTAATGGCTTTTCCAGGCCGATTAGCCTTGTATTCTTCTGCGTGTATTCCTTCACACTCTGAGAACGCCTTGTGCAGTGCTTCTCAATTATTTTCTGTTATGCCCACATAGGAAGGAAAAAAAAAAACATTTCAAACAAACACCCTCCCCAGCACGTGGCTATAAATAGTGTTTATCGCACTTCATATCGTTTGCTTGGTGCTTTTCCCTACACTATAGGGAACACAGTGAGAGTGCCATTGCCATCAACTGTAGAGGATGCACAATTAAACTTAATTATAGTACAGTATGGCAAAAAACATGTTCCCAAGGGTCATATGCCAAACACAACCCCCCCCCCCCCACCTCCCTGCATCACACTGCGCCCCTCCCACTATTGGAGAAGCACTGGCCTTGTGGGAGTTCACCATGAGCATTTCCTCTCTGGCATTCGTAGCGTGCACATACACAAAATTCTCCTCCCCCCCTGTTACGCACCACCTCATGCCTGCCCACGTGACATCTTTGTGTCCTCGTAACATCTTTGCCGCAGTCGATGATCGGAAGTGTTAGTTGACTTATTGTCAATGTACATGTATTAGTATTATTATGAAATATTTATTGTTTTTACAAGTTTATCTTTAATATATTAGGGTCACATTTCAATGTTTGTATCAGGTTATGAGTCTGGGAGGGGGTTGGAACGGATTCATTGGTTTTCTATTATTTTTCTATGGGAGTTTTTGTTTTATCTATCGAACATTTTGACAGCTTGCCCTCGAACGGAGTAATTTAAAAGTCCAGGTACCACTGTATTTACATTTTAAGGCTTTTCTCAGCCGCCCTTATCTAGAACAACTTTCATTTGCTCAGTTGTATAAAAATGATAAATGCGGGTTAACGGTCTTAAGTAAGGTCCCAGCAGTACCTGCTTGGTGGTACTGGGGCTTGAACCCCCAACCCTCCGATTAGAAAACCAGAGCATTAATCACTGGGCCATCCCTACCTCTGGTTAGGGCTACAGTATATGTTTTAATATCAAAGCAGATACAGTGACTGATAAGTTCAGATATTAAATGTAGGTTTATATGACAGTATCTGTATCTCTACCCCTAGAAAACTTTGGTACAATTTTGGTCATGTACTCAGATCAGGTTTTTTTGGTAGGTGGAGGGAAACGGGCCCTCCAGACGGTTCCGGGTATCCCAGGTGGCACGCGGGCCGGTGCTGGTAAAATCGGGCGCATGATTGCCGAAGAGGTGATGGAGATCCAGAGGTGAGAGTAAATGGTCAGGATTCATATAGAAGAGTCTCATGTGTGATGTTTGTGTTGGGAGTTTTTATCCCCCCCAAATCTCCTGACGTTTTCTCATTTCACTCATATTTTATATCCAGAATTCGAGGCTCGTCTCCGTCTAGCTGTGGTTCCAGTCCGCTCAATATAAACAGCACTCCTCCACCTGATACCTGCTCTCCAGGGGGCAAGAAAGTGAGAGAAAATCAACGTTTCCCTTCTCAGTCACTACTTTGAGCCTTAGACACACTTTTTGCTTTTTTCGTTCCTCAAAGGAAATGTTCGTCTTTGTTCTCGTAGCTCAACTTGCAATCGCCTCATCTTTCCTCCTGTGATCATTTTGTATTGACTTGTACATGTTTTGTATAAATGTTGTATGCTGTGTATCAGTTGAAGTAGTGGGCTCATAAGACCCTTTTTTTGTATATATATGTATATAAATAGATTCAAAATGGCGGAACTTCTGACTTGCCGGCCAACGGACTCCTACCTGGGCCGGATTCGATAGGATACCCATACTCCAACAACTCCATAATGAGTGAGCATTTGTTTATTCATCACCTCTGATTGTATATGATTAAGAAGTTAAAACCATGAAACACGAAGTGAACGTTTGAGTTTTGAGTCACACACTAAAAGGCTTAGTGGATGAATGTGAATTTTCTTTATATGTATATCTAGCCTGTCTGATACACCACCCTGAACTTCACACATCTGAATCATTGAAAGCCTTATCACCACTTCGGCAATGGTCAGGAGGTTTTATATCATGGAAGAATCTGTTTGATTAATTCTGAACAAACCTTCCAAGGCTGAAAGCTAGGATATATGCTAAAGTATTCACTGCACATGTGAATTGAGGTTAATTTAATTAAGTTTAATCATTAAAAATGTTAATTGTGCATGCAGGCTTCTGTTACCACCTTTCTCACTTCAGTGTTCAAATTTCAAAAATACAGATAAGAATAGTGCAGTCACGGCATACGCTCACTTCCCTGTCACATAACAGTCATCAGCCAATCACGGGCGTCTGTGAGTTCATTTATATAAGGAGGCGGATAGCGCGTTCCATCGGAGTGTGTTGTGTTATCACCAAATAAATATGCGCAGGAATTCATAAAGAGGTGGGTGGCGACATTGCAATTCACAGAGGAGGCATGAGCATGCCTACGCCCCTGCCTGGTTGGTGGTGGTTGTCGTGTGATAGGGAAGGGAACACTTGATGGGTGGGAATTGGATAGAAAGGGTGGGGTTGTTTTTTTTATATATATATATATATATATATAGAGAGAGAGAGAGAGAGAGAGAGAGGATTTTCTGAGTAGATCCTTCCGTAGGAGAGTGCTCAATACTTTTTGGTAGAGCAAATAACAAAAGGACAGGACAAAGACTTTCTATTGAAACTCCATTTATCACTACAGATCTGTTTCGAGGGGTGGTGAAACCATCCTCTCTCTTCAGGTGATTATAGAAGAATTATAGAAGATTATAGAAGATTCTTCTATAATCACCTGAAGAGAGAGGATGGTTTCACCACCCCTCGAAACAGATCTGTAGTGATAAATGGAGTTTCAATAGAAAGTCTTTGTCCTGTCCTTTTTTTTATATATATATATATGTGTGTGTATATATATGTGTATATATATATATGTATATATAAAAAACTTCACTTTATGGGATGTATAAATTATGAATATGGTAGCCATCTTAAAAAAAATCATCTGGAAAGCACATGAATCATTAGTGTTGCCATTTCTCCATAAAATCACTTGAGTACAATTTACAACGTGTAGACTGTAAAATTCCACTAATTGTTTCCAACAAAAGTTACACTAGCCAGAAGTGAAATCTAAGGCATATTCAAGGCAATCCATTTGAGAGTCCTTGGCCAGTTTAATTTTCTGTTGCTATCCTTTTGTAAAATCAATAAAATAGAGGCTTGAATGCTTTGTGGATTGCTGAGGCACAACAGTGAACTGGCATTTTGTTCATCTCCTTAAAATAGCAAAGAATATTCATTTATTTTCTGAGCCACTTAATCCCAGTTAGGGTCGTGGGGAGGCGGGCGCTCGCCAGGCCATTGCAGGGCAGAAACATGCTGATGGTTATGCAGCTACTCCTGTCAAGTCAACAATGGTCCGTTTACAACCTCTCACCACAGACAGTGAAAGACATGGCCGGCTTCCCCAGTGCCGCTACCCGAGTAACCAAGGAATATAGTTTAGTAATTTAATTATTGTTCACTGGGTCTGTAGGTAGAGACAGAAATTAAAAAAAATTACACTGTAAGGAGATGGAAGGAGTGTCATCACTCGTAACAGACTTTTAAAAGCTGGCACTTGGAGCAGAGTTTGTATTAATACCACACCTGTTTGTCAGATTTTGAATTTGTAATACTTATTCTGCAGGCGATAATTCCAACCTGAGCATCGACATCATGGACGAGCCTGGCTCTAGCAGCCCCAGTAACGACGAGGCAGCCATGGCTGTTATCATGAGCCTGCTGGAGGCTGACGCAGGTCTCGGAGGCCCTGTAGACTTCAGTGATCTTCCCTGGCCTTTGTGAGGCTTCGTGACCGTACAGTGGGTCTGGTAGCCTATGAGCTGATATGTAGGGGTCAGTCTGCACCCAAGAGCAAGCACTTGACCCTTGACGCGGAGCAGAAATCACACGCAACATGCTCTTATGCAATGGAGAACTTGCATCGCTGCTCAACAAACACACACCTTTCCTGTATCTCTGTATATAATGAGACCTCGCTATATATCTTTGTGATTTAATGTTTTTACACTACAGACTGGTATAACTGTTAAACTATTCTATAAGCAGACTGATGCTGTATTTCTTTATGCAGACAGTATATGATGAGTATATTGTATCAGCAATGGATATTTTTAAAGTACATTGTTTTTTTTTCCCCTCATCTGTCTGGTGTAATTTATATATAATGTGTTTATACAGGAAATTGCTGATATTAAAGAGCTTTAATATTCAAGGCTCAGACCTGCGTCACACTCAGATGCAAATGTTGCATTCGTGCCCTTTTCTGATTTTCACCAACTTGTCATTTGTCCCCAGACGAGATTTTTTTTTTTGCCCTATGTTGTCATCCAGTGGCAGAATCCTGGAAAAAATTATTACTTCATAGCACAAGAAGCTAGAGAGAAGAAAAGGAAAGAAATTGGTAATAACGAAGGAAAAATAAGAGTAAAAGGTAAATGTTCAGTGGTGGCTTGGTGGTTGCGGCAATGGATCTGAAGGTCAGCAGTTCAATCACCATTGTTATCCCTTGAGCAAACCCGTAACACTCAATTGCTCAGTTGGGTTACAATTTTTTTAAGTCACTCTGGATAAGCAAGTCTGCCACATGCTGTAAATGTCAAAGAATAAAAATGGAGGGAATAAAAATTAAGTTGCTAAAATAAACAGGAAGCAAAGAAAGGATGAAAAGAATAAATGAATGTGTTTAAGGAAAATAGTAGAGTTCATGGGGAGGAGTCTAGAATGAATCGGGGGGAAAGAAAGAAAGAATGATGAGGGTAACAGTTACAATAACAAAAGTAGAAAAATACGGGAAAAATTTAAGAATGATGGGAAAAGCCAGAAAGCAAAAGTGGAAACAAAAAATACAGGGTAACGCCCCTCCTCACAACCATTCCTCCCACCTTTCTAATGATAAAAAGGTTAAATGTAATCAAGTTATTTGCACGAGACTTAATTCAATTCAAATTTTCTTCTTGAAGAGAGTAGTACACCTGTTACTTTAACTTCTGACCAGTTCGGTTCATTTTCTGTAACCGCTTAATCCTAATTAGGGTCGCGGGGAGGCTGGCGCCCATCCCAGCCAACTTCGGGCGAGGGCAGAGTACACCCTAGACAGCTCGCCAGGCCATCGTAGGGCGGAAACACGCCGACTGCTTTGCAGCTACTCTTTATGAAAGTCAGCAATGGTTCTTTTACATGAACCTCAAACCATAGACAGTGAGAGACATGGCCGGCCTTTGATAACCCAGTTAGCTACACTGGGGGGGGGGGGGGGGGTGACGACAGTGACAACCTTGTGGAGAGTGGGAATCGAACCCCCAACCTTTGGATCAGCGCTCCAGCGCCCTATACCACTAGACCACCACTGCCCCCAACTTCTGACCATTACATTGATATTCCCAAAAAGTTTCAAAGACCACACCTTGAACACCTTTAGCTTGAAGAACTTGCTGTGTGGTTTCAATAAGGTGGATCTACAGCACACATAGTTCAAAGATCATTGGACGTGCTGAGGGAAATGTTTCTGGATCCGGTGATCTCGTTGTGTAGTGATGTTGGGTGCCAGCTAATTCTCCTCACTGCACTCCATGGGATTAATTTTTCTTCTGTGGAGCATCCTTAAATTACAAGCAAATACTCATCAACCCCAAACTCATGAAGTAAAGGCTGCTAATCAACAGGAGGCAGCTGTTGCACCACCCGAGATGATCTGTTGAGCAATGGACGCCTTCAGAACCTTCATCTCCAAGCATGTATGGATTAGGATGGTTACCATTAGAAGGATTTCTTCTTTAAAACAATTATTTTTTAAAGAAATATTTGTCAAAACATGATAAACTACTGAATGACATTTAACTTTTGCAATAATATATTTATATTAATTTTTTTTTACCCCATGTACTGTTGAAATGTGTTTTTTTTTCTCATTCTGTACAGAAATTAAGCTAAAAACATCAGCTATTCACCAGGACGAACCAACCACATCAATCAGATTCCTTTTATTAAAATACATATCATGCTATAAAACCACGTGGTGTTTTGAAACAAAGTGGTATGGCACTGCCTCTTAAAAGAAAAAGCAACCAATAAACAATTACAGGTTGTGACATCACTCAAATGTTTTTTTAAAGCGGTGATGATCATCAGCAGTGGCTCGGATAACTGTTTCAGTCATTAAAAACTTTGAGAGGGAAATTTCTGTGTATCTGTACTTGTGGGTGGAATTGGCGAGAAATCCCTGTTCCTTTATTGATGATGGTATTCGCGCCCTTGAGAAAACAATGAGTTGTAATTTTGTGACATTTCATTATACATATGTAGGTCACTTTGCAAAAGTAGACCAGAAGCAGTGGCTCGTAAGTGTTCACTGCTGTTAGTTTAGTGCATGTCTATTATGTGAACCACGTCTCTGGGCAGTGGGTATGATGGAGGCCAGGTTGAGCTACAGGGAGGTAGTGAGGCGTATGGGTGGTACACAACCCACCATCAGCCACCTCACCGATCGCCATATGCCAGTTGACGATAGGCCATGTCCAGGGCAAGACAAGAGTAGCGACTCCCGGAAAGGATGACTACATCCAGTTGCAGCACTTGTGGGATCGGTTTCGGCGTGCTGGATCACTGAAAATCACCGCTTGATTCACCGCAAACGGAAGCCATACCTGATACTCTCTGCTGTGACTTTCATTTTGGCAGGTGCCAATTGGATTTGCTGTTCTTGATGTGCATAATTTATTCTTGACACTATTGTTTGTTCTTTTTTGAAGCAAAGCAGCCAAACAAATTATCCGTATTACAAAAATCCAGTTTTGGGTACCAGAAAAAAATGATGTTGAAACGTATGGTCTGAAAGTTTTTAATGACTGTCTGTATACTTGCTCCACTCAGTTCAATTTTACTGAACATCTCTCTCTCTCACACACACACACACACACACACACACACACACCAATAGGGCAAACAGTGAAAGAAAACTGAGGTCTTTAAAACTGAAAAGAGTGAACACAATCAGAGCACATATCTAATTGAATCCAGCTCCCATAATGAACTGCTCTTTATGTTCCCTCTCTAGATGGCCAATAGGAGAGCAGCATGTAACCCCTTTGACCACAAATTGCCTGTGTTCACGTGCGTGCATGTGTAGGTGTGTGTGTGTGTGTGTGTGTGTGTGTGTGTGTTGGCTGAAACCTGCTGAAATGTTGGGATGTGACAGATTGTATTGCATTTAAAGTCTAATGATTAACACTGAGGCTTTTTGTTCATGTGCTTGCATTTGGTTTTGAGGCCATGAGCTGTGACACCCCAGGCCAATTGGCACTCATGAGGTGGGTTTTTTTGTGCCGTATCAATCTCACTGTTGATGCCACAGTGAAGGTAAAAAGCACCGCTCTATTAAAATTGATTAAAATCCACCATTCAGATTATTTTGACAGGTTTACAGTGATATCCAGGTGGGTAGCTATGATTGCTAGTATTATTGCAAGCTAAACCATGTTAACAAGTACATCATAATCAGTAGAGGGCAGTATTGAGGTTTTGCAGTCACGTGATCCCAATACCTTCATGCGCCATCTTGGACGGCAAGTGTGAACCAGAACACCCACCCACACCCAAACCCACACACACCCACACCCACACACACTCACACACGATTCACTAAGCATGGCTTAAACAACAACCGATAATGACAGCGAGGGCAAAATATGTGAGAGTGTCGAAGGCAAAAGCAATGACACTATAATATTGTCAGACGTTGTCAATCATCTGACAGGTGACCAGAGGGCGGGGTATCTGCGTAAAATAAAGCAGCTGAGGATTGCCGATCCATATCTAATGCTGCAGTCAATGTTTAGGAATGTGTTAGAATGCGACCGTTCTTCCCTTCCTGCTTTTGCCTACTTGGATCTTTGTACATATCTTGTCCACGGCCCGTCTCCATTTACTGGCAAAGAATTAAAAGCATACAAATCAATGGAAGCTTACAAGTATTTTGTTGCCGGATGTGTAAGCTGTATGCAGCAATGGGAGCCCGGAACCGGGAAAAGAGACTACAGTACAGTACAGTACAGTACAGTACCACCTCATAACGGCTAAGGTGCGGGTTCTATCCCCTAATAGAGCTACACAAACAAGCGCTTATGCAATAACAAATTAAAATTATCAATGCTTATAATGGTTGTATAAATTCACATATTTTATTTATATATAAGCCTAATAATGTATATTTACCTGATACAAAGTGTTCGCTGCATATTCTACTGTATTCTGTAGGATTCCAGTCTTTCCTATTTACCGCTGTGATCCACTTGGCTTTTCTCTCCGGGTCAGATAGAAAAACGATAAAATGACTGTGCAGGCTTTTACTCCTCTGTCTATTTGCACAGCCAACAGCACAACACTGTATAACTATACTCACTGCTTATTTTGTATCACTCCGGGGAAGTTAGTAACTGACAAACAACATCCAGTTGGGTAATGTTGAACTACTATTACTTATTTTAAAATGTTTCGCAATGTTGAATGAGCGAGCGCCGTCCGGATCATGCCGTCCAATATGGCATATAAACATAAGCCACGTGACCCTGTGACGTCACGTGCAAAACCTCAATAGATGCACTGGTACGTGAATCGAGACACTTTTTACTGCACCACTCGGAAGTTGAAACTCTGAACTATGTACTATGTAAAGCCAGCCTACTTCCTCTATATGCAAACTGTATTCAGTGTCATAGGTGTCCTGCATGTTTATGAATATTAACTACTGAGGAAACACTTGTGTACATTGACTAAATTCACCAATGAGAATTACTTTTTTGGTGTTGCTTGTTTCACTCAGGGCTCAGGAGAACATCTTTCTGAATTCAAGAGCTTGTTTTTTTTTCATCAGAGGTAGCAAATCTGAATTTTGGATGATCATACACCTAATATACTGAATTAACACGTATCTAGCACCCATCTGCTTTACTATATTACATTATACACAATAGATACCATTTTTTATCCAGACTTATTAGGGTTCCAGGTCAACAAGTAAGACCTAGAAGTACAACAGAGCTTTTAGTTGGCTCATCAATGATTTTTTGCTATAACGAGCACTGCATTTGTGTTAACTGTGTTTGCAGGCTTGGTGTGTCAGGGCTATAGAAAATATGAATGAAGAACTGGATACTTGCAGGACACATGATCATCATCACCATTTCCATGGAGTGTTAACTGCCTTTGAATACTGCTTGGATGTTATAGACCCTCTGAGGCATATAGCACTCAGGCTACAGGTCCTTTAAGGCAGAAATGGGCTCAGAAAGGCATCATGGGCTTGGCTGTCTATCTGCAGTATCTGCAGTGACACATAGCTGTGTGCAGTGGGTGAATTCCCTCAGCGTGTCCAGACTACACTTGGATTTATAAAATTCAAACAGATGGAGCAGAAGGATCCGGATCAGGGTGCTGTTGGTGATTTGGCAAGATGTCTAGTTCATCCACCTGAGGCCCAGTGTGCAGTGCCACCAGCTGGTCGTGAGGAGTGTCCGCAGCTGCTGCCGCTAAGTTGCTGATGGATTTGCTCTTCACACACTGGAAGTCGACGTGGCGGCTCTTTCCCTCCTCTTTCTCCCAGGACATGCGTATGAATGGTCTCTGAACGTAGTTGTAGATGACCTCAGGCCGGCCGCCGGGACGCTTTTTAACTTTCTCCTTGTAAGTAGGATAACCTGAGCAAAAGGACATGATCACACACATACACAGGTCCTGTAGAATACTATAGTGATTTAAACTCCAGTAATAACTTAGCACACGAACAATTTTTACACTTCCTGTCCATGACCATTTTAAAAAGTTTTTGGTGGAGATTCAGTTTCAGTAACACTCTGATAAGTGCATTAACACTGTACATCACCTTCCATTGCCTCATAAACCAACCTCTTACCTTCAATGCCTAATCGAATTTTCTTCAGTCCTCTCTCCTTTAAAACCGACTTGGCAACATCCCGATTCTCAATGTATTTGAAGAATCGATACAGTTTTGTGCTGTAGATAACTACAGAAAGAGAGGAGATAAACACGGTCACCATGACGATGTTAAAAATAAGGTTCTATAGGAGGGCGATTGAGTGTCATCTTCTTCTTCTTCTTCACCAGGAAGAAAAGCTTAAACATTAACACAGTATACTTCCTAGTCATAGTCAGACAGACGTAAGCATTTGCTTGTTTTGTGTGTGTGTGTGTGTGTGTGTGTGTGTGTGTGTGTGTGCGTGCGCGCACGGGCTGGAGAGGTATAGCTATAATACTGACTCTGAGAGTACTCTTCGCCCATCTGTGGCGGATACTCTTCATCCCAGTCCACCACATCGTCGTCCGTGAGCACTACCACGTGGCACTCCCTCTCCCCACTCTGCGCACTGGCCACCATCAGTGGTAGTACCATTTCCTCCAGGTAGGATTCAAACTGCCGTCGCGCGCCGTCATTCGACAGCTCATGCATTAGAGCACCTGAACAAGATGGGGAAAAAACCTTGGTTAAATTTTGTTTTATTTGAGCTTAAATTTACTAATCTATAGCAGACTCAAGAGAACTGTACAGAATGCAAACAGTTGTTTATTCTTCTTCCACCACATTTCATTACCATTAATTTTATTATAAGTCTTCTATGTTAAACAATATGCACTTTAGCCATGCTATAAAATAATCAAAATGAATTGTTTCTATAAAGCACACAACCACATATTCCTGTACTTTTTCTTGGATTTAATAAAACAGTAAAAAGTAATTGTTTATATTGTACTAAACTATAAAACATAAAAATTTCTGTCAAAAATCATAAAGCTACCTGTTTCACGAAGCACTGACACAAGAGACTCCTTCTTTTAATCGTAAAAGTATCTGCCACAGCAATTTATTCATTGTTTTATAAATTAAAAAAAAAAGGATTTATACACAGAAAGTGCACTTTACTAGAAAAGAAAAAAAAAATTATCTGAATCATTTTGACAGATCATATTTGAGAATTCAATGAAGCAATTTATGGTTAGCCTGATCAATCAATCGACAATGCTTATAATGTTAGTATTATTAATACAATTACTTAATTATTTGTGAAAATAGTCAATATTTAAGTTAAACCAAACTGTACCTAACAGTATGTTTACCACTGTGATACCTCTGTGTGTACCACTGCGAACATTACCATGTTATATGACTGAAATCCAGTTTTTCACAGATAAAATACTTTGGAACTGTAAATATTTGAAACCTGTATTGAATTCGGTATGATGCCAGTAATTAAATCTTAATTATTAATTAAATTCATAAATGAACATGAAATGTATTAAATGGCAGATGTTATGATTTTTCCACTTTTTTGACCTATGAAAATGTTGTTACAGTGTTGAATAGCAGTGTTAGATGACACCAATGTGTCAAAGTGATGTTAATGCAAGTTTTCCCTCTCGCCATAAACACAAGGTTTTCTCAGATCATTTGTTGGCCACACTAGTGCTTCACAGACCTGATACTTTACCTAAGCCTACTGTCCCTAATATGCCATGATATCTAAAACCACCTTTCTGCCTTACAGAGCACTAATCATGAAGCTTTCAGGTGAGTATCAAGCCTCAGAAGACACAGAATATAAACATCATAAATGGGAGGAGGAAGCCAAACAGGCTGTCCGATGCAAGCACACAAAACCATTCATTCCTTTTCTGAGCCGCTTAATCCTAATTAGGGTCGCAGAGAGGCTGGAACCCAGCTCAGCCAACTTTGGGTGAGGGCAGTACAACCCTGGACAGCTCACCAAGTCATTGCAAGGCAGAAACAAGTTCAACAGAGACAGTGAGAGACAGCTGGCTTTTGATAACCCAGTTTACCGCACTGGGAGGACATCAGTGACAATCTACTGATAGTGGGGCTTGAACCTCGACCTTGGGAATATATAACATCCCTTGAACACAGTCAGAGTGGTGATAATTATATCCATCCATCATTTTTAAGCTCTTAACCATTTTTGTGTGAAGACCAGGGTAGTGTTTCAGATGCAGTGAGTGAGTGATGCAAATATTCTAAATAAATAAGTAAAAGTTCACATTCTGTCATTGAGGCTTTTAACTTTCCCTGATTTTACCAGGGATGCTGTATAGATTAAGAAGCGTTCCTCCATGAGCAGTTAGTTTAACAAGATATCCATCCAACACAACTTTATCCAAGCTTGTTAATTTGCTTGAGTTCATTGTTGGGTTTTATAAAAGCCTCTGCCACAGACCTCTGTTGTATTTTCTTCTCGCACGGAACTGTTATTGTACTTTGTTTTTTATCAGGTCTGATATTAGACTTATCATTTCATTTTTAAAATACTTTAAAACAAGGTTCCCCCAGTGCAGCTAACTGGGTTATCAAAGGCCGGCCATGTCTCTCACTGTCTATGGTGAGAGTCATGTAAAAGAACCAGTGCTGACTTTTGACAAGAGTAGGCTGCAAAGCCGTCAGCGTGTTTCTGCCCTGCGATGGCCTGGCGAGCTGTCCAGAGTGTACTCTGCCCTCGCCCTGAGTTGGCTGGGATGGGCACCAGCCTCCCCGCAACCCTAATTAAGATGAAGCGGTTACAGAAAATGAACTGAACTAAAACAAAGTTATTTTTGTTTAAGTGAATCAAAAAGCAGTTTTGTGCTGATCATATTTTTTGCCTCTACATATGAAAACTTATACATTTAATTTTAGGGTATTGATATCTGATGTACTGCTTCCATGACCTACAGCATAATGATTGGAAAAACAGGACAATTTTGTAAATGTAGTAAAATTTACATTGCAAAACAAAAATTAGCACTGCTCAAGCCTAGTGACGAAATGCTGTCAACTAAAATGTAAACACTTGTAAATTCCATGATATTTTTTGATCGTGGTATCAGAAAAGAAAAACCAATGTACTTTACATTGCTAATGTGATGAACAGTTCCCCTAGTAGCTGGATGCGTCATTAAAAAATTCCATGACTTGGCTATTCAGAGTAGCATGAGAATGAAGAACTAGGAGTGGGCTATGACGAACACACACCGACATGGAAACAGAAAAATCAGAGCGGAGCATAAATTAACATCCAAGATGATGGAATCAATAGCGACAGTAGCCGCTGACCCGTATCTGACAAGCACGCCAGAAACTATTGACCTGTTTCCATTCTCTCCAGGAGTCATCTGTCTGCCTCACACACACACACACACACACACACACACACACACAATGCTGCATTAACAAGTGGATTTTCCCTTCTCTTTTGCCTGTCAGGAAGCCTTTTTTGCAGAAACCGTCTAACGTTTGTTGAATACTCACTCAGATCTCTGCACTTGATCGTGCTGTAGTCAAAGGAGATGCAGAGGTAGTCACATGCCTCCCGCAGCTCAGGAATGGAGATACCGTCAGGGCAGCGGATTATCCCTGATTTGTAATAATCCTGCCGTGCAGAAAAAAAAGAGAAAGAAGGAGTAAGAAAGAGAGAGCAAGAGCGAAATAGACAGAACACGAGAAGACGAAATACATAAAGAAGACAAACGGGCAGCCATTACTACAACAGCTTGGCGAGCGTGCGCGCGCGCGCACACACACACACACACACACACACACACACACACATACACACATACACACACACACACACACACACCATTTCAAAAGCTTACACTGCATTGACCAGCTTATATATTGAAATCCTGCCAAGTATGGAACAGATTGATGAACAGCATACTCTTAAAAAAAAAAAAAACCTAAGCAGTTCAAAACACAGCGAGTGTCTCTCCACGCGTGAGATGCATCAAGGATTTTAATCCACTGAGGCTGGAAATTGCTCGACTTGGATTACATCGCCATCCAAAGGATCTAATGATACTGCTGAAGTAACACAATCAAAACCCTCTGAAATGCCAAGTTCTTTTTCTAAAAAAAAAAACCCTCAGTAATAATTTAACCTCCATACCAGATCATAAGAGCCAGGAGAAATTTTTTTTAAATCCAACATAAGGAAGTAAGAGAACAGTTCTGTTTACGTTTGTGCGCGTGCACACACACACACACACACACACACACACACACACACACACACACACACACACACACAGAGAGAGAGAGGGCAGAATGTTGAAATAAAACCCTAATACTAACAGGGGTACAAAAAGCTACTGTGAGTTTGAGCAACAGCAATAATGAATTACTATGGATACAACCACTTAAAGAACTTTTTAAAATCATAGTTTAATTTACATATCACACAAAGATTTTGGAAACAGAATAACATTCAGCAAGATACCATTTACCTGACTTTAAATTTTGTAAATGTTATGTAAATTAGATATGACTCAGTACAGTGACAAATCCAAACATTCAGCTGGACTGATTCCTTGGACCTGCATATTGTATACTCTTCACTTCCTTTGCTAAACTGTTCAAACCTACTTGCAGTTAACTTGGATTAATTGCTTGACACAAAAACTTCTAACAATAAATTAATTTCATCCTATCATTAAATATGATACAACAATACAAAGAAAAATAAGATTTGGAAGAAAGTAGCAGGGTTCGTTGTGTTTTAATGCGGAGTGTACGCAGAGTTAATATACTTAATGAAAACTAGGATTAAACTAAAACGATTAATTTATGCATCATTCATTTTCTGAACTTCTCAATCTTAATTATGGTTGTAGGTAGGCTGGCACCCTTCCTAGCCAACTCTGGGCAAGGGCAGAGTACACCCTGTAGAACTCCCCAGACCATTGCAGGGCAGAAATCTATTGACGGCAATGCAGCCAACTGTTTATGAAAGAAAAGATAAAATGGAAAAAAACGTGAAAAAATAGATTTTATTAGGATCCTGGCTCATTATAACTCACTATCTTATAAATACAACTTGCCATCTAATACTGGGGAAATATGAGATACTATATTGCTATCTAATGATAATGAAATTTAAGATAATATCAGAAGACTTACATACTATCTTTTCATAATGATCATATATTTTAGAGACTTATGAGAAACAAGGACACAGTTATGAGGTATGATCTGACTAATAGGATGTACTGTACCATGTGATGGAAATAGGCTTCTATAGTAATTACCGTATTCCACGTGATAAGCGCCCAGGGTGCTTAAAAAATTGGAGTGGGTGGACGATTATTAAAATGTTACCAGCGGTAAGTGCTTATAACCATTAAGGTGGAAAACATGAATAATAACAGGACAATAAAAGAGGTTTACCGGTATTTGTGTTATTTATTTTGTGGTATCAACCAAATTACTTACATGAAACCTGAAAATAAACAGAAAACAGCATAATTACAAAAAAACAAACAAAAAAAAAACTTACTTTTCCCTCCCGGTGCTGTTCCTTTAAACATTTTCCCGGAAGTAAAATCAAGCCAATCAAGATGAATGTCAACTTTAGGACATGGCACATTGAACCAATCAACACGAACATAAACAAAGGCACATGGCCAGGAATGTCTTTTAATTTATTAAGTTAGTGAGCAGGAGAATCGTGTGAAAAATGCTTGTCATCATTTTCTGATAGGTCCATATCTGTCTCATCGCTCCATTCATTCAGAGCATCCCATTGTTTTGCTGTAGCCGTTCCTAATAGTTCATCGGTTGTTGGACATTTACCAAGAGAAAACAGCAAAATATTTTCCTGTTTTTTTAAAGCATGGCAGAACAATCCAATGTGTTGTTACTGATGAACATTATAGACATTCCCCAGTGGCAGGAGGTCTTGAAATACCTTGTAAACTCACTTTTACAGGCAGTGAAAGCCTCATTTTACTGTTAGAGACTGATCGAATAAAATTGGTAAGTTTGATCTATGATTTTGCTCCCAGTGCACATGGGTGGTTATTAGACGTAAGATCAAAAACACTGGGGGGGCTTATTGGAGCAGGGCGCTTATAACGCTGAATACGGTATTATTACTTTAAAAGTAACAAATTAATACTTCAGCCACATACCCTGCATATCCTTACACTGCACTGAATCATTTTATAACAATGTCTTTAAATGACAAATCGAATATTTAAAAATTATGTATTTACAAAAAAGAACAAAAACCACAAACAGACACCAGTGATTTAAATAACTTTATAACTTAATAATAATTTAAATTCAACTGCAGTAGTTGTGGCTGAGTATTAAAAATTTAACTTTTCAGTACTCAGCCACAACTACTGCAGTTGAATTTAAAACATAATCAATATGCTCTCAATGCAACTGTAACATTTAAACCCTGTAACGACTTTGTGAAAATGTATACTCACCAGAATGGCTCGGAATACGGTGGAGCTGATGCCCTCGGCCACTTCGTACTCTCCCTTCTCATTCGGCCGGGTAAAGTTGTACTCTCTGCCAGCTCCGAACATCCTGTGTGCGCGCACACACAGTATTCTTAAAATTCAGTTCACTTTAAAACACAATTAATGCTCAAGACTCTCCCTGTGACATTCATCAACTCCTCTTGAGGGGCACTGGACTTTATTCCATTCTGGAGTTGCTCAGGGGAAGAGGCTGTGAGCCAGTATGAGCATTCTTGTTGTCCCCCCATCTCAGTGCCCACATGTTGGGCTTCTCCCCAGTTGACAAAAGGGTAGCTTCCCTCCACCTACTGGTGGGGGGGACAAGTCCTGACTATTGGTTGTGCTTAGGCACCTAATGACTGTTCAAAGTATCCATTCTTATTGTAGTCTTTAAGGGGTACAAGTAGTCACCGACTTATGACCTGCACAACTTATGACTGTTTGACTTTCTGACAACCCATGACTGTCTGTCTGTCTTCCTTTCGGCTTTTTTCCCTTTTTTTTTTTTTTACTCGGGAGTCGCCACAGTGAATCATTTGATTCGCACGTTTGATTTGGCAGAGATTTTTACGTCGGATGCCCTTCTGACAACCCATGACTAAAAAATTTAAATAGCTTATATACTTGGGTATCGTGTATGTGAATATCATCAGCCTAGCCTAGCTGATTCTAAACTATTTGTGAGGATAAAATGGGCTAAATCATGCACGTGTATTTAATGGGAGCAAGAGAGAGAGAGAGAGAGAGAGAGAGAGAGAGAGAGAGAGAGAGAGAGAGATTTTCAAACATTCGTCACAAGAAAAAAAAACCAGTAACAATTATTAGCAGGTTGTTCTCAAATGTTCACATTATATAACAAAGGGTAAATTAATTTACATTAATTCAGAATTTATGAAAAATACTTGAAAGACAAAAAAAATCAAACAAACAGAAGAATACGTGTGTGTATGTGTGTATGAGTGATTGTAGATACAAACATGTGTACAGAAAGATAAGCGAGAGAATTCCACAAGAAACAAGAAAAAAGCAGTAACATTATTATTATTATTATTATTGTTATTATTATTAATAATTATCATCATTGTCATTATAATACATATCAATATGAATATTACTATTATTAAAAAAATACTTTTCCAGGTGAAACAAACAACTCCTCATAACACGTTGCCCACGTTGAAGAATATCCTGACAACCCTCAGCCAAGCTCCAGCGGACAATCAATTTAGCCTTTTTAATTTTTTGTTATATTGCTGTGTTTTAAACAAATGTTTTTAATTTTTTGCACAGGTATTTTATAATGTATTTTTGTATGATTCCTCCATATTAAACCAATTGTACTGTACTGCAGTATGCACACTAGTTCTCCTCCATATATTAATGTCTAAAGAAAGGTAAAAAAGATTGGAATAGTGTTTTGTTATTGGACTTCTGTGCTGATCATGGTTTTTCACCATATTTGAACATAAGGGTGTCCATATGTGCACTTGGCACAAGGACACCCTAGACCGCAGTTTGATGATTGAGTTTGTGGTTGTCTTATCAGACTTTCGGCTACATGTTCTGGACAATCGGGTGAAGAAAGGTGCTAAACTGTCAGTCACTCACCAACTGGTGGTGAGCTAGCACTGATGGCAGGGAAGGCCGCCCTTCGGAGCTGGCAGTCTCAAAAGTGTAGTTATGTCTCTGGGAACATTTGGAAAAGTCTCTTGTCAGAAGGGCCTTTAACTCTCACCTCCAGCATAGCTACAACCACATTCCAAAGGCAGCAGGAGACATGGAATTCAAATGGGCTATGTTTGGGCTATGTTTTGTGCCTCCGTTATTGAGGTGGCAGCCCATAGCGGAAGCAGGAAGGTCATCAGTGACCATCGTGACGGTAAGTCCCGAGCCCGGTGGTGGATACCTGCATTGAGGGAGGGGGGCCGTCCAGCTAAAAAAGGAGGCCTATCGGGACGAGGTAGTCAAAAACTCCTCAGTGGCTGGTCTGTGGCGATGGATGAGATTCGCCCTGAATATTGCAGGGCTCTGAATGTTGTAGGACTGTCTTTGTTAACACGTCTCTGCAACATCTTGTGGTCATCAAAAGCCATAACTTTCGATTGGCAAACCGGAATGGTAGTTTCTCTTTTTAAAAAGGATAGTGGGATTACACTCCTCAACCTACCCAGGAAAGTCTGGAGGGAGCCTGGAGAGGAGGATCCGACTGATATTTGAACCTTGGGTTCAGGAACAATGTGGTTTTCGTCCTGGCTGCAGCACTCTTGACCAACTCTCTATGCTCTACAGAATCCTGGAGGATGAATGAGGATTTGACCGTATTCCTCAGGCTAACTTCTGGGGTGTGCTCCAGGGATACAGTGATCCAGACCTGTTGCTATGGACAGTTAGGTCTCTTTACTATCGAACTCATAGCTTGGTACGCATTGTGAACAACAGGTCAAATTTGTTATCGGTTGGAGTCCGCCAAGGCTGTCCTTTGTCATTGGTTTTGTTCATAACTTTTATGGATAGGATTTCTCGGTGCATCCCAGGCATTGGGGGGGTGGTGGGGGGGGGTGGGGGGGGGTGTTGGTGGCCATAGGATCTCATCTCTGTTTTTTCCAGATGGTGTTGTCCTTTTGGCTTCATCATGCTAGGACCTCCAGGTCTCATCGGCGTGAAATGGCCACGATAAGAATCCGCACCTCCAAGGCTGAGGCCATGGTTCTCAGTCAGAAAAGGGTGTAATGCACACCCTAGGTCTGGAATAAGGTCCTGCCCCAAGTGAAGGAGCTCAACTATCTTGGGATTTTTTTCATGAGTGAGGGAAGGATGAAACGACATATCGTCAGGCAGATCAGTGCACCCTCTGCTGTAAAGCGGAGCTTGCACAGGTCCTTCGTAGTGAACGGAGAGTTGAGCCGCAAGACAAAGCTCTCAATTTACTAATCAATTCACATTTCAAACCTCACCTATGGTCACAAGCTTTGTGTAGTGACCAAATGAACAAAATCTTGAAAATAGATGGCTGAAATCTCTCACGCAAGGTGTCTAAAATCTCACGCATTCATACAATTATTTCCCAATTTTATTTATATATGAGGATGTAATTTCCATGAGCAAATGCCATTGGCAATGTCTTTTACGTAAACATTCTGCTTCTCTTTCTGCTTCTGGCTGTGGGATCCTTTACTGTAAAATCAGATACATACGTGCACTTAAAAACTAAAGGTTGTGAAATTTGCTCAAATTATGTTTTCATTTACTAATTTAGTTAAATGTAGATTTACTTAGAATTGTTAACATTGTATATGTAAATATATTGTATATACTTATGTAACATAAGTTTCAGTTTGTAATTCCATGTGTTGTTGCAAGGTTGCTGCACAGGATACTTGCCATCTATATCAGTAGATTTGTTAACACGGTTAATTAGTTTCAGTTTGTAAACAAATTGTGTAGTTGCAAGGTTGCTGCATATGATACATGCCATCTATGAGCAAAGACAGCAAAGATTATTATTAAGAATTATTTGGATAAAACTTCAAAAAAGAGAAATGTTACAATTAATGCTTTACTTTGGCCAACCTTATTTTTGATATATGTTATTAGTTTACACTTCATATTTTATTAGTTCTTTCATTGAAGATTTCATTTACATTATTAAATCTTAAAGACTTGTGTGTAATTTTGTATTTTTTCCCCTATGTCTGTGTTTAATCATTACATATAAAACTTGCATGACTGTCTGTCTTCCTTTCGGCTTTTTCCCTTTTACTCGGGAGTCGCCACAGTGAATCATCTGATTCGCATGTTTGATTTGGCAGAGGTTTTTACATCAGATGCCCTTCCTGTCACAACCCTTTAGCAAGGGACAGAAACACGCTGACAACTTTGCAGCCTACTCTTTACGAAAGTCAGCAATGGTTCTTTTACATGCCTCTCACCATAGACAGTGAGAGACATGGCCCGCCTTTGATAACCCAGTTAGCTACACTGGGGGGGACAGTGACAACCTTGTGGAGAGTGGGACTCGAACCCCCAACCTTTGGATCAGCGATCCAGCGCCCTATACCACCAGACCACCACTGCCCCGACATATAAAACTTGCATTAAATGGCTTAAAAATCACTCTAAAAAACCTTTAAAGCCAAAATTTTCTGGGGGGGGGGGGGGGGTAACTGACCGGGGGCTGCACTCCCTGGACCCCTGCTCCTCACTCTTTATTAATCTTAGGGGTTGACAGCTATGTGGGACGTGCTTCCTATCACATAAACACTGCAGTATGTGAGTCGTATTGACCATGTTTAGCTCCACATACACATGCGAGCGGTCCTTCTCACACCTGAAAAGCATCAAGATCAACCTGCGGTCAAGTAATAGATGGAAGCCTAAACGCCTGCATGAAGCTGAACCTCACCCCGTATCAATCAGACTACAAAGCTCTCGGCAAAACCATGCTGCACCAGAAGTCGCATTAATAGTAAGAAATACTTTTCTTATTAATAACGTCGTTATGACAATGCTGTTTAAAATAAATTCAGAGTTGTATTATACACTAAAATTGTTGGTCTCAGTATTAAAAAATATAATTAGTTCTCAGAGGACTAGATTAAAAAAAAATTTTTTGGCTCTCTTAGTCAAAAAGGTTCCCGACCTCTGACATAGATGAATATCATTAATTATTAATAATAACATATAATTAAAGGTAAATTGAGCAAATTTGTTATGTCACAAGTGTATATCGACCTGGTAGCCCTTCGCATTAATTGGTACCCAAGAAGTAGCTCTCAGTTTCAAAAAGGTTGGTGACCCCCCTGCCATATTGTGCTTTGGAAAAATTTTTCACATCAGTAGGGACACAGATAGGGTCATATTTCCACAAAGTTTAGTTAAAATCCTCGCATGGATGTGCTTAGGATTTTAAACAAACTTTGTGGAAATACAACCATACCTACATCCCTGAGATTGTTTGATTTGAAACTGTCAGGTCAAATGTGACCCCCAGTACAGCTAAGTGGATTATCAAAGGCCATGTCGTGCAGAATGCAGCCGTGAGGGGGGGGGCACAAACCAGTGTCTCTCCCTCACGCCGGTCCCAAGCCCGGATAAATGCAGAGGGTTGCGTCAGGAAGGGCATCCGGCGTAAAACAAATGCCAAATAAACTATGCGAATCACAAGAAAGAATGACATACCGGATCGGTCGAGGCCCGGGTTAACAACGACCGCCATCAGTGCCGTCAACCAACAGGGTGCTGATGGAAATTGGACTACTGTTGGTCGAAGACGTTGAAGAAGGAGAGGCGGGAGGCGTGTCCGTTGCCAGAGAGAGAAGAGGAAAGGCATGAGTCTAGGACTGAAAGTAGGGACTTTGAATATTGGAACTATGACAGGAAAAGGTAGAGAGCTGGCTGACATGATGCAGAGGAGGAAGGTGGACATACTGTGTGTTCAGGAGACCAGGTGGAAAGGTCGCAAGGCTAGAAGCATAGGAGCAGGGTTTAAGCTGTTTTATCACGGTGTGGATGGGAAGAGAAATGGAGTCGGAGTCATCTTGAAGGAGGAGTTTGCCAGGAATGTTCTAGAAGTGAAAAGAGTGTCAGACAGAGTGATGAGTCTCAAGTTAGAAATTAAAGGTGTGATGGTCAATGTTGTTAGTGCTTATGCCCCACAGACATGATGTGAGCGAGAAGAGAAGGAGAGATTCTGGAGGGAGTTAGATGAAGTGATGCAGAGTACCCCCAGAGGTGAAAGAGTGGTCATTGGGGCAGACTTCAATGGGCATGTTGGTGCAGGAAACAGAGGGGACGAGGAAGTGATGGGTAGGTTTGGTATCCAGGACAGGAACGCAGAAGGACAGATGTTGGTAGATTTTGCAAAAATGATGGAAATGGCTGTGGTGAATACTTTCTTCCAGAAGAGAGAGGAGCATAGGGTGACTTATAAAAGTGGAGGTAGGAGCACACAGGTAGACTACATCTTGTGCAGGCGATGTAATTTAAAGGAAGTCAGTGACTGCAAAGTAGTAGCGGGTGAGAGTGTTGCCAAACAGCATAGGATGGTGGTGTGCAGGATGATGCTGATGGTGAGAAAGGTGAAGAAGGCAAAGGCAGAGCAGAAGACAAAGTGGTGGAAGTTGAAAAAGGAAGAGTGTCGGGTTGTCTTCAAGGAGGAGTTGAAACAGGCTTTGGGTGGTCAGGAAGTGCTTCCAGATGACTGGACAACTACAGCGAATGTGATCAGGGAGACAGGTAGGAGAATACTTGGTGTGTCATCTGGAAGGAAAGTAGATAAGGAGACTTGGTGGTGGAATGAGGAAGTGCAGGAGTGTGTACAAAGGAAGAGATTAGCTAAGAAGAAGTGGGACATTGACAAAACCGAAGAGAGTAAACAGGAGTACAGGGAGACACAGCGTAAGGCAAAGGTAGCAGTGTCAAAGGCCAAACAGAGCGCGTTTGATGACTTGTATGCTCGGTTGGAAAGTAAGGAGGGACAAAATGATTTATACAGGTTGGCACAGCAGAGAAATAGAGATGGGAAGGACGTGCAGCAAGTTAGATTGATAAAGGACAGAGAGGGAAATGTATTGACTGATGACAGAAGTGTGCTGGCAAGATGGAAAGAGTACTTTGAAGAGCTGACGAATGACGAAAACGAGAGAGAAACAATACTAGAAGAGGTGCCTGCTGACGACCAGGAAGTAGCAAAGATTAGTAAGGGTGAAGTGAGGAGGGCATTGAAGAGGATGAAGAATGGAAAGGCAGTTGGTCCTGATGACATACCGGTGGAGGTATGGAAGTGTCTAGGAGAGGTAGCAGTAGATTTTCTGACAAGAACATTTAACAAGGTCTTAGAGAGTGAGAGGATGCCAGAGGAATGGAGGAGAAGTGTGCTGGTGCCCATTTTTAAGAACAAGGGAGACGTGCAGAGTTGCGGCAACTACAGAGGGATAAAGTTGATGAGCCATACGATGAAGTTATGGGAAAGAATAGTGGAAGCTAGACTAAGGGCAGAAGTCAGCATTTGTGAACAACAGTTTGGTTTCATGCCCAGAAAGAGCACCACAGATGCAGTGTTTGCCTTGAGGATGTTAATGGAGAAGTACAGAGAAGGTCAGACGGAGCTGCATTGTGCCTTTGTGGATCTGGAGAAAGCATATGACAGGGTGCCGAGAGAAGAACTTTGGTATTGCATGAGGAAGTCTGGAGTGGCAGAGAAGTATATTAGAGTGGTGCAGGACATGTATGAGAGATGTAAGACAGTGGTGAGGTGTGCTGTCGGTGTGACAGAAGAGTTCAAGGTGGAGGTGGGACTGCATCAAGGGTCAGCTCTCAGCCCCTTCTTGTTCGCTATGGTGATGGACAGGCTGACAGACGAGGTTAGACAAGATTCCCCATGGACTATGATGTTTGCAGATGACATTGTAATCTGTAGTGAGAACAGAGAACAAGTGCATGAAAATCTAGAGAGGTGGAGGTATGCCCTGGAAAGGAGGGGAATGAAGATTAGCCTCAGTAAGACAGAATACATGTGCATGAATGCCAAGGACCAAAGAGGAACGGTGAGATTACAGGGAGCAGAGATAAGAAAGGTGGAGGATTTTAAGTACTTAGGCTCAACAATCCAGAGCAATGGAGAGTGTGGAAAAGAGGTGAAGAAGCGTGTGCAGGCAGGTTGGAATGGTTGGAGAAAAGTGTCCGTGTGATGTGTGATAGGAGGGTATCGGCAAAAATGAAAGGAAAAGTGTACAAGACGGTGTTGAGGCCAACGATGCTGTATGGGTTAGAAACAGTGGCCCTGGGGAAAAGACAGGAGGCAGAGTTGGAGGTAGCAGAGATGAAAATGTTGAGGTTCTCTTTGGGAGTAACGAGGATGGATAGGATTAGGAATGAGCACGTCAGAGGGACAGCACATGTAAGACGTTTTGGAGACAAAGTCAGAGAGGCTAGATTGAGATGGTTTGGACATGTACAGAGGAGGGATAGTGAGTATATTGGTAATAGGATGCTGAGGCTGGAACTACCAGGCAAAAGGCCTAGAGGAAGACCAAAGAGACGATTCATGGATGTGGTAAAGGAGGACATGAAGGTCGTTGGTGTAAGAGAAGAAGATGCAAAGGATAGGGTGAGATGGAGGCAGATGATTCGCTGTGGCGACCCCTGAAGGGAAAAGCCGAAAGGAAAAGAAGAAGATGTCTCTCATTGTCTATGGTAAGAGGCATGTAAAAGAACCAGTGCTGACTTTCGTCAAGAGTAGGCTGCAAAGCCATGAGCGTGTTTCTGCCCTATGATGGCCTGGCGAGCTGTGCAGAGTGTACTCTGCCCTCGCCCAGAGCCGGCTGAAATGGGCGCCAGCTTCCCTGCAACCCCAATTAAGATTAATCAGTTCAGAAAATGAATGAATGAATGAGGTGAAAGGGTCAGAGCAAGGTGATGTATTTTTGGAGAAACAGCACTTATAACTTTGAGTGACCTTTAAAAGGTCAAATTCCAAACCTTGTAAAAACTTCAAATGAGAGTTTTTTTCCTGCTAATTTGGTCATGTCCGCATACTATTACTCTATAGTCTACTAACACAATAGATCATTGGAAGACAAGCACATGGGTAATTAAATCCAGTACCCATATAAGGAGTATTTGCTATATTGTAAATAGTGGAGGTACCTTATACTCTAAGAGTGCTCCACTACTTCCATATGTTACTATTACATGGGTTTAAAAATGATATACAGACGCTTCCCACTTACGAACAAGTTATATTCCGGACAGCCGTTCGTTAGATGAATTTGTTTGTAAGTCATTACAGTGCGTTCTTTAGAGGGGAACATATGTGTAAAGCTTGTATAAGTAACCTATACGAGTTTGTACTGTATACAATCTCTCTCTCTTTCTCTGCATAATCATCTTATTTCATTCTATTGAATTTATCATTTATTGGTACAAAGTGCAAACCTAAATGCAGCATAAATTATCAAGATGACTGTGATGTCAGGAACTGTCAGCTGGACCCAAAATGCAGGAGACAGAGTAGGATGAACACGGAGAGACTTTATTGTTATAGGGGAGGCACGTGAGCAAGGGGGGAAACATAGTCACTGCTAGTGACGAGGAGAAACACGAAAACTTTAGATACGGGGAACTACGGAGTGGGAACTGGTCGAGCGTGGAGTTGAAACAGGAGCCAGCGAGATCACAGGAAAACAGGGACGTGAAGAGGGACAATTTTCTAACACAGGGATGAGCGCGCGACTCGTCTTTATAGCACGGTAGATTGGTGAGTAGGATTAGGTGTGCACATTGCGATCCGCCCGCTTGTGTCAGCCACGCCTCTCTGCCAGAGCCTAATCGAATATTAAGTGCACCTCAGGATATTGTTTAATCATATTTTATACTTATATTTATGACATAGCTTTCTATTGATTATTTCAATTTCCATTTCTACTTGTTCTTCAATTTCATTTAATTTTCACCCTCGGACAGCACTGTTTGTATGTCCGGATGTACGTAAAACGAATGTTCGTAAGTAGGTAGCATCTGTACCGGTTTCTATACAAACACCAGTGAAACAGTAGTGTCTTAAAATTAAAAATTAACATTCATAAACAAAAATATGATATATAATGTTCTAAAATTAGCTACCACTAAAATTTACTTTGCAAAGAAGCTTTCAGATTAAAAAAATGACACAATTTGGTTCCAGAGACATGACACCAAAAATATCTCAGAGAGGTGCACCATGCAATACGTTCACAATCACAATACTGATATTATATCTTTATTAAAGAAAAAGAGCAATCACTAAGGCTGACCTGCCAAGCATGGTGTTGGGCTGAGCAGTAAAGATAGCAGGGTCCACAACAAAGCGTGTGTTGTCCACAATGAGAGTCACCCTCTCTGATGTCCTCATGCTCCAAGAGCCATCCTTCACATTTTCATACACGTAGATCATGTCCGAACTACGAGGTTTACCATGGGAATCTGCACAGAAGGACCCGGAACCTTTCTGAGGCCTGGGACTCGCTGACCTCGACCAAGATCCTGCTTCTCTCTCTCGATCTGGCATAGTGGAACAAGACAAGTTAGTGTGTAAATAAATGTGGAAATTTTTTCTGTGGAATATAAGGAGGTAAGTGGAAATGGATAAGGCCTCCAAGGTCTCTCTTTCATAATAATAATAATAATAATAATAATAATAATAATAATAATAATAATAAATTATATAATAAAGATATCATTATTGCAGTCTCTTCTGAAAGAAAAAAAAGATTTTACATGTTTGAAGACACATACAAATCAGCGATCAGAGTAAACAATAGTCAAAGGTCCGAGGTTGATTTAACTTTCCTGTATCTCCCATAGAAAAGCCCAGAACATCAGCAATGCAAAGCCAAAATACAATATACAGACACTCCCTGACTTATGTTTTAGTTAAGTTCCGAACGGCTGAACGTAAGGTGAAAATGAACATAAGTTGTTACTGTATGTTTCAGTGACTGTATGTTTCAGCCACCCAAAGCCTGTTTCAACTCCTCCTTGAAGACAATACGACACTCTTCCTTTTTCAGCTTCCACCACTTTGTCTTCTGCTCTGCCTTTGCCTTTTTCACCTTTCTCACCATCAGAGTCATCCTGCATACCACCATCCTATGCTGTTTGGCAACACTCTCACCCACTATGACTTTGCAGTCACTGACTTCCTTCAAATTACATCGTCTACACAAGATGTAGTCTACCTGTGTGCTCCTACCTCCGCTTTTATAAGTCACCCTATGCTCCTGTTTCTTCTGGAAGAAAGTATTTACCACAGCCATTTCCATCCTTTTTGCAAAATCTATCAACATCTGTCCTTCTGCGTTCCTGTCCTGGATACCAAACCTGCCCATCACTTTCTCGTCCCCTCTGTTTCCTGTACCAACATGTCCATTGAAGTCTGCACCAATGACCACTCTTTCACCTCTGGGGGTACTCTGCATCACTTCATCTAAGTCACTCCAGAATCTCTCCTTCTCTTCAAGCTCACATCCTGCCTGTGGGGCATAAGCACTAACAACATTGAGCATTACACCTTCAATTTCTAACTTGAGACTCATCACTCTGTCTGACACTCTTTTCACTTTTAGAACATTCCTGACAAACTCCTCCTTCAAGATGACTCCTACGCCATTTCTCTTCCCATCCACACCATGATAAAATAGCTTAAACCCTGCTCCTAAGCTTTTAGCTTTGCTACCTTTCCACCTGGTCTCCTGAACACACAGTATGTCCACCTTCCTCCTCTGCATCATGTCAGCCAGCTCTCTACCTTTTCTTTGCATAGTTCCAACATTCAAAGTCCCCACTCTCAGTCCTAGACTCATGCCTTTCCTCTTCTCTCTCTGCCTACATACAAGCCTCCCACCTCTCCTTCTTCGACCAACAGTAGTCCAATTTCCGTCAGCACCCTGTTGATTGACAGCACTGATGGCGGTCGTTGTTAACCCGGGCCTCGACCGATCCGGTATGGGGGTAATACTTCTGATTTGCATCATAAATGTTTGGCATTGGTTTTACGTCGGATGCCCTTCCTGACACAACCCTCTGCAGTTTTCCGGGCTTGGGACCGGCATGAAAGGGAGAGACACTGGTTAGTGCCCCCCCCCCCCCACCTCAATAAAAAAATTAAGCAAAACTAAAATACTAACTTAATTATTTTATAATTATATAGTTGCTCTATACTTCTTTTCCTTTTGGCTGCTCCCTTCAGAGGTTGCCACAGCAAATCATCTGCCTCCATCTCACCCTATCCTCTGCATCTTCTTCTTTTACACCAACTACCTTCATGTCCTCTTTCACCACATCCATAAATCTCCTTTTGGTCTTCATCTAGGCCTTCTGCCTGGTAGTTCCAACCTCAGCATCCGACTACCAATATATTCACTATCCCTCATCTGCACATCTCCAAACCATTTCAATCTAGCCTCTCTGACTTTGTCTCCAAATATCTTAAGTGTGCTTTGATAACCCAGTCAGCTTCACTGGGGGGACAGCAGTGACAACCCATTGATAGTGGGGCTTGAACCCACAGCCGTTTGATCAGTAATCCAGCACCCTACCACCAGGCCACCACTACCATAGTTGCATTATACGTCATAATAATTCTTTCTTTTAAAACTTTCTTAAAAGAACCTACACATTTTTAAATCGTTACTTAAACATATTTCATAACTTGACATCGCAAACGGACACACATTGATGATTTGTTATTATTATTATTATTTTTTTTTTACATATTTTATAAAGAAAGTCTCCTCTTAGATTTTATTTTCCATATGTCAAACTACACTGCCCAGCTCAAAGGAGTCACACTCTCTACAATATTTTCTAGGAGAGCCTTTAGCCTTGATCTCAGCACGTAATGTGCACAGCATTGTTGCTCCAGCTGTTCAGGTCAAGGCTCTGCCACATTAATGTGGCAATAAAATGTCAGCTGATGACCTGAATGTACTGAATGAATAGGTTATAGCACGGATTTAAAATAAGCACAGTTTATAAAGTACTATACTTTATTGAAACCGATAATATCTTTGAATTTTTAAATTCCAGACCCAATAAAAAAATTCTTAGTTGGTTCCTGGTATCCAGCTTTATTTAAGATTGAAGTAGCTTTCAAATAAGATTAATGTGACACTTAGAGGCCATACTGTTATCAGTTTACCACTTCGTCATTGATATTACACAGTAACAGCATAACTCCAAGTGTTAATTATTTATTAACCAACTTATAATACTGAGGTTGTGGGGGGCTGGTGGAGGGGAGCTGGATTACTGATCAAACAGCTGTGGGTTCAAGCCCCACTATCAGTGGGTTGTCACTGCTGCTCCCCAGTGAAGCTGACTGAGTTATCCAAGACCGGCCATGTCTCTCATAATCTATGGTGAGAGGCATGTAAAAGAACCATTGCTGACTTTCATCATGAGTAGGCTGCATTGCCGTCAGCATGTTTCTGCCCTGCGATGGCCTGGCAATCTGTCCTGGGTGTACTCTTCCCTGACCCAAAGACTCCTCTCAATGACAGCAATTACAATTAAGCGGTTGAGAAAATGAATGAATGATATTATAATGCAATTTCGGGTGGTCAACTAATCAGTGGTCTGTTACTGTTTTACAATAGAGTACATCACTAGTGAAAAGAATAGATCATTTGTAAAATCAATATAATCATCATTAAATCATCACAAATCAATATTTTGAAAGTGACCTTGTTACAAGTGGGTCTATCAAAGTACAGTACAGTTGCTCATTATAAAAGAAACAGGTGAAGCAAGACCTAGATCAGTTCGCTGAACATTATCCCTTAAAAATCAATATTATCAATATCAAATTCTTCAAATCTCCAAAGCATGTCAATTTTCATGCTGTCCTTACATCACACTGTGTATGCTGACCTTAGTGTACATGCTTATATATGCTGAAATATGCTAGCAGATTGAAACTCAGAAATTTTAGTGACACACTTTCTTGTTTCATTGTTGTGCTTGCGAAAGTAAACAAAAACTATATAGATTTACTTTGCACAGTTAATGGGCCCTCATAATATCATGCTTGAATATCTGACATGACATTCCTCTCAGTAAGCATGTCCCTCTGTAACGTAGGTCATCATTGATTCCAGGTAATTAAATAAATGAACAGCTGGGATTAGCATTGAGTGATAAATAGATCTAGGCATGTCCAAAATTACTGTTTAGGTTACCGATCTGTTTAATTCAGCTTCAGTCACATTATGCTGCCTCTCTGAAATTGCTTGATAACAATAGAACTATTACTTTATATTTTTTCCCTATGAATACCACAATTTTAGCCTGAATGATAACGGGAAAGATTGTTCGGATTTCTGATATTGTTTGTAAAGGTAATTGGCAAAATAGTCTGATAACAATATATAAATTAATTTTTGTACTAATGCCAGCAGATAATAGGCAGAGGATTTCAGATTCCATGCCCATAATACGGCAATAGTCTATATCTATTTCCAGTTTTGCATTCATATTTACCCCATCTCAATAACAGATTATGTTTAAAGATGTGAGATAATATTACCTCATGCATTAACCTTTGAAACTCTGTTACCCCTTTGACCAGTGGAATCGCTATGGGTATCACTAGTACATAATTAATGGACAGAATGTTCTAGAGTCTTCTACTTGTTGCACTGAAGATGGTTCTCACCACTGAGCTGCTGACGTGTAGGAGAGGTGACGTTCCTGATGCAGGGCGTGAGTTGGCCCTCAGCCCGTTCGTGAGAGGAATCCCTGGAGCAATCTCCAGAGCGACGCCTCTCCCTGCGGTGCTCAGCCCCATGAATACTCATCCTCGCCACCTCACTGTGCAGCTGAGAGCTTCGCAGTCGACTGCCAGTGCTGCAGGAAACACACACACACACACACACACGATAACCTAAAACACATCAAGTGTGTGAACACATAAAATGTTATATACTTTAAATGCTATTTAAAACTCTCAGCAGTTTGGTACTTTTACCACAGCACTGTTAAATTCTTTAATCTGACTGGCCAGAAAACTGCACAAATCCACTCTTACATGTTCCATTTGTATATGGAAGCTCCATCTCAGTCTAGTAATAAACAGATGTAAAACATTGTTATGTAAGACAAGCATAAAAATCTTTCATGGTGAGGTTTTAAGTAAGGAAATGTTTTATTTACGGAAGGAGTCTCCAGTGTCAGTAAGCTGTGTTGGTTAGGGTAGAAGAGAAACTCTTTCCCATTTCCTGGTAACAAAAGCCCTATTTTTGGTAAATGCAAGTGGGGGGAGAATGAACTAATAATAAATTGTTTAATAAATAATAAAAAAACATTAATCTCTGACATATTGGTTAAAAACAAACAAACAAACAAACAAAAAACTACAACAACGTGGTTTATGTAAAAGAATCAAACATGGGGCTGAAACAATAACTACCTGAGTTTCTATAATACCACAATACAGATGTTTTTTTCTGAGATAATATCCAATCTGCTTTACTGACTGTAAGAAGAAACTTAAATTATGCTTTTTTATTTTAAAATTTATGCAAGTGATGCTCTCCTTCTGTACACCCCAAAAAGTGCTGCTGCTGTTCATTTGTCTAATTAAACGACGACTTCTGATCATTGATTCCTCTGTAGATATCTTTTGCATAGTATCTTTAAAATGAGTTTTGGGTTTGATAAAGCTCATACCACAACCAAAAGAGAAAAAAAACTTGAGATGAACTTTCTGATGAGGACAGTAAACTAAACAAATCACTTAAAAACATATAAAGACCTGTGAGAGAGGAAATCTAAGAATTTGCAAGAAAATGATATATTATTAAGAAACCACAACCAGAGAAGAAAATATGTTCCTGAAAGAAACCACACCTTGTTCGCAGAGCATGTATCCTTTTAATAAAAAGTGCCTCCATCTTCAGAGACCGCATTACCCGATATGATGACGCTGAAGTAAAGCCTCAAGGTGAGACACAGGGACAAAGACAGAAGGCGAAAGACGACAAACTGTGCTAGTGTTGTGGATTGAGCTCAGGATCTTTCCCGTTATCATGCCCTTTACACAGAGTGATATGCAATAGCTTCTTCCCTGAAACACATGGACGCGAGCCTGCTGCAAACCCAGTGGAGCGTTTCCAGGGTGTGATTTTTCCACTGGTTAAATAAGTGATGAACATGGAAATAGGCTTTTTATTAGTTGAAAATCTTGTTCTGTGAAGATGGATTATAGGCGTTCTTGTTTTTCTTTGAGCAAAAGTTATGCAAACTGATCTGCTATAATTCAAAGCTAAGTTTCAAAATACACAAACTAGGTGCAAATTACTCCAAAGACAACACACACACACACACACACACACACACACACACACACACACACACACACACACACACACACACACACAAACCGATATTGCAAAGGAATAACAAACAGTATGGGCTGCTGAATGCTGACTCCTTCCATTTTATGCTAAATTTTGGGCAATATTGTGAAAGAGTGAATAAAAAACACTCTCAGAATTGTGAAAACTTTCCACACACAGGAGATCTTTTATAATTTAATTATAGGATGTTTTCAAATGGAAATGAACTTTATAGTGGTAGTAAAGTTGTGCTCGGAAGGCTATAAAGTGAAAAGGTGTACATTTACACCTGTAGAACTTTTTCAGTTAATTTGAGTGCGCTGACCAACACAAATGAACAATTAGAATTAAGTACTAAAATGAGTGGCGTAATAAACAGTTTATTAAAGAGCATCAATAGTATGTATGAATTGATTAGTCGCTTAGAGGTAAAAATTTCCCTGTATGAACCAGTCAATAACTTTTTTCTTAGCTTACCAGCACTTCTGTACAAAACAATCTTCCGATAAAGAAAATGTTTTCTCATTTTCTTTTATTTTAACTCCATATTGAGAGAAATGCATCAAATATAACCATTTTCTTCCTGAAATAAATCTCAAAAGTTAGCAAACCAAACAGATGTGTTATTGCTGCAAGCTTCATTTTAGTTCAGTAAACACAGCCTCATTTTCCTTTAAAATTGCATGAGCAACCTGCAACTTTTGTATAGTCATCAAAGAATCAGACAATCCTTCAAAATATTATGCAACTGAAATTTTTTGAAGTGTATGTACGTTGAAGGTGAGTTTTTATTTGTGGAAGATTTCACACTCTTTTGTGTTTCTCAGTCTATCATGAACATCATATGACATAGGTTGAATCCTAATGCACTGAAGATAGGAGAGCTACTGCTGCTGGTCAGTTTTACACTTAATGGACAACTTTAGAATTCTTCAAGGGTATCTGTAATGAATTTCTATTACTAGCACTTTAAAATAATAATGCATGACATCAGTGGTAGTGGAGCAGATAAGCCAAACAATTGTTCATTTGATGACACAACCATGACATTTGGCAGAAATAGTGTTAGGTGGACTTTAAGAAAAATGTGCTAGCCACTTGAAATTCCAATATGGTTGCCATTTTCCAAGATGGCCGCCAAATAACACAACATTAAAAAAATGTCAACATGTTGTATAAATAGTAAAATTGCAGATATTATTGAGATAGATTTTGTGTTTCTTTGCCATAAGATTACTGACTTGAGGATAGATCCGCTCTTTCAGGAATCCAATATGACACCCATTTTACAACATAATATTCAAAATATGCTAATTTACACAGTATTACTACATACTTATCCATAAAGCTTAATTATTATGACTATTAAAAGTTTTTTTCATAGAAATATTAAAACATGATAAATCTATTAACTATGTCAAATGCTATCGTCCATTCTCCTTTTATCATTGTTTAATATAGACTTTACCACTGTGAGTAAAAGTACAAGCTTTTCAGATTATAAATCAGATAGCTGTGGTTCTTTTTCAAGATGGTATAGGATTATAAAACAGCTCAAAGATTAGAAATGCTTTGATTTTTTGTGGGTTTTGTGGAATGTTTTAGTTTTGTGGGTTTTTGAAAGCTTTCATACATATGAAAAAAAAAAACAAACAAAAAACGTTTGTGAAACTGTTGTTATTTAAAAGTTTGTGAACCATTAAGAATATTATATATTTCTGCATAAATATGACCTATAATCAAATTTTCACCCATATCCTAAAGATAAATAAAGAGAACCCAGTTAAACAAATAAGCCAAAAAGATTTTACTTGGTCATTTATGACGAAAATTATCTAATGGTACTTATCTGCAAGTGGCAAAAGTTTGTGAGCCTCTAGGATTAGCAGATAATTTTAACTCTTTCCCTCATAGTCAAGGAGGAAGCACGATGTATTACACGATTCAATAGGAAAAGATGTTAGCAAAACCATGTGCTCAAGTTACTAATCAGTCAACATAATATACATTTCATGTAGCTCTAAATAAATGTATACACAGTATATCATAAATCATGTAATACAGGGATCCCTCACTTTCCGCGGTTAATTGGAACCGAGATCCGCATGTGACCATAGAAATCTGCGAAGTAGGGACACCCCCCACACACACCAACGTATACGTACATGTATATAATATCAATTAATACATATTCAATGCTACAAATGCTTATAATAACAATTAAACATTAAAAAAAATAACAAGATGTAAATAAAATATAAATACAGACACTCCCCAACTTACCAACATTTGATTTGCAAACATCCGAAGACCGAGGTTGAAAGTGAAAGTGAGATGAAATTGAAGAACAAGTAGAAATAGAAATGGAATAAAATCTATAGAAAAATACATCATAAATATAAGTATGAAATATGATTAAACATTATCCTGAGGTACACGTAATACTAGGCTCTGGCAGAGGGGACGTGGCTGACACGTGCTTTACACTGGAGGTCAGGGAAGAGAAGCAGAACCATACATTTCTGAACTCCTGCCAAAAGTTTCAAATAAGAAACAAATTGACTCCAGTCTTATAATGAACTGGATAAGAGTGAAACTCTGTAAATCTGATCAGATCCGCTGTGTTGTGCTTGAGAGGAACCAGGAGTTTAAACACTGGACATACTGATAATGTACAGATGATTATGGGGATAGAGAGAGAGAGAAAGAGAGAGATTGTACACGGTACAAACTCATATAGATTACTTATACAAGGTTTAAACATAAAGTCCCCCTCTAAAGAATGCCCTGTAACGACTTACAAACAAATTAATCGAAGAACAAGTGGTTAAACAAGATTACAGTTAATGTTTTGGAATGGCGAGGTCATAGTCCTGACATTAATCTAATTGAGATGTTGTGGAAGGACCTGAAGTGAGCAGTTTATGTGAGGAAACCCTCCAACATCCCCAAGTACATGATATGGAGTATAAGATATTGGCTAAAACTCCTCCAAGCCCAAGTGCAGGACTGATCAACAGTTACCGGAAAAGTGCAAATGTTGGTCACATCAAATACTGGATTCAAACGTTAACATACTTTTGTTACTCAAAGATATGAAATATCAGATTATTTTCCTCAACAAATAAATGACCAAGTAAAATATTTTTGTATCATTTATTTAACGGGGTTTCCTTTATCCCCTTTTAGGATGCGTGTTAAAATCTGATGACGTTTTAAGTTGGATTTATGTAAAAATGTATAAAATTCTTAAGAGTTCACGAACTTTCAAGCACGCTCTATCTGTCCAGAGGCACTGGACAGAGATCAGCGGGTTGAAGTTTCTGCATATATGTGTGTATGTGTTTGTTTTTGTTTTATGGCCGTTTTTGGTGTGCTGGTGGCCATCTTGAAAAATTTTTTTTTGATCATATTGGAATTTTATAGATAGCACTTTTTTCTCAAATACTGACTTACAAATTATATTCATATTAAATTTCATGCTTGTATTATCAACTGAATGGTTCTTGCCAAAAATCACACTTAGCTTCTCCATGACGGTTCTGTCAGGCCATATATATATATATATATAAGCTTTTTATATATTAAATATATTTAATATATATTATTTATATATATATTTATATATATATATATTTAATATATAAAATATATTAAGCTGTTTTATCACGGTGTGGATGGGAAGAGAAATGGAGTCGGAGTCATCTTGAAGGAGGAGTTTGCCAGGAATGTTCTAGAAGTGAAAAGAGTGTCAGACAGAGTGATGAGTCTCAAGTTAGAAATTAAAGGTGTGATGGTCAATGTTGTTAGTGCTTATGCCCCACAGACAGGATGTGAGCGAGAAGAGAAGGAGAGATTCTGGAGGGAGTTAGATGAAGTGATGCAGAGTACCCCCAGAGGTGAAAGAGTGGTCATTGGGGCAGACTTCAATGGACATGTTGGTGCAGGAAACAGAGGGGACGAGGAAGTGATGGGTAGGTTTGGTATCCAGGACAGGAACGCAGAAGGACAGATGTTGGTAGATTTTGCAAAAGGATGGAAATGGCTGTGGTGAATACTTTCTTCCAGAAGAGAGAGGAACATAGGAGTGACTTATAAAAGCGGAGGTAGGAGCACACAGGTAGACTACATCTTGTGCAGGCGATGTAATTTAAAGGAAGTCAGTGACTGCAAAGTAGTAGCGGTGAGAGTGTTGCCAAACAGCATAGGATGGTGGTGTGCAGGATGATGCTGATGGTGAGGAAGGTGAAGAAGGCAAAGGCAGAGCAGAAGACAAAGTGGTGGAAGTTGAAAAGGAAGAGTGTCGGGTTGTCTTCAAGGAGGAGTTGAAACAGACTTTGGGTGGTCAGGAAGTGCTTCCAGATGACTGGACAACTACAGCGAATGTGATCAGGGAGACAGGTAGGAGAATATTTGGTGTGTCATCTGGAAGGAAAGTAGATAAGGAGACTTGGTGGTGGAATGAGGAAGTGCAGGAGTGTGTACAAAGGAAGAGATTAGCTAAGAAGAAGTGGGACATTGAGAAACCGAAGAGAGTAAACAGGAGTACAGGGAGACACAGCGTAAGGCAAAGGTAGCAGTGTCAAAGGCCAAACAGAGTGCTTTGATGACTTGTATGCTCGGCTGGAAAGTAAGGAGGAGAAAATGATTTATACAGGTTGGCACAGCAGAGAAATAGAGATGGAAGGACGTGCAGCAAGTTAGATTGATAAAGGACAGAGAGGGAAATGTATTGACTGATGACAGAAGTGTGCTGGGAAGATGGAAAGAGTACTTTGAAGAGCTGATGAATGAGGAAAATGAGAGAGAAAAAGAGTAGAAGAGGTGACTGTTGAGGACCAGGAAGTAGCAAAGATTAGTAAGGGTGAAGTGAGGAGGGCATTGAAGAGGATGAAGAATGGAAAGGCAGTTGGTCCAGATGACATACCGGTGGAGGTATGGAAGTGTCTAGGAGAGGTAGCAGTAGATTTTCTGACAAGAACATTTAACAAGGTCTTAGAGAGTGAGAGGATGCCAGAGGAATGGAGGAGAAGTGTGCTGGTGCCCATTTTTAAGAACAAGGGAGACGTGCAGAGTTGTGGCAACTACAGAGGGATAAAGTTGATGAGCCATGTACGACGAAGTTATGGGAAAGAATAGTGGAAGCTAGACTAAGGGCAGAAGTCAGCATTTGTGAACAACAGTTTGGTTTCATGCCCAGAAAGAGCACCACAGATGCAGTGTTTGCCTTGAGGATGTTAATGGAGAAGTACAGAGAAGGTCAGGACGGAGCTGCATTGTGCCTTTGTGGATCTGGAGAAAGCATATGACAGGGTGCCGAGAGAAGAACTGTGGTATTGCATGAGGAAGTCTGGAGTGGCAGAGAAGTATGTTAGAGTGGTGCAGGACATGTATGAGAGATGTAAGACAGTGGGGAGGTGTGCTGTCGGGGGGACAGAAGAGTTCAAGGTGGAGGTGGGACTGCAGCAAGGGTCAGCGGTCAGCCCCTTCTTGTTCGCCTATGGTGATGGACAGGCTGACAGACGAGGTTAGACAAGATTCCCCATGGACTATGATGTTTGCAGATGACATTGTAATCTGTAGTGAGAGCAGAGAACAAGTGCAGGAAAATCTAGAGAGGTGGAGGTATGCCCTGGAAAGGAGGGGAATGAAGATTAGCCTCAGTAAGACAGAGTACATGTGCATGAATACCAAGGACCAAAGAGGAACGGTGAGATTACAGGAGCAGAGATAAGAAAGGTGGAGGATTTTAAGTACTTAGGCTCAACAATCCAGAGCAATGGCGAGTGTGGAAAAGAGGTCAAGAAGCGCCGCGTGCAGGCAGGTTGGAATGGTTGGAGAAAAGTGTCCGTGTGATGTGTGATAGGAGGGTATCGGCAAAATGAAAGGAAAAGTGTACAAACGGTGTTGAGGCCAACGATGCTGTATGGGTTAGAAACAGTGGCCCTGGGGAAAAGACAGGAGGCAGAGTTGGAGGTAGCAGAGATGAAAATGTTGAGGTTCTCTTTGGGAGTAACGAGGATGGATAGGATTAGGAATGAGTCGTCAGAGGACAGCACATGTAAGACGTTTTGGACACAAAGTCAGAGAGGCTAGATTGAGATGGTTTGGACATGTACAGAGGAGGGATAGTGAGTATATTGGTAATAGGATGCTGAGGCTGGAACTACCAGGCAAAAGGCCTAGAGGAAGACCAAAGAGACGATTCATGGATGTGGTAAAGGAGGACATGAAGGTCGTTGGTGTAAGAGAAGAAGATGCAAAGGATAGGGTGAGATGGAGGCAGATGATTCGCTGTGGCGACCCCTGAAGGGAAAAGCCGAAAGGAAAAGAAGATATATATATATATATATATATATATATACACACATACATACACACACTCATGCATCGGTTTAACGGACTAATAGGGGGGAACACTGGTCTGAAGTACCCGATTGTCCGAAGTTTCTGATTCCATATATTTCAACGATTACGTCACAAAAAACTTTTACTTAAGCACACGATGTAATCTGCAAATGTAAAAATACTGTATACCCTGTAAACGTACACCATAAGACCAGGGGTTGGGACCCTTTTTGACTAAGAGAGCCAAAAAAAGACAGATTTTAAAATCTAATCCTCTGAGAGCCATATTAGCCTAATGTGCATGTTCTTAGATGATGGGATATATATATAAATATTATATATATATAAATATATATAATATTTTATATATATATATATATATATATATACACACACACATATATCAGGGGTCGGGAACCTATGGCGCGCGAGTCAGATGTGACTGTTTTGATGACTGTATCTGTCTCTCAGATAAATCAGGTGGCCTTTCTTAACAGAATAACGAATACATAATTTCACTGTCATTTAAATAAAAATACAAAAAAAGCCATCAGAGAAAACAAAAACAGATGAATAAATCTCGCGCATTTAAATCTATATATCTATTTTCAATGCCACGTCACTATAGCGCGCAGTGGAGAGCCAATCCTTTCTGTACACCAGTATGTGGGCGGGTCCGATACCTTCAAACTCTAATTTTATAGGATTATAATAACAGCCACAGACTGCGAGTGTTGTTTTTGAGTACTTTAAAGAGATAAATTTCCCTTGTTTTTGATCAGCTCATTTCCACGAAGCCAAGCACAGCTGGAAAGCAAACTCAAATGGACAGACATGGAAAAACTTCAACCCGCAGACCAGCTGATTGCCAAAACTTGGGACGTGCTTCCTGTCACATAAACACTGCAGCATGTGAGTGCAATAAAATTAGAGTTTCAAGGTATCGGACCCGCCCGCATACAAAAAGGATTGGCTCTCCGCTTCGTACCACAGTGACGTGGCATTGAAAATAGATGAATAGATTTAAATCTGCGAGATTTCTTCAAGCCGGTCTGGTCATCTGGCGGTCACTTTCGGAAACAATGGCTCGTGTCCAGACGATCCGGACTAGTCAGAAGCTACAGATTTTGTACGTTGCATCCGAAATCCGTTAAAGCGAAGTCCGTAAAACTGAGGCATAAGTGTATGTATATTATTTTTTTCTTTTTTTAATTATTAATAAATATCACAGTACAAAATTAATATGTTTTTACCTAATCATTACTAGATTTTACCACATTATTATTGTATTAATGAGTAACACTGTCTATAGAATGTGTTTAAGAAGCATATGTTAAATCATACATAGGGTTTTAAGACCACATCAACAATTTGTGAATTTTCAGGATTCGCAAATGGGGGAGGAACGTAGCCCCCACAAACAATGAAGGCTTACTGTATGCCTAAGTGCTATAACACTACTATTATAGCATAAGGCATGCACAGTGACATGCTGGGTTCTTCATTGGTTGCTACCAGCCCTGGTAGTGATGCGAATTGTTTTTTCTTCCTGGTTGGGTTGCATACATTAGACACCAATCTAAGATAACATATTATTGGCCAGTGCTGCGCTGGGTTGCCAGGAAAACAGCAAAGAGCAAAGCAAAGATCTGCACAAACAACAAATGCAGAAATCGTAGAAAACATAATATAACATTGGCACAGGCCGTACTTTGAAAAGGTTTTCCTTTGGCTGCAATTCAGTAGTCTGCAAAGACCAGTTCAACCAGATCCGCTATCGGCATGGCCTCCAGGCAGAACCACTTAGCACTAAGCCCATGCTTTTACATCTAAAACCGGACACTGTTCCTATAGAATTCTGTAAGAAAAAAGTCAAAGGATGACAACGGACGAGAGCAGCACCTTACCAAAAGGAGCCAGTAAAAGGTAACACCCTATAGTATACAGGGAGTTTTATTACTGAAAAGGTCACTCACTTAATAGATCTGCTTGTTTACTTGTGCTAGACAAACAACCCATCGTGTTCATGTCCCGTCCAGGAAAAAAATGGTTGGTCCGCATTGGTTCAGCCCCATTAGGAAACCATGGAATAAAATTGCCCAGTGTAGTTCTTTTTATGGTTATTTATGTTAAATTAAGCTCTGCATCAGGGTTGTCACTGTACCCCCCAGTGCAGCGAACTGGGTTATCGTGGCGGGCCATGTCTGTCACTGTCTATGATGAGAGGCGTGTAAAATAACCTGATTTTGGTAAAGAGTTGCTGCAAAGCCGTCTGCGTGTTTCTGTCCTTTGCTAAAAGGGTTGTGACAGGAAGGGCATCCGACGTAAAAACCTCCGCCAAATCAAACGTGCGAATCAGATGATTCACTGTGGCGACTCCCGAGTAAAAGGGAAAAAGCCGAAAGGAAAACAAACATCAGAGACAACCTTGTGGAGAGTGGGACTGGAACCCCCAACCTTACGATCAGCGATCCAGCACCCTATACCACTAGACCACCACTGCCCCATAACACCATAATATAGTATAGAATAAATTGTTCCTGACATTGATAAAAAACAATAACTGTCATTTTTTGTTGAATTTTAGAAATGTTTGTATTTTGACTATTTTATGTTCTTGTGCATGTAAATGCATAAGTAAAACACTGCAAAAGAGACAAAACATTAAAAATGATAATCTAGAAAGCATCAGAAATCATTCATTTTAAGTGATGTAGAGCTTGCCCTGTAATGGCCTGGCGAGCTGTCCAGGGTGTACTCTGCCTTTGCCCAGAGTCAGCTGAGATGGGCGCCCGCCTCCCCGCAACCATAATTAGAATTAAGCGGTTCAGAAAATAAATGAATGATTAGGAGCTGGGATACATTGAGTAGTTCCTATTTAAAACAGCCTTAAATTGGTGGATGCTTTGCAGAAAGGATTAATGTGACATCACATTATAAGCAAAACCAGTTGAATGAACTGATGGTGTGAAGCAGCTGTGGACCTCATGCTTAATTCTGCTTTCATTGTTCCCCTATCCACAAGGTATGAAAACTCTCTCTCTCTCTCTCTCTCTCTCTCTCTCTCACACACACACACACACAGAGAGAGAGAGAGAGAGAGAGAGAGAGAGAGAGCATCCTGATTAATTGTTATTAACAGCATTTCGAGGTGTGCGCCAGTGAAATCTTTTCCAAGTGCAGCGCTATTCAAATAAAAAGTTAAACAATTAACGGGTCTCAAATTATATAATCGACCTTTAAACCCAAGTAATCCGAGTGTCATTATTTATTTCACACTCCCTTGTTCTTTGTGTGTGAGATTGAGGAAGTGGGAGAGAGGTGTAGGATAGAAACAGATCCTTTGTTCACACTGAGAGCTTCGAAGCAGCACCTTACCGGCGTTGGGTCTCGCACGGCTTCGCGAAGACAAAGCAGCGCGGCAGGATGTGCGATATGTGCGGGACGATGTGCGGGATGCACGCGCACAGCAGCACGTGAGCACCTTCACTACACGTAGGTTTTCGGCACGACGACGGCTTCGCATCCTCGTGCATTCCTCTCCAACTCCAGCATCATTCCGAGCCCCTTTTCTTGCTTGTTTTTATTTGTTTGCCTGATCTATTGTTTTGTTTTGCTTGTGCCTCTCCAGCGTCAGTGCGAGTCCTTACCGGAGGAGGAGGGAAGTCGAGAGAGAGAGAGAGAGAGAGAGAGAGGCATGAATGGCTGTTCGATGCCTTATGACGTCGCACGAGCGCTATAAAAAAAAGGAAGAGAAGAGAAAGAAAGCACGCGCCAATGGAGAGTACAGAGTGACAGGGACTCACTTCGCAGGTGAAATCAAAAGCAGTCGCAGCTTTTCTTACTAAATCGGCTTCTTTTGTCACAAGAAATGATTTGAATAGTTTTTTTCATTTAAATAAGCACTGATGTTAATAGAGGGTATGAGGAGAACTGGGTGTGGCAGGTCTTTCATCCCACCCTCTTGCATCACAATTGCCTTTAAAACCCTGCAATTTATTTAACTTTAGATCTTTAAAGCATGCAGAAGGTTAGAACACTAAAAAAATGAAACCAGCTAACTGATTTTTAAAACAATTTGATAAGATGCTCATGATTATCTAGTGTAGTGATTGACAAGCATGAAAGCATATACTCTGCACTAAACAGAGCAAACACTATAGCAGGGGTCAGGAACCTTTTTTGACTAAGAGAGCCCCCCCCAAAATTTTTAAATCTAATCCTCTGACAGCCAAATATATTTTTTAATACTGAGACCAACAATTTTAGAGTATAATTACTACTCTGAATTTATTTTAAACAACATTGTTATCACAAAATTATTTCTTAATAAGAAAAGTACAGTAGACCCTCATTATTCACGGGTTTGGTTACAGCCCGTCCCACGAATGAAGATAATCCTAATCCGTGAGTTCTGTACCTGGAAGTAAAACCCCTGTACCATATTAGAATGATCAACCGGAAGTAAACACATTCTATAGACAGTCTTACTCATCAGTACAGTATTAATGTAGTAAAATGTACTGATTAATAAAAAAATAATTTTCTTACTGTGATATTTATTGATAAAATATAAACATTTTATATATATATATATACTGTATATATAAAATAACTATTTTCCTTAAAACATACAGCACTATAGTTTTTAAAAATGCCCACTAAAGGGATATATTGCATTATTTGTGAGGCAGCGTGAAATGGCAGAATGGATTTATTATTCAAACACCTAAGCAGCACGCTTCAACTGAGGTAAGCGTGCGGTTTGTGTTGATAGGGAGTAGGACCAAATTCAGGTATGAACTGCATTCAGCCCGAGCAGTTCAGCCACACCCCTCAGCCGGGGCAGGCAGAAAACAGAATTTTATAGTTAGAGAGCGTTACAATACAAACAAGCAGGGATGTGATGCGAGTTAATCCTCTGGTGCAGAGGTGAGTGTGCTTGTGTTTATTGAGAGTAGATGAGAACAGTGAAATTCAGGTGTGAGCAACGGAGCAGCTCAGCCACGCCCCTCAGCCGGAGTGGACAGTTAGTGTTAGAGAACACAGCCGTCAAAATCAAAGTCCCCTAATAACACAGACCATAACAAAAAGAACATAAAAGAACATGAAATGTAATAAATTGGATAAACAAAACAAAACGATAAACAAGCTACACCACAGTACATAAAATCTCACACACAAATATTCTAAATATTAACTTAGGTCCTGTAGTGGAATAATGACTGAAAAAGTGCTTTCAGATAATCATTCCTCTTCAGGCACTTCAGAGGAAACTGTCGTTTCTTCAGGAGAAAGCCTGATTTCTTCAGAAGAGACATCCAACGTCATTACCTTTTCTAGCGCTTAGCCAAAGAAGACGCACAGCATTTGAGTGGCATCATAGAGCACAACTGGTAATTAAAGCACACTAAAAAAAGCTCATTGACAACTTGTGCGTGATTGAGGAAAAAGGGGCATTACATCATCTCAACCAATCAGCAGGAAGGAGGACAGCCATTGGCTAAATTTGAATGACGTGACAGTTGCTTGGCAGTCCGCGAATATGCAAACCGCGAGTGCAAAACCACGAATAGTCAAGGGCCTACTGTACTTCTTACTATTACTGTGACGTCTGGTGCTGCATGGTGCTGTCGATAGCTTTGTAGTCTGGTTGATACATGCTGAGGTTCAGCTTCATGCAGGCGTTTAAAGCTTCCATCTGTTACGTGACTGCAGGTTGGTCTTGATGCTTTTCAGGTGTGAGAACGACTGCTCGCGTGCGCATGTGGAGCCAAACATAGTCAATACGATAGGACTTTCACGCTGCACTGTTTATGTGACAGGAAGCGCGTCCCAGGGCAATCAGCTGGTCTGCGGATTAAAGTTTTTTCATTCTGTCCATTTGTGTTTTGCTTGCCAACTCATCTTGGCTTCGTGCACATGAGCTGATCAAAACGAAGGAAATTTACCTCTTTACCCTAAAACAACTTGCGCAGGCAGTTGCATATATTCCAATAAAATTAGAGTTTCAAGGTATCGGCCCCACCCATACACTGGAGTACAGAAAGGATTGGCTCTCCACTGCACGCCACAGCGACAAGTGGCATTGAAAATAGATGTATAGATTGAAATGCGTGAGATTTATTTATGTTTTTGTTTAATTTGATGGCTTTTTTCTGTATTTTTATTTAAAGGACAGCGAAATTATGTATTAGTTATTCTGTTAAGAAAGGCCACCTGATTTATGTGAGAGCCAGATGCAGTCATCAAAAGAGCTACATCTGGCTCCCGAGCCATAGGTTCCCGACCCCTGCTTTATAGTGATGGCTATAGTGAAGAGTTTTTTCTGCAGTATGCACTTCAGCAGCAAGAAGCCTTTTTTTTTTTTTTTTTTTTTTTTAGGAAAAACTTTTTATTTTCATTTTCCCCTCTTGCAACTCTAATACCTGCCTACATCTACACTTCATGTCAAAAAACTATGCCCGATCTTGACCATCACACTTCTGTATACAGGGTGTCCCAAAAAAATGAATACACCTTGGTGATAACTTTGAAGAAGAGGGGTTTTATTTTCAGCAAGATGGGGCACCCCCACACTACCATTGCAATATTAGATTCTTCCTTGATAGGATCTTGAACAGTGGGGTTTTGTTGAATACCCTCCAGGTTCACTAGACCTCACACCACTAGACTTCTTTTTATCGGGATACCTAAAAGACAAAGTCTACACAATGAGACCTGCAACAGTCTCATGATGTGTGCTATTACATCACTTTGAATTGTCAGCAGTGTCTGGACCAGAACGAACATCAGTTTGAGAACAGGCGGTGACAAAACAATAGAATGATATTTGTAAATTCTTTTACATGTTAAAAATTAAACGACTTATAATAAACACCTAGTTTACAATTATTTAAAGTGTGTATACAATTTTTTTGGGACCCCCTGTATTTCTTCCAAAAACTGTTAAGTCCAATACATACCGAAAGCATTGAACAACCAATCAAAGCCAATCATCCTCAGTGAAATGAGCAATGAGAGGCAAATTTTATTGAAGCGATACGAGGTGGGCAGGTGCAGAGTTCACCTGAACTGAACTTTCACATGACATGATTCCAGCGATAACCAACCACAACCTAAAGATGACACTGGTGTCGCCAACAGCGAGTTCCCAAAAACCTTTTCCTATTCAATTTCATGGGCCGTGTAAAATATGGGATTTCATGTGCAATCCAGCAGTAACGAGCCTGGCTCATTGCTTCCTGGGTGAATGCAGTTTTAAGTTATCAAATTCCATTTTTCCAGAGACCGAAACACCATTCCAGCATGACAATGCATCTATTCACAAAGCAACAGTGACCTCTATGACAACATACTGTGTTAAGGTTGGAGAGGTAGAACTTGAGCTTGATATCCTGAACAACTTTGAGATGAAAGAAAAGCCCTGGCAGCCATGCCTCTCAATATGATGAAAATTGTGAGGCTTCCTATAACAGGACATGTTAAGTAGGACTGATGATCTTTTCAACATAAAGATGTTAAAGACATCATTGTGCCCTTGTGTGAGTTTTTTTCATGAAATTCAGACACTGTACCAAAATATAAAATATCACAAATATCAGTATTTTTTTTTATTTTTGATATCAGTTTACCTTTTACAACTGTCAGTATTTAATAGGTGAAGATTATGGCTTTTTAAAACATTACTCAAGAACCTACATTTTAATTAATGGCGCCATGGGTGAATTTCTGAAAAATACAAGTTCTCAGTATTGAGGAAACAATATGCGTGATTCAAAAAACAAACAAAAAATTTATTTTTTTACTCTGTTTTGATCTCCAGCAGGAGGAAATTGAAAACAATCAAACAGAATTTCTCGAAAGAAGTGAAACATGATGGAGGTTTTGGAATTACTGTGCGAGTTCAATTAAATCAAATCCAGTCAAACAAATGAAACGTGTACATGGTAATTAACTCACGTTATGAACCTGATGACCACTAATTGAGAAATGTTAGCACTTTAATCTCAGGATTACCATTTGGTACATGCAGGAAGAGAAAAGAAAGAATATCTACAAGCAGACTATGTGACAGAGAAATGAAGTGTTGTGTCGTCTGTTATAGCAAGACAAGATGGAATGAGGAGACACTATGTGCACGATCACGATCTCTCTCTCTCTCTCTCTCTCTCTCTCTCTCTCACACACACACACACACACACACACACACACACACACACACACACACACACACACACACACACACAACTGGTAGGCAACAGTGAGTAAAAATAGCCTGGCTAAAAATAGCTCCATTCTTAATTTCAAGGGTCAGAAATGAAATCATGATTGCTGTGTCCTTAAGTTGTCTCTTCATTCATCTTTAACATATATATATATATATATATATATATATATATATATATATATATATATATATATATATATATATATATATATATAAAATCTTCTTTTCCTTTCGGCTTTTCCCTTCAGGGGTCGCCACAGCGAATCATCTGCCTCCATCTCACCCTATCCTTTGCATCTTCTTCTCTGACACCAACGACCTTCATGTCCTCCTTCACCACATCCATGAATTGTCTCTTTGGTCTTCCTCTAGGCCTTTTGCCTGGTAGTTCCAGCCTCAGCATCCTATTACCAATATACTCACTATCCCTCCTCTGTACATGTCCAAACCATCTCAATCTAGCCTCTCTGACTTTGTCTCCACAACGTCTTACATGTGCTGTCCCTCTGATGTGCTCATTCCTAATCCTATCCATCCTCGTTACTCCCAAAGAGAACCTCAACATTTTCATCTCTGCTACCTCCTGCTCTGCCTCCTGTCTTTTCCCCAGGGCCACTGTTTCTAACCCATACAACATAGTTGGCCTCAACACCGTCTTGTACACTTTTCCTTTCATTCTTGCCGATACCCTCCTATCACACATCACATCGGACACTTTTCTCCAACCATTCCAACCTGCCTGCACACGCTTCTTGACCTCTTTTCCAACACTCTCCATTGCTCTGGATTTTTGAGCCTAAGTACTTAAAATCCTCCACCTTTCTTATCTCTGCTCCCTGTAATCTCACCGTTCCTCTTGGGTCCTTGTCATTCATGCACATGTATTCTGTCTTACTGAGGCTAATCTTCATTCCCCTCCTTTCCAGGGCATACCTCCACCTCTCTAGATTTTCCTGCACTTGTTCTCTGCTCTCACTGCAGATCACAATGTCATCTGCAAACATCATAGTCCATGGGGAATCTTGTCTAACCTCTTCTGTCAGCCTGTCCATCACCATAGCGAACAAGAAGGGGCTGAGAGCTGACCCTTGATGCAGTCCCACCTCCACCTTGAACTCTTGTGTCACACCGACAGCACACCTCACCACTGTCTTACATCTCTCATACATGTCCTGCACCACTCTAACATACTTCTCTGCCACTCCAGACTTCCTCATTCAATACCACAGTTCTTCTCTCGGCACCCTGTCATATGCTTTCTCCAGATCCACAAAGGCACAATGCAGCTCCCTCTGACCTTCTCTGTACTTCTCCATTAATATCCTCAAAGCAAACACTGCATCTGTGGTGCTCTTTCTTGGCATGAAACCAAACTGTTGTTCACAAATGCTGACCTCTGCCCTTAGTCTAGCTTCCACTATTCTTTCCCATAACTTCATCGTATGGCTCATCAACTTTATCCCTCTGTAGTTGCCACAACTCTGCACGTCTCCCTTGTTCTTAAAAATGGGCACCAGCACACTTTTCCTCCATTCCTCTGGCATCCTCTCACTCTCAAAGACCTTGTTAAATGTTCTTGTCAGAAAATCTACTGCTACCTCTCCTAGACACTTCCATACCTCCACCGGTATGTCATCAGGACCAACTGCCTTTCCATTCTTCATCCTCTTCAATGCCCTCCTCACTTCACCCTTACTAATCTTTGCTACTTCCTGGTCCTCAACAGTCACCTCTTCTACTCTTTTTTCTCTCTCATTTTCCTCATTCATCAGCTCTTCAAAGTACTCTTTCCATCTTCCCAGCACACTTCTGTCATCAGTCAATACATTTCCCTCTCTGTCCTTTATCAATCTAACTTGCTGCACGTCCTTCCCATCTCTATTTCTCTACTGTGCCAACCTGTATAAATCATTTTCTCCCTCCTTACTTTCCAACCGAGCATACAAGTCATCAAACACGCTCTGTTTGGCCTTTGACACTGCTACCTTTGCCTGTACTCCTGTTTACTCTCTTCGGTTTTCTCAATGTCCCACTTCTTCTTAGCTAACCTCTTCCTTTGTACACACTCCTGCACTTCCTCATTCCACCACCAAGTCTCCTTATCTACTTTCCTTCCAGATGACACACCAAGTATTCTCCTACCTGTCTCCCTGATCACATTAGCTGTAGTTGTCCAGTCATCTGGAAGCACTTCCTGACCATATTATATATATATATATATATATATATATACATACACACACACACACACACAGTCGGCCATCTACTTATGAAAACGTCCGAGTACGAAAAATCCAGGTTACAAAAAACATTTTCCAAAATTTTCATCCTCTTTTTACGAAAACAACCTCTTTTCACGAAAAGCACCAAACGCGCCATTCTAAAATTCAAATGAGCCATTCAAAATTCAAACAATGTGTGAGTTGCTCTCTCATTGGCTGTCTCCCAGCATCCCGCCCTGCTGGCCTCCCATTGGCCAGGAGGCAGCTGAACTGTACCCATACATCCTGTACGCATACTTCCTGTTTTTCACACGCGTGAGAGAGGAGAGTTGAAGAGGAATGTTGGCTCATGAGTTCTTTTTAAGAGATCATTGCAGTGTTCTATTTCATTATCCATCATGGACCCGGAAAATACTGAAAAGCGGAAATACAGTGAGGTAGACGATTATTCGGCACAATATTGAAGCAGAAGGAGCATGAAAACAGAGTGCTCCATGGGACAAGACCTCCGATCTCGCAAGGAACCAAGTTAATATTGAATCAGCACCTCTGATCTTTCAAACAGGTACTGTAATTCCGCTTTAAATACAACATCGCGTCCATTTAACCATTTAAATAGAATTGCTCCGTCGGTTGCACATTGCGTATAAGCAGAGCCCGCATTCGGCAAAACACACCAGAGAGAGTTTTGTGTGTGTGTCTGTGTGTGTGTTTGTGTGTGTGAGAGAGAGAGATAGTGTGTGTGTGTGTGTGTGTGTGTGTGTGTGTGTGTGTGAGAGAGAGAAAGAGAGACAGAGAGAGACAGAGAGAGAGATAGAGAGACAGTGTTGTGTGTGTGTATGTGCGTTAATAAAGACCTCCAATAACGCAAGGAAGCAAGTTAACATTGAATCAGAACCTCTGATCTTTCAAACAGGTACAGTATGTCCTTGACTATTCGCGGTTTTGCACCCATGGTTTGAGTATTCACTGACTGCCGAGCAACTGGCACGTGATTCAAATTCAGCCAATGGCTGTCCTCCTTTCTCCTGATTGGATGATCTGATGTCCCGCCCCTTTTTTCTCATTCGCGCACAAGTTGTCAATGAGCCTCATTTTTTGTGTGTGTTTTAATTACCCTAGCATTCAAACGCTATGCGTCTTCTCTGGCTAAGCGATAGAAAACGCTGGATGTCTCTTCTGAAGAAATAAGACTTTCTCCTGAGAAACGACGGTTTTCTCTGAACTGTTGTATTAAAATCTTTTTCAATTATTATTCCAGTACAGTACCCGAGTTCATGATTATGCATGAGATTTTATGTGCTGTAGCATGTTCAACAAACGATACCAAAAGGATAAACTTTATTACAGTACTCTTCATGTCCTTTTACATTGAAGTTGGAGTGACATCTCCAGGACGGTGCTGCCCAGAGGGCAACGTTGCGGAGTTCTCAGAGTCAAATTGTTTCTTTGTTCATTTTAATTTGTTTTGTTTGTTCATGTTTTGCACTATGCTCGTCTACGACCGGTCGGCTCTACTACAGCTATGAGCAGCTTCAGCTTCGGGCAACTAAGCACGCAACAGCTTCTATCGTGAGCTGCTATGCTATTTAATAATGGTTTCATTAATAAATGTTAATAAAATGGTTTAATATGTTAAAATGGTTTAATAAAAAATTTTCTTTTACTTTTAACACATTTCATACAAAATTGGTGTACTTTTATCATTTTTAAAGGGCTTATGGGGTAGTCTTGGGAGCTTTGTTCCTCTACTTACGAAAACTCCAAGGTAATGGTACATGTAAAGTACAGTATGAACGTCATACGACACTGGAACATACAGTAACAACTTACGTTTTCTTTCTTTTTTTTTTTTTCACCTTACGTTCGGCCGTCTGGAACCGAACTAAAACGTAAGTTGGGGAGCGTCTGTACTGTGTAAACTCACTTTTACAGGCAGTGTAACCATAAAATGAGGGACACAAGACCATATTAGACACAAGACCAAAAACACTTGGGGGGGGGGCTTGTTGGAGCAGAATGTGTTTGAGGTACGGTCTATAGCGCCAGAGCAGTGGGTTCATGATCAGAATCATATTCACATATTGATACTAGTCTTATTATGTGATAATGAACTTGACATTCAAGTTGCACCTGAAGAGGATTAAACAACAGAGCCCCAACTAGGTTAAGATTCGACCTCGAAAAGCTAAGAGACCCAAAATGTGGCAGAAACCTTTCAAGCGATGGTTGGAGGGAAATTTGCAGAGCTCATACTACTTGACGCCGCTGACACAGACACGGATGCTTTGGTCAATATCTTCAACACAGCAGTGAATGAAACAGCCAATAAGGTACTTGGCAAACACCGTCCTGTCAAGAAGCCCTGGGTCACAGCTGATGTCCTTGATCTGTGCGACAAACGGAGAGAGGTGAAGAGGAGGAAGAACAACACAGAAGGCGCAAAGGAATATAAGAAAGTCAACCGAGAAATCAAGAAAAACATGAGAAAGGCGAAAGAAACCTGGATCGAAGAACAGTGTCAGAACATTGAAGAAAACCTGAATAAAAACAAAAGTAAGATAGCATACCAATTAGCGAAAGATTTGACCAGCATCAAGCAAGGGCGAACCACCAAAATTCAAGATAAAGATGGAAAATGTCTAACAGATGAGTGTGACATCCTTAAGAGGTGGACAGAATACTGTTCAGAATTTTACAACTACAGTGCCACAGGAGACCCAGAAGTACTGAATGTCCCACCAGAAACCAACAAAGACAACTACCCTATCCTTTGTGAAGAAGTGGAAACAGCAGTGAAATCGCTCAATTTAAAATCATCTGGAGTAGACAACATCCCAGGTGAACAAGTTCAGACAATGGGAGAAGCCATGATTGACACTCAATTGACCATCTGCAACAAGATTTGGCAAACGGGGGAATGGCCCACACTGTGGACCCAATCTCTCATCATCACCCACCCCAAGAAAGGCAACCTACAGCAATGCCAGAACTATCGCACCATTATCAGTCATCCGAGTAAAGTGCTGAAAAATGTGCTAAACTGACTGCAGCCTGAAGCTGAGAAGATCATTGCCGAAGAGCAGGGAAGCTTCAGACCAGGGCGCAGCACAACAGAGCAGATCTTCAACCTCAGGATACTGTGCGAGAAGTACCTCCAACACCAGCAAGACATCTTTTTACCACATCTTTGTGGACTTCAAGAAGGTGTTCGACAGGGTTTGGCACGCAGCTCTGTGGGCTACCATGAGATTGTACAACATCAACAACAACCAGATCGGAGTGATTAAACACCTTTTTGACAAAGCCACCAGCGCCGTATACTTCAAAAACAGCATAGGAGATTGGTTCAGGACTCCAGTTGGTGTAAGACAAGGCTGTTTGCTCTACCCCACTCTCTTCAACATCGTACTAGAGAGGATCATGACTAACGCTCTAGAGGAACATAAGGGGACAGTCAGCATCGGTGGCAAGACAATCACAAACTTATGCTTTGATGATGACATTGACAGCCTTGTAAGATAGGAAGAGGAACTAGTGAACCTAATTAATCGTCTTGACATGACCTCTGCAGCCTATAGCATTGCAGAGAAGACAAAGCTGATGACAAACAACGCAAATGGCATCAACACTGACATCAGGATCAGCGGTGAGAAGCTGGAGACAGTCACAAACTTCAAATACCTAGGAACAATCGTCACAGACCAAGGATACAAGCCCGAAATACTAGCCAGGATTGTGCAGACCACTGCAGTATTTACAAAACTCAAAATCATCTGGAGTGACAGAAACATTGCCATCAGCTCAAAGATTAGACTGATGCGTTCCCTGCTCACGTCCATTTTTCTGTACGCCTGTGAATCATGAACACTAACAGCCGATCTTGAAAGAAGGATCCAGGCCATGGATGTTATGGTCTGTGTGGGGAGAGACTCTGATTTTGGCGACTTAACTCTCTCTCTCATGCACTACAGGCGTTGGCGAGGGGCGTGGCTGTCACACGCGGGTGGAGTGTGGAGCACACACCTGATTCCACTCAGCCATTACCGGGCTATAAGGACCAGCAGCGCACTCCTCCCGGCGCTAGAAGATTGTCCCTCTTTGTGATCCCGTTTCCCCGTGATCTCTCTGGCTCCTGGTTCTCAGCTCCATCCTTGACCAGTTCCTGCTCTGAAGTTCCCTTAGTTTTTTTGGCTTTCGTGTTTTCCCCTCACCTCTGTGGTGACGATTTTCCTATACTTTAGTGCCTTCCCTGTGATCAATAAACCTCATCCGTTTCATCATACTCTGTCTCCTGCATTTTTGGGTCCGACTGAATGTTCCAGGCCTCACAGAATCTTCTAGCCAATAAAATGGACCCAGCAGAGACCGCCCAACTCCAGCAGGCGTCGAACCCACCAGGGACTCCTGTTGGGACAGCATGACTCCACTCTGCACCAAATTGTGGACAGCCTCTAGAGATTGACCACCAGCATGGTGCAGCTCGGTGGAAGAATGGACTCCATTGCCACCCAACCAACTGCCGTGACCCTGCCCACTGACACTTCACTCTCTGCACCGGCAGCATCGCCATCCCTGTTCACTACTGATTCCCATGCCAGCAAGGTATTCAGGCACGATCGGCACATGTGCTCAGTTCCTCCACCAGTGCTCACTGGTCTTCAGTCAGCAGCTGCTCACGTACACCACCGACCAAGCCAGGACTGCAATTGTAATGAGCCTACTCACAGATCAAGCCTCGTCCTGGGTGCTAGCAGTCGGTACCCATACCCCAGAGTTATGCTCACACTACGATCGGTTCGTGCTGAAGATGAAGAGAGTCTTTGATCATCAGGCGAAAGGGGAGGAGGCAAGCAACCAGCTGTTACAGATCCAACAAGGCTCACAGTCAGTGTCCGAATACACTATCGGATTCCGGATCCTAACCATAGACAACGGCTGGAACAACTCCATGCACCAGGGGACCTTCCTGCAGGTGCTGAATGAGAGACTGAAGGACGAGCTAGTGGCACGAGATGAGACAGCAACGCTTGAGGATCTGATCTCCTTGGCTACAAGGCTGGACAACAGGCTAAGAAAGACAGAGAAAGATCCCGGGAAGAGCGATTTACCCCCGTCTTCCCGCCCCCGTGAGGCCCAATGCTGCCTCACCTTGAACCTCCTTGCACTTCTCACCTTTGTCGAAAGATGACTCCCACGAGCCCATGCAGCTGGGCCGCACCAGGTTGACGTTGGAGGAAAGACATTAGCGGCTGGCTAATCGTCTCTGCATTTACTGCGCGGAAAAGGGGCATTATCTCGCCAGTGCCCAGCGCAGCCAGGTGCGACAGCCAGGAGAGGAGCAGCAGCGAGAGAACCCTCCAAGATACCCGGTAAGCGCCTGCAGATTCAAGGTACTCTGCACTCTGCACAACATACCTACTCAGCCAACGTATTTATCGACTCATGCGCCGATTCCAATTTCATTGACTCTGGGGTGGTTGAGCTCCACGACCTACCCATACACGAACTCGAAATCCAGAAGGAGGTGGTAGCCAGAGAGGGCCGACTCATCGTTCATGTCACTCATAAGACAAAGCCTGTCAAGCTCAGTTTGTCCGGGAATCATCATGAATGTTTGGAGCTGTTTGTCCTCTCTGCCCCTCTCACCCCCCCTGGTGTTGGGGTGGCCATGGCTTCAGACTCACAACCCCCACATTGACTGGCGTACGCTCACCATATGCAGCTGGAGTTACTGCCTCCAACACTGCCTACTGGCTGCTGTACCCCCCCCACACACACACACAAGTTTCACAAACCCCGGTCGAGCTGGGGGATATGGATTTGACTGGCGTCCCGAAAGAATACCACGACTTAAAAGAGGCATTCAGTAAAGACCGGGCCCTGAATTACTCCCAGGTTCCACGCTCCCTTCTCAGGGACTCTATGACCTCTCGAAGCCTCAGAAGGAAGCCATGAAGACTTACATAACTGAATTGCTGGCTGCAGGTCTCATCCGGCCCTCATCGTCCCCGGTAGGCACCGGGTTTTTCTTTGCGGAGAAGAAATACAAAACCCCGAGACTCTGCATTGATTACATGGGCCTGAACAGTATCACTGTAAAGAATAAGTACCTCCTCCCTCTCATCGACTCAGCCTTCACCCCTCTCCACAACGGCACTATTTTCTCGAAGCTGGACCTCAGAAATGCTTACCACTTTCGGGATTCGGGAGGGGGACGACTGGAAGACGGCTTTTAACACGCCTCTGGGTCACTTCGAATATCTCGTCATGCCGTTTGGTCTAACCAACGCCCCGGCAGTTTTCCAAGCCTTGGTCAACGATGTACTCAAGGACACGTTGAATCGGTTTGTGTCTGTTTAGCTGGACGACATCATGATCTTCTCCAAGGGTCATGGAAAGCATCTCCGTCATGTGAGGATGGTTTTAATGAAGCTCCTAGAAAACAGATTATTTGTTAAAGCCGAGAAGTGCGAGTTTCATGTCTCCTCAGTCTCCTTCCTAGGGTACAGCATGGAGAAGGGGCAGATAAGACCAGATCCAGAGAAGGTGAAGGCGGTAGCAGAGTGGCCAGCTCCAGAGATGCAGAAACAACTGCAGAGGTTCCTGGGGTTTGCCAACTTTTACTGAAGGTTCGTACGGGACTATAGCCACCTAGCAGCCCCCCCCAACACACACACACACACACACAGCTGACATCGCTCAAGGCACCTTCAAGTGGTCCCCTAATGCACAGACAGCATTCGACAGGCTAAAGGCTAAATTCATTAATGCACCCGGGCTGATGCATCCGGACCCCTCACTGCAGTTTGTGGTGGAGGTGGACGCCTCGGGCTCGGGAGTGGGGACTGTCCTCTCCCAGCGCTCCCCAACAGATCAGAAATTGCACCCGTGTGCCTTCTACTGTCGCTTGACCTCAGCAGAACCAAACTATAACGTGGGGAACCGTGAGCTGCTGGTGGTGGTCCTAGCACTCCAAGAATGGTGGCACTGGCTGGAAGGGGCAGCCCATCCCTTCGTTGTCTGTACTGACCACAAGAATCTGTCCTACCTCTGTATAGCCAAGAGGTTAAACTCCCGTCAGGCACGATGGTCCCTCTACCTGGGGAGATTCAATTTTATCCCGACGTACTGCCCCGGCTCCCGGAGCCCCTGGTTGCACATTGCTGTGGACTTCATCACTGGTTTACCTCCATCTGAGGGCAACACGGTTATCCTGTCGGTAGTAGACCGCTTCTCTAGGCAGCCCATTTCGTCCCTCTACCCATGCTCCCCTTGGCGGTGGAAACAGCTGACCTGCTGGTCCAACACGTGTTCCGCCTTCATGAAATCCCCCAGGACGCCGTTTCGGACCGGGACCCCAGTTTGCATCTAGAGATTTGAAGGCGTTTTGTGACACCCTGGGAGCTTCTTGCAATCTGACCTCCGACTACCATCTCCAATCTAATGCGCAAGCAGAGCAAACGAATCAGAGCCTTGAATCCTCCCTGCACTGCGTTAGCTCCCGCCTCCCAGCCTCCTGGTCCACACACCTCCTGTGGATGGAGTACTCACATAACTCTCTGGTCTGTGCCGCCACAGGGATGTCCCCCTTCATGTTGATCAACGGGTTTCAGCTTCCCCTGTTCCCCAGCCAGGAGGTAGAAGTGGCGATCCCATCCATCCAGGTGCCCTTCCGCAGAGCACGCCGGGTCTGGAAAGAAGCTCGTGCCACCCTGGAGCAGTCAGTAGCCCGAAACCAGCGGCTTCCCCATCACCACTGGACCCCGGCACCGGCCTACACAGTCACGCAACAAGTTTGGCTCTCCTCCAGGGACCTGCCCATGTAGATCGACTCCAGGAAGATGGCTCCCAGATACATTGGGCTGTATGTCACTGAGCATATCGTAAACCCCAGTGCCGTCCGACTGAAGCTCCTAGCCGCGCTCAAGGTGCACCCAGTGTTCCATGTATCCCTGGTGAAGCCCGTGGTGGAAAGCCCCCCCAGACAAGGCAGACAAAGGAAGAGTTGGGAAGACAACATCGCAGAATGGACAGGCCTAAAGCTGAGCGATACAGTGAGAGAGTCTGAGAGCCAAGGAAGATGCCTGGGGCTGGTTGGCAGATCAATAGTTGTGCCCCAAACAGTCATTCAGACTACAGGATAGATAGATCGAAATCAAACATGCAATGATTCACTGTGGTAATCCCTGAGAAAAAAAGGGAACAGCCGAAAGGACAACTCACTAACTAATTATTTTGGGGGCCACTGTATACTAAGGGTAAATATAAATTAAATATTCATTCATTCATGTTCTGAACCGCTTAATCCTCATTAGGATCACAGGGAGGATGGTGCCCATCTCAGTCGACTCGAGAGCATAGTACACCCTGGGTAGCTTGCCAGGCCATTGCAGGTAGAAACATGCTGATGGTAATGCCGTCTGCTCTTGATAAAAGTCAGCAATGTTTTTTTACATGCCTCTCACCATACACAGTGAGTGATGTGGCCAGCCTTTGATAACCCAGTTAGCTGCAATTGGGGGGCAGCAGTGACAATCTATTGACAGTGGGGCTTCGACCCCAACCTTGGGCTCAGTAAGCCATCATCTTGCCACAGGCTACTACTGTCCCAAATTAAATTTTTTAAATAAAAAAAATTTTAATCAGCCGTAAATGATTAATGTTGTTGGATACGGAAATTATTTTGGCTAAGGTTACCCGCTTTCTGAATGACACATGATTAAAACAGATCTCTTACCCCGAATGTCTGTAAACACGGCGAGGCCGGGAACTGGATCTCTGCTCACAGTTTTCAGTGTCGCTTGAGTTGCTGTCATAAGACAGCGGTCGCGCAGCCATGTTCTCCCAAATCCGTTGGATTTCTCGATAGACAGGTCTGTGACTCTCATGCCCTGTTCAAAGATTAAGAACAATTTTACAAAAGAACAAAACAAAAAACCTCCAAATAAAGCAACAGTTTGATAATCACATAATTGATTTACTGTATCCAAAAGTTTCTGTGATCAAGTTTTTAAAAAATAAAAGGTATCAGCAAATACTTATTTTATTTATAAAAATGGCTTATTTTAAACTAGAGCACTCAGAGAGCACAAACCTCCAACAAGCCCAGCAATCTGAACATAATCCAAAATGTCAAAAATCATCCTTCCTTCATTCATTTAATTTTCTGTAGCCTCTAAGTCCTAATTAAGGTCACGGGGAGGCTGGCGCCCTTCCCAGCTGATTCCGTGCAATGGCAGAGTACATCCTGAAGAGCTCACCAGGCCATCGCAGGGTAGAACCAAGCTGATCGCTATGTAGCCTACTCTTGTCGAAAGTCAACAATGGTTCCATCCTTCTTCACAATGTTAAACAATCTTAAAAAAATACTGCATCCACAATTTAATGAGGATCATCACTAAGTTGGCACGATGGTGCCACTGAGCACGATCACTGTCACTTGGCATCTCCAAGAATTTTATTGTAGCTAATGATGTTCCATTGTTACCTGTATATAACAATAAAGCTTAAACACTTAAAAACTTGAAAACCGAACAGTCTTCTTTGTCCTATGCCCAGACTCTGATAAAAATTTAATGAAAATTCACACATAATTTTTTCAGTGATCTTGCTAGCAAGCTTACGTACAAACCAAGGGTAAACCATAATCTCCATGGTGGAGGTAATAATTTGCTAAAATAAAAACTGCTGAAGAGACTACTCAATGATATCTTTCAAGATAACTAGTGAAGATACAAGGCTGAAACTTGACATTCTTTCATTTGGCATCAAAACAGAACTTATACAAATTTTTCAAAGCAAATCTGAGACCTAAATGCAAGAAGAGTGTGTGCAGTGACATGAAGTAACCTTGCCTTGTACCAGTAATAGCCTGAATTTAAATGTAGCAAATTCTAAGCAGTAAGGCCCCAGATATATTTATAAGGTTTATTTAGATTTAAATTCTCAGGAGGGTTAACAGAATTTTAGAAATCTTCTATTGGCACAATAACATGGTCCAATACAAATATTACGGGAGGATATTTAAAAAAATAACCCAGTATATACTACATGAAAATTGCAAGATCTGATTGGTGCACTATCTCTGAAATACGATGAATGCTAACAGATTGTCAAGATCACTTGGACCAGTCATCATTGTCTGGCTTTAAAAATATAAAAATAAACATGAGATCTACTCTACTTTGTTTTTATTGCATTTTAGTGTAGTAAAAATTGAAAAGACAAAAAAAAAAAAAAATCCCTCCTTTACATAGGTACCACAAAATTTACTTTCATTTCAGTGTCAGCTCAAAAGATACCATTAGCTACACTATGCTGTTAGCTCTAAGCACATATAACTTACCTGTCTTGGTTGTTGTGGTTAAAATGGGTAAAAACATACAAGAAAAACTTTATATTCATTTGCTTTTCAATATGTTGCTTGCACTCATGGCTTACTTGCTTTGCCATTATTAAAAGAAGTAAAAAATTAACCATGAAAAGCTAATTGTAGTGGGGTTTTTTGGCACAACATATTCTGAACAATTATACATTCAGCCTTGTAACAACACTGTTATGAATCACGTTATTCTTAAATGTAATACTCCATCAATTTCCTGAACCACTCATACTAGGCTCCCAGCAAGGCTGGAGCCTATCTTGGCCCAATCTGGGTGAAGGTGGGGTGTACCCTGAACAATTTGCCAATCCATCGTAGGGTCTACATTAACAGCCATTCACAGTCACACCTAGATGCAATGTGGAACAGCCAATTAGTCTAATTAGTTTATACAGTATTTGGACTGTGGGAAGGAACCTAGTCAAGCACTGGGAGAATATGGGAACTCCACTCAGAAATGCCATTCTCAAGCCTGGGATTCAAACCCAGAATGTTCTTGCTGTGAGGCAGATGTGCCAATCACTACACCACTGTGCTGCCACACATGTCATTCTGAAATAGTCAATTGTTGGTGTTGAAAGAAAAACTGCTGCAATATGAGAGTAATAAAATACTTAAAAGTGTGCTTGGAAATTATTTTGTTTATGGTTTTATTATTATTATTATTATTATTATTATTATTATTATCAATAATAATAATAATAATAATAATAATAATAATAATATTAAAATTCTTCTTCACATTTTCCATATAGCTGTAGATTTTCTTATTTATTTATGCCACCGTTAAAGTTTAGATTCGTAAATAATTAAACAATTTAGGATATGTCCTCAAAAAATAACAAACACACCAAAAGTGAGCGTTAATAAACAGAAGGCGTTTGTTGAATTTCCCCTCCATCATCTTATCCGAAGTGCTTCAGTATCCAGAAGCCTTCAAGCCTACCTAATGCTTAGCCTAGCATAGCACAGTAGTTAGCATAGCACAGCTTTGAAAAAATATGGGAAAAAACATACTATTTTACAAATTTCTCACCAGTCAGCACATTACATAAAATCTTTCATAACTCTGTGGAAGTTTTGTTTCAGTCTCTATCTCAAACTTCAGTTTGGAAGCTCCTATAGGTTTTGTATTTCAAAGGCTAATATCTTGCTAACGCTAACTTTAATCCTCCATAAACAAGAAGGCCCTGTCTGGCTAAATCTCAAATAGCACACTGAGCCCCTAAACAAGTGCACTTTTATGCTAAGTATGAAAATAGATGAGGCGCCCTGTCAAGTTCACTCAACGTCTGCAGCAGTGCGCATGCGTACTACTACAGCAACCCTGTCAAAATCCAACCACGCTATGAGCTGAAGGTGTTGTAAAGAGCTTTTGCGGACAACATGCGATAAAAATTGGTTTTTACAAAACTTTTATTTGGGTGGTAGAGTTTTTAAAAGCGTTATCAGTTCTTTAGAATATTATAAAAATAGAACATGAACATACATATTGCATTATATTATATTATATTATATTATATTATATTATATTATATAGTACTGCTTTGGAGGAACAAAGTGAGCCAATAACCAAGATATTAATGTTAAAACCCAAATAAAAAGAAATGTCAATAAAATATCAAAATGTTTTACAGTATTGTTTATAAACATATATTAATGTACATTACATTTTTGTCATGGTCATGTGTGTTTTAAAAAATATATTTAATTGTTTTTTTCTCCATATATTTAAGAAAAAATAATTTGGTCTTACTGTGCTATACATTCTTGGCTTCAGTAAACATTATTTTAGCTCATTAAAAAAAGAAATAAAAGTGCTTTTTTCTAAAATAAAAGTCCCATACACCATACAGTATGTACAGTTTATAAGCTATTTATAAAAAGAAAGAGTGTTTTGGGAAAATTCAAAAAATATATATATAAATCTGTATAAATATTTAAATATATAAATAGGAAAAAATAAATAGCAATATATTTAAGACAATTGAGATCAGGATGAGATGTAGAGTGTTTATGCAAATGTCTCTTCTAAGACACAGTGAAGTGTCTGGGTTTCATTGCGTCTCCAGCGTAGCTACCGCGTCTCCTTTTGGTGTATCAGGTGTAACATCTCGAGATTGTAAGTGCTCCACCGTTAGCCGCTCACCACTAAATTTCTCCCCATGCAGAGGGGCTGTGTGAACATCCTGCATGTGCTCGTGCAGCCAGTCCCTTCTCTGATGTTCATGTTTGTGCACACCAACGTTGTGCATCAGCTGAACCTCGCTGATGGATCTCCGACTGTTTAGAAAACATCAGACAGCATGACAATGCGTTGAAAGTATGATTGCAGTGTCCTTGGTGTTTGATATCAGAGAACACAATATACAGTGACATTAGCAGGAAATATTACATAACTACGTATTTGCTTTTCTGTCACCCCTGCAACAGCCTGTTTCATTTTGATCAGGAGTTTCCAAATTAATGTAACTTGAGGACACAGAAATCAGACACTATAAGAAAACAGAATAGAACAGAGGTCTTTAATATTTATTATTGTATTACATATCTTAACACTAAGGATGTTGTATCTCATTTCAGATACAGAGTTAGCTCAGTACCCAACACCCTTTATTCTCAGATCTATCTGTTAGTAAGAAATCAATATACAACCTACAAGTCTGAAAATACTGACTGTGAGGACTATTAGCACCAAAATTTGTGTAAGAGAGAGAGCACACAATTTATTTTTACACAAAAAAGAGAGTTGGCTAACCTATATGTAAAGCATTTGAACTGAATATATTCATCAGTTTTTTTGTTTGTTTTTTAATTTAAGGGTTAAGTAAAATATAAATGTTAATTTCATAAAACATAAAACAATGAAGTGAAACAAATCCCCAAAAGCCCTTTAATAAACCCCATTATTATTGTTATTATTATTATTATTAGTAGTAGTAGTAGTAGTAGTAGTAGTAGTAGTATTCTTGTTGTAGTTTTGTTGTTGTTATTATTATTATTATTAATTTGTTATAATAATAATAATAATAATAATAATAATAATAATAATAATAATAATAATAATAATAATAAAGAAGTTTCTTTTTAAAAAAGGTTAATCCTAGAATATATTTAGGAAGCTGTAATCTTTAACCTATAACTTCTTGGAAAACCAGGCTTTCAATTAATGCTAGAGATTATAAGAAAACACTTCTGATAGATTGACTTTTTTATAGGTATTCCTTCTGCTCCTTCTTCTCCAAAATCATTTCATACATAGAAAAAAGTATAAACATTCATCTTTTTTTTTTACATTACCAGACAGTTAATCATCTTAACCAGATCCTAATTGCTAACTGTAGGCTATACATATTTTCATATACCCCATGGAACAAAAATTCACCTGCAATGCATTGCACTGTATTTTCTTTTTGATATATTACTGACTTAAATGATGAAATGTATTAAACACGCAAGCTTTGAAAATACAGCTTTTGAAAAAAAAAATCTATATGTTGTAATATTGAGCATGCTATGTAACATGAAACTCTCAGGTATCATGAAATCCCTTCACACCTTTGCATAACTTTAAACTTTACTCAAATTTTACTTTTACTTGGTAACTTTAAACTTTGAACTTTTAAACTTTAAACCTTAGTAAATTTTATTTGGTAACTTTAAACATAAATAGCAACCAAGCACTAACATTAAACTTTATTGAAAGAAACAAATAACCTTCAAGTAAAATTGGTAACTTTAAATATAAATAGCAACCAAGCACTAACACTGGTATAAAAGATCTGAGCTAAAATCAAAGTTTTAACAGAACTTTTAGAACACTGACTGACTGCATTTCACTAAAATTACTGAAACTAACTGCGTTTCATTACAAATAATAATAATGCACATGAAAAAACTAAGATCAGCGAGTTGTGTTAAATGTATTATTAATATCCCGTTATCATGTATAGTTAAAAAAACATATTAAGATTGGTTTCTATCTGATTCTTTGAGTGCAAAATTGATGAAAAATACATATTTTAACTTTATAAAAGCTTTGTTAAGTCTTGTATACTTTTCTGATGCTCTTCTCAAAATATGTTTGTAAATTAATAACAGACTAAATCTTTTCAAATGATGTATATTGAGAAATAGAAGGAAAGAATGACAGTAATGACTGAAATAGTTTAACGTGAGGGTTAAGACTGATCACTAACCTCAGTGGTCTGCTGTCTATCCTCATGCTGTTGTACAAAACACACATACACAAAAACAACATCGTTTTTTCCCAACTTCTAACGGAAACCATTATTTTTTTTGTCCTTCAAACCTGTAAAAAAAAAAAAAAAAGCCGGGCTTAAAGTTAATTTTAAAGTTAATTTTGAATATGTAATCTGAGAAAGTACTGTGCTACAACTTTTCATCATGTATCATTGTTTATTGATTTTTTGATGGTACTCACGTGTTTCAGAACAGTCCTGCAGTGTGTCTGTTGTGGCTGTATTGGGAATGTAAAAGTTCAGTTTTGTGAACCAGGCATCAGCGTTCAGTCGCTTCTTTTATAGCCGCTGACGCGCGTCTTCATTATTAAGCGCCGCTTTTTCGTGACCGGAACGCGCATGCGCTAAACAACGGAATCCACCCCCCCCAACGCGCGCGCGCGCACGCGCACGCACAAACACACACACACGCACGCACATACACACTAATCTCTCTTTCGTCACTCTTTCGTCACTTGATAATTAAGCTCTAAAGTCAGCAAAGGTTCTTTTTCAGCCTCTCACAGGTAGTGAGAGACATGGCCGGCCTTTGATAACCCAGTTAGCTGCACTGGGGAGACAGCAGTGACATTATTATTATTATTATTATTATTATTATTATTATTATTATTATTATTATTATCACTACTGTTAAAAAATGATACGCAGCAGAGTGGGATCGGGTGATCCTGGCACAACAGGATTGTGAGGCTCATCATCAGCTCAGGGCCTTCACCCTCTCTACAAGCAGCCCAGACAGCTAATGGGACTTCTCCCAGGAAGCACTGCCTGGTTCGAACCCACCAAGGACAAGAATATGAAGACTCCCAACACTGCAGCTTTCTGCATTGCCCAGACTGTAAGAAGAGCTGTGTTCCCCGTAACAAACCCAGGCACTCTCTTGGTCTGTGTCATTAGATCAGGAGATACCAAACCAAGGGCGCCCGAGTGTTAGACAAGCAGCATAAATAGAGCAGTCAATGTCTTGTAATGAACACGCCGCATCAAGAGTCAAAGAAATTATTTCATTTAATTTATTGATTTCATTTTGTGGAATTTTTTTTCATTTGTATTTTATCTGGCCTCCGTTTTTCAATATGCAAATCGGAAATTTCATCTTAAAATTTTTGAAACATAACATAAATACGATTATTTGATTCATTGGGAACACCAGAAGGAGGGTCCCGAGGGCTTCAGTCAAAAGGCAGAATTCCAGGAGAGTTATTATTAAGGTCAGATGGGCTAATTTTGGCAGGAAGAAGTGACAGAAGGGCACGGGCATCTGATGACTCACTGTTCTTCGGAGGAAACCTGACCATTTGAAGGAAAATCTGCATTACGGCGCATGTAGCTCTTAAGCCGCCAGAGTTGATCTCGTAAATTTTGTTCAGTCAGGAAGGAAAGCATTGCGTTGACATTATCACAATGTTCCTTTGGCAACTTTCCATTGATATGTGGATTGTCAGGCCATCCAGTCACTTTTGCACACTCAAGTGTTGTGGATTTCAGATGGTTCATCCAGGATATTCATGGACAGGTTCTTCGCCTCCTCCTGGGGAAATTCCCATTTCCAATTTTGTTGGTTTCATTACCGGAGGGAGACGACGTGGACTGCGGACTTGAAAATGATAAATTTTCCTTGGCGCTAGTAACCAGTGAATAGCCAGTTTCGGGGAATCAGCCCTAACTGGGTAATGTATGTTTAGTTCGGAGAACATAGTTCCCCTATCGAGGCCGACCACACAGAGGCGTACATCACCAGGCCCTTTATAGTAATAATTATTATTATTATTATTATTATCATCATCATCACCATCATCTTCCTCCTCTTAATTCTGGGTTAGGTTGGGGGGGGGGGTGCAGCCTTAGTCTCTCTCCCCAGCCACTTCTTCCAGCATTCCAGGGGGACTCCAAGGCGTTCCCAGGCCAGCCGAAAGACATAATCCCTCTAGAATGTTCTAGGTCCACCCTGGGATCTCTTCCTGGTTGGACATGCCGGAAACACCACACCAGGGAGGCGTTCGGAAAGCATGCTAACCAGGTGCCCAAGCCACCTCAACTGGCTCCTCTCAACACTTAGGTGGTTCTACTCCAGGCTCTCCTTGGATAGCTGAGCTTCTCACCCTACCTCTAAGGGAGCACCCTGCAGCCCGGCGAAGGAAGCTGATTTTGGCTGCTTGTACTCGTGATCTTGTTCTTTTGGTCACTACCCAAATCTCATGACCATAGGTGAGGGTTGGAACATAGATCGACTGGTAAATTGAGAGTTTTGCCTTGCGACTCAGCAACGGACCGGAACAAGCTCTGCTTTACAGCAAAGGCAGCAGCGATCCACCTGTCTATCTCCCGCTTCATCCTTCTCTCACTCGTGAACAAGACCCCGAGATAATTGAACTCCTCCACTCGGGCAGGACCTCATTCCACACCCGGAAGGTGCATTCCACCCTTTTCCGAGTGAGAACCATGGACTTAGACTTGGAGGTGCTGATTCCCATCACGGCCACTTTGCACTTGGCTGCAAATCACTCCAGCTCAAGGTCCTGGATGTTGGTCGAGAGGGACTACTGCCCCAAATTGCTAATCCAGCGGTATTGACCACGCAATGTTGCAGAGACCTGTCAATTAAGACAGTCCTACAAAATCCAGAGCCCTAGGATATTCAAGGCGGATCTCATCCACACCTGGAGCCCAACCACTAAGGAACTTTTTGACTAACTCAGCAATCTTAGCTCCAGGGATGTGTGGAGCCCCCCAAACCCCCCTTTACAAAGTGAAGGATTCAGGACTTGGTGGGATTCAGGAGGTTCTCAAAGTATTCCTTCCATCTCCCAAAAACATCCCCAGTCCACTGTAAACAGTATTTGTGGAGAACTGCTTCCCCTCCTGAGGCATTGGTTGATGGTCCAGAACCTTTTTGATGCCAAACGATAATCACTTTCCAGGACCTGACAAAACTCCTTCCAGACACCTTTGGCCTGCTGGTAGCTGTCTGCTGCCTTGTGAGTACCACAGGCCAATAAGAGCCAATAGGCCTCCTTTTTCATCTGGACGGCCCCTTTCACCGAAAGTGTCCACCACCAGGTTCGGAGGCTACCACCACAATAGAGACTGATGGCCTAATTATTATTATTATTATTATTATTATTATTATTATTATTATTATTATTATTATTATTATAAACTAAAGGCTGCTTTGGATCCTAAGTTGATGACAACAAATTTTTTCATTGATTCATTAATTTGTAAAGCCACTATTACTGAGATTATGAGGTTTCCGACACTGGGTGAAGGCGAGGTACTCCTGAACAGCTTGCCAGTTCATCTAAGGGCCAACACACGCACACACACACACACACACACACACACACACACACACACACACACACACACACACACACACACACACACACACATACACACACACACACACACACACACACAAACATTCACACTCACACCAAGTGACAATTTGGAACAGCCAATTAGACTAATGTGCATGTCTCTGAACTGTGCAAGAAAACTGGAGTTCCCAATGGAAACCCACATGTGTACATAGAGAATTCATACGGAAATCAAGGTGCCAGCGTCTGGAGGGAGACTGGGGAGAAGGAAATGCCAAAATTCCTGAAGTCCTGTGTCAAGTACCCACAGTCAGTGATGGTCTGGGGTGCCATGTCAGCTGCTGGTGTTGGTCCACTGTGTTTTATCAAGGACAGGGTCAATGCAGCTAGCTATCAGGAGATTTTGGAGCACTACATGCTTCCATCTGCTGAAAAGCTTTATGGAGATGAATATTTCATTTTTCAGCATGACCTGGCACCTGCTCACAGTGCCAAAACCACTGCTAAATGGTTTACTGACCATGGTATTACTGTGCTCAATTGGCCTGCCAACTCTCCTGACCTGAACCCCATAGAGAATCTGTGGGATATTGTGAAGAGAAAGTTGAGAGACACCAGATCCAACACTGTGGATGAGCTTAAGGCCGCTATCGAAGCATCCTGGGCCTCCGTAACACCTCAGCAGTGCCACAGGCTGATTGCCTCCATGCCACGCCGCATTGAAGCAGTCATTTCTGCAAAAGGATTCCCGACCAAGTATTGAGTGCATAACTGAACATAATTATTTGAAGGCTGACTTTTGTGTATTAAACACACTTTTTTTTTATTGGTCTGATGAAATATGCTAATTTTTTGGGATAGGGATTTTTGGTTTTTCTTTACTTTTTTGCCAAAATTATCAATATTAAATTTTGGGTTTTCATGAACTGTATGCCAAAATCATCAGTATTAAAACAACAAAAGACCTGAAATATTTCAGTTGGTGTGCAATGAATCCAAAATATACGAAAGTTTAATTTTTATCATTAGATTACAGAAAATAATGAACTTTATCACAATATGCTAATTTTTTGAGAAGGACTAGTATATATATATATTATATATAGATTAGATTTTTATATATATTTTATATATATATATATATATATATATATATATATATATATATATATACATATAAATTCTTTTTTAGGTATATTGGCTACCTAACAATAGCTGGATGCATATCACTGTATAATGTTGGGGAAAACTGATAAAGAAGTAGAGATAGTTTTTTAACTTTTAACTACCATGTTTTAGTTAGAATTTTTTTCTGCTCCAACTTTCAGATTAGTGACACAATCAATATTGCACAAAAATGTTTTAACTGCACATGAACAGTTTTTTAAATAATTGGTTATGTCTGTAATACATTTACGCCTTAAAATATGGCTATGACTTTATTAAGAGAAGTAAACAACAATATAATGCAGGGTTTGGGAACCTATGGCTCACGAGCCAGACATGGCTCTTTTGATGACTGCATCTGGCTCACAGATAAATCAGGTGGCCTCTTTTAACAGAATAACTAATACATAATTTTGTTGTCCCTTAAATAAAAATATAAAAAAGCCATCAAATAAAACAAACACATAAATAAATCTCACGCATTTCAATCTATACATCTATTTTCAATGCCACTTGTCGCTGTGGCGCGCAGCAGAGAGACAATCCTTTCTGTGTACTCCAGTGTGTAGGCGGGGCCGATACCTCAAAACTCTAATTTTATTGGATTATGTGCAACAACCTGCGTGAGTTGTTTTTGGGTAGAGTGCTTTTGGGTAAATTTCCCTTGTTGTGATCAGCTCATGTGCAAGAAGCCAAGCAGAGCTGACAAGCAAAATACAAATGGGCAGAATGAAAAAACTTCAACCTGCAGACCAGCTGATTGCCAAAACTTGAGAGGCACTTCCTGTCACATAAACACTGCGTGTGAGTTCTGTCGTATTGACCATGTTTGGGTCCACATGCGCACGCGAGCAGTCCTTCTCACACCTGAAAAGCATCAAGAATAGCATGTAGAATATCACATGTAATAGATGGAAGCCTAAACGCCTGCATGAAGCTGAACCTCAGCACATATCAACCAGACTACAAAGCCATCAGCAACACCATGCAGCACCAGAAGTCGCATTGATAGTAAGAAGTACTTTTCTTATTAATAAATAGCTTTGTTATAACAATGTTGTTTAAAATAAATTCAGAGTCTTATTATACTCTAAAATTGTTGGTCTCAGTATTAAAAAATATATTTGGCTCTCAGAGGATTAGATTTTATTTATTTCTTTTTTTGGCTCTCTTAGTCAAAAAGGTTTCCGCCTCCTGCTATAAGTTAAGGGTAAGGTAAAGTCTATTGGGCTTTTTACACTCGAGCCATAGTGGCTCATCGGACCGGTACTTATCCCTGGTTTCCATAGTGTGAAGCGACCAGGAGTTCAACAAGTTCTAGTAGCTAGTCCATCGCAGGTTACCTTCCCAGTATATTTTTACCGATTTATACTGCTTTATGCTATAAGGTACGTTATAAGAAAGAAATTAAGCTAACACGAACATTTATTTGTCTTGCTTAGATTTTTGGCTCCATAAAAGATGCAGTGCTACAGAGATTCATAGAAAGTGATGGAAAAGTCCAAGATCAACTGTTAAAAAACAAAAACATGAAAAAGATTTTAAGAAAAATAAAAAGACAGTGATGAATCAGGTGCAAGGGCCATTGACATTCATTTTCTGAACCGCATAATTCTAATTAGGGTTATGGGGAGGCTGGTGCCCATCTCAGCCAACTCTGGGAAAGGGCAGAGTACACCCTAGACAGCTCACCAGGCCATCACAGGGCAGAAACACACTGTTGGCTATGCAGCTACTCTTGATGAAAGTCAGCAAAGGTTCTTTTACAGCCTCTCACCACAGGCGACATGGTTGGCCTTTGATAACCCAGCTAGGTACACTAGACAGCAGTGACAACCTTTGACAGTGAGGCTTGAACCCCTAACCTTGGGATCGGTAATCCGGCACCTTACCACTAGGCCACCACTGCCACTGACATTGGTTGAATCAATTTTATTGCCAAGATATAAAACTGTACTTTATTTATTTAGTATACCTGGTAAGGTGAATGGGTGCCTTTACCTCACTCATAATTCTTTAAGTGATTCCTTTGCTTACTTTCTGCAATTTTGACTTGCGTCCTGCTCTTACTGTTTCAGGTGATCACAGGATTAGGAAAAAATACTCTTGTCCTACTATTACAGAATTAACATGACCCATTAGCTGACTATGAGTAAAGATTTCTAAATGCAGCACAGGAATTACTGTCATGACACAGAGGGACCAATTAGGTCCAGGCTATAGAGCTTCCTTTGCCGTCTGGTTTGGGCTCCTAGGGTTTCTCTGAACTCTCGAGAGAACATAACAAGTTTCTGGAAATCCAGGGATGTGATGTGATGTCAGCATATCATTAAATCTTTTGATGGTGTATAATATCACTGTATCTAATTTGGAGGTTTCTGTAGACATTCCTGGATCATGGCTACCTGTTGATAGACTCACAAGCAATTTACAAGTGTTTGATGAAACAAACCTCACAGATGGTATGCGATATAAATTGTTTTTATGTACCTTATTAAGAAGATACGTATATGTATCTTATTAAGAAGATTTATGGGATCCCCCATGCACTAATGTTCTTTTCACAGACTTGCTGCTTTTTTTTGAGAGTCTCTTGTCAGCATGGCTTGTTTCAAAGGCACCCCCACCCACAAACATATTCACCTTTGACCCTGACATGAGATCCTAAACCTTGTCTGCATGATCATAGGCAGTATATAACCTCATAGCAGACAGGTTGATCCACAGGCAAAGCCAAAGTCCTCATTACCTCATGTTTGACTGGTACAATATGAGAAGGATTAAAATAAGAGGTGCATAGACATATGGACATGCTGACAACTTTTGGGGGAAAATCAAACACCAGATCCAGGTTTGAGTTGTGCTTCAGAGATCTAGTTCATGTGATCCATTTATAATAAAATCTAGTTCATAGATATGATGCTTTTGGATATTGAACGCTATATAAAAATGAAGTAAAATATCAGTACAAGAAAGTAAATTAAGAAACCTGATCATCCATGCTGGTCAATAATTATGAAGGTGTGAATGTCAGTTCTGTACTTCACTACACAATGTATCCCAGTAGTGAATTTGGACCTTTTAAGTGCAATGGTGGCAGACTGATTTGCACTGTCACCTGACAGTAAAATGCTGTGACTTGTCATCAGAACAGTTCACCAGAGCATCAAAGAACCAACAACCAACATATACACAACTATTCACACTCACATTCACACTTATGGTCAATTCAGAATATTTAATTAGCCTAGTGTGCATGTGTTTGACCTGTGGGAGGCAATCATACCACTCAGAGGAAATGTAAGTATGCAGAGAACATGCAAATTCAACACAGAAACAGCCTTGCTAGCGGTGAGATCCAAACTTTGAACCTTCTCGCTGTGAGTTGACAGTCAATCACTGAACTACTATTCCAATCTCAACCTCATTTGAAATGTATTATTTTAATTTTGTTGCCATATTTCACAAAATGTTTTAACACTACATAAAATCTGGGTCTCCAACCATTTATGCTTTTTGCTATTAGTCATGTATGATTTATGTATGCAAGCTATTTTAAAACATGACAAAGAATTTAAGTAATAATTATACTTTCACAAAGCTTTGGTGAAAAATAGAATCTAATAAAGATTGTGTGAGATATCTAAAGCTTGATGATCAACATGTTAGCAAATCACATACATGGTGCCTGAACACATGCTTCAGTAAAAGAGATAATGAAAGACTCATGAAAAATCTTGTCAACAACACAAAGTTTCTTTAATTTAAATAGCAACTCAGAATTTTTTTACGACATCTTGAATAATCACAATGCGACACATTTAATGTTTCTGTTAATTTCCATTTTAAAATACATGTTTAAAAAAATCCTACATTTTAATTGCACTTTTCCCAGTGATAACTGTACATTTATAAAACACAAAAATGCATTTTATTTTTAAATAATAGTGAATCATTAAGAAACCTCTACATGGTTTCATAATGTGCAGCATCCATGCAGAATAAGCTAAAAAAAATTAAAATATTACTAATCAACTATCCTGTGGTTCAGATGCCATATAAATGCATCACATAAACAGCTTATGTAACACTACAGGCAAAGTACAGAAAGTGTGGGTTAAAATGTAATATTTGGCCAGTTAATAGTTCATATAGTTCAAATATTGATTCATTTATCTGCAGTAAGAGCTTTATCTCAGTTAGGCTTGGACTTATTATGTGGACTATTCTGTGAAAACAGAGCATGTGGTGAAAAGCAATTATATATGCTATGTATAATCATATATGAAAACAATGAAACACATAAAATATTAAGATAAAAAATGTTTCTAAATTTAATATCTGAAGAGTATTATTTGTATGTTTTCAGATATACTGTATTGTATTTCAAGTACACCAAATAAAGCTTGTTGAATTATTTATTAGTAATTAGATCATTTTTATGTTTACTTCATGGTAAACTTATGATGTAACTGTGGAAGCAAGTTAAACTAGAAAAAATAGAGTGCAAACCTCTACCAAAGCAGCTCATTTTATTTTTACAAGTAATTTCTGTCATGACCACAGTGACCATGGCAGAACAATGAAACTTGAGGGCTTCTTAACCCAGGGAATATAAACAACAATGAAAGCAGTGTGTCAACTGCAGGGTGTTGAAAAAGTGAATATGTTGAAAAAATAAACACATTTGGTCAAATTCTTCCATTGCATCATGGTCAGCCTATTAACCTTTCAGCCTACCCTTGTACATAAATGAATTTAATATATCCTTGGTTCTTTTACATGTGTCTCACCACATACTGTGAGACATGGCTGGTCTTTGATAACCCAATTAGCTGTAGTGGGAGGGGGCAGCAGTGACAACTCCGTTATAGTGGCGACCTTCGGATCAGTAATCCAGCACCTTACCACCAGCCACCGCTGCCCTAACAATTATAAAATATATTAGAAACCTTTCAGGCATGAAATGAGAAATTATGCTATAGTTGCTTTTATGTAATATTATATAATAGAAAATCTAAATAAATCAAAATACATAAATAATATACAATATGTTCATTCGAAAAAAAAATCACTAGGTAATAAATATTAACAAACAAACAATCAAGTATGTTTTTCCAAATTGTTGTTTTTCCATCACCACCTAACTCTCCAGTAGTTCTGAGGTTTTGAAGCTTTCAAATATGCTCCCACACATCTGACTTCTCTGAACTCAGAGTTTGCTCGCCAACATTCAAATAACCATCTTGCTGTGCAGATATAAAATTACAAAACATGGCAAGCAGCGATTCAGCAGGATTCGTGCATGAACAAGCAAAAATAACACCATCGTGTTCGGAAACATTCAGTGCAGCTCCGCTTCCTCTGAGTCATTGAGGAATTTTTTTTATTCATTTCATGGACAATATCACACCTAATGTGGAAAGACTCTAAGGGAGTCTGAGGTGGTCTTACTGCTCAACACTCAGCATGAACTCTGGCGACCAGTTACAACCTCCCAGTGAACTCCAGTGGGCCTGTGAGGAGTATACTCTTTAAATCCTTTCTAAAATAGAAATATGATGATGGAGCTGTCCTCATTAGGGTCTCTCTCTCTCTCGCTCTCTCTCTCTCTCTCTCTCTCGCTCTCTCACACACACACACAATGGATAACTTTGGTTCTAGAGCCTTGAGCTATGCAACACTTTCTGTAAACACTTTTACCATTTAAATTTTTGAACTGTCTCAGGCTATTGGTAAAATTTTGTTTCTTTAATTTTATTTCCATTTCTGATCCACCTTATCTTTCATCAAAGTGGCTGGGAGGCTGGAACCAGTCAATCGCAGGGCGAACACAGATACACAACCATCCACACTTACATTCACACCAAGTGGCAATTGAAAATATGCAGCTAGCCTATTGTGCATATCTTTGGACTGTGAGAGAAAATCAGTGTACTGTACACAGAAAACTCCCCACTGAAGTATAGGGGAGAACATGCAAATTCTATACAGAAATTCCCTCTATAGACATGGGAACTGAACCCAGAAGCCTTTGTTCAAACCTTTGAAGTGCTAACTACTGTGCGGCATATCAACCTTAATTTCAATTATTTTAAAAATAAACAAATAAGAATCAATTTTAAGTCACACATTAGTAGAAATGACTTGAAAACACAGCTAGAAGGTACATGGCTTGACTCTTATGAAGGGGTCTTTCTGTGTGTACCTTGTGTTTCTCCCTGAGTTTGGATGGGTTTATTTCAGTGCCTTTTTCCAGTCTAAAGACATGCACAGAAGGACAACTGGCTACACTAAATTACCCAGGGGTATGAATGTGATGTTAATGAGTGTTTGTATCTGACGTGTTCAGGGTGTAACCCCGCCTCTTACTTGAAGTCAGCTGGGATTGGCTCCAACTTCCCATGAATCTTTGGCTGATAAACAGTATAGCTTTTGGATGGATTAATGCCTAAAATTGGTTAAATAATCTTATATTGGAAATACTATAAAGTACTCCACCTCTTTTTATTAAAATATGTGCTTTATAGTACAGTGGCGGCATGGTGGCGTAGTGGCTAGCACGTCTGCCTCACAGCAAGAAGGCCTGGGTTCAATTCCCGGCCTGGGCGTTTCTGTGTGGAGTTTGCATGTTCTCCCCATGCTTGTGTCGGTTTCCTACGGGTGCTCCAGTTTCCTCCCACAATCCAAAGACATGCACAGTTGGTTTATTGGCCTTTCTAAATTGCCCGTAGGTTGCAATTGTGCAGAAGGCAATGGCAAACCACTGCACTAATCCTGCCAAGAAAACCTCCATGAAGATAATAACCAGGGTGTTATCCTTCATGATGGGTCGCTAATGGTTGACCTATGACTCAGGCACTAGATAGATAGTACAGTGGTACCTCACCTTATGAAATTAATCCGTTCTAGAAGTGGTTTCGTAAATTGAACCGCATTTTACATGTAAAAGGCCTGATTCGTTCCCCCAATATTACCCTCTAAACCCTTTAAAAATGATAAAAGTATACCTTTTATAGACGGGTTTGGGCTTATTCCTTTGCGATATCACTCAACTGCATGCCACGAGTTCACTTCTTCTTTTCACTCGCACCGGGCATCACATGTGTGTGTGTGTGTGTGTGTGTGTGTGTGTGTGTGTGTGTGTGTGTGTGTGTGTGTGCGTGCGTGCGCGTGGGTGTGCTGACCATGTCTTCTTAGCAGAGTTATAAGCTTACAAATGTTTATGCAAGATTAAAAGCCTGAGCCAAAAAATAAAGTTGCAATGAGCACACTCGAAAAACTCATGGAACCATAGTAACTCTGTCCTTTACACGAAAGCATCATGGGTATTATGGAGATGCAGCTCCATAATAGCCAATGGGAGGGAGCTGTGTCATCCCTCCTAGCCAATGGGAGGCCAGTGGGGTGGGATGTTGGGGGATAACCAATGGGAGGCCAGTGGGGCGGGATGTTGGGAGATACCCAATGGGAGGCCAGTGGGGTGGGATGTTGGAAGATCGCCAATGGGAGAGCAACTCGTGCATTGTTTGAATTTAACGTGAATTTGTTTCGTACCCAGATACGGAAATTTTAGGTAAATGCGTTTCGTAACCTGGATTTTTCGTTTGTTGGGACTTTCGTAAGGTGAGGTACCACTGTATTTCAAATATAACATTTGAAATATTCCCGCTTTGACTTTTTAAGGCCTAAAGGAAGACCAACGACGAGATGGATGTGGTGAAGGAGGACATAAAGATCGTTGGCGTAAGAGAAGAAGATGCAGAGGACAGGGTGAGATGGAGGCAGATGATTTGCTGTGGCAACCCCTGAAGGGAACAGCTGAAAGGAAAAGAAGAGGAAGAAGACTTTTCCTTCCAATAGCCTCAGTTATTTCCTCAAGGCCCAGCAATCAAAAGCTAGCAGCATTGAAGTTGGTAAATGTTGTTAGAGTGTAATGCGTAACTACAGCATAACCTTTTCTCTGCACTTTTTTCTTTTTTCTTTGTCTTCTTCTCTTACTTACTCATTCACTTACTCATTTTCTCTCTTTAAATCAATCCATCCATCCATCCATCCATCCATCCAGCAAGCAATCAATCAATCAACCAACCAACCAATCAATCAATCAATCAATCAATCAATCAATCAATCAACCAATGTCTCATAGTTCCTCTGTCTATATCGAATTAATTATTCTTTTCAAATACAGATCTAGCTATTATTATCACTACATTGAAATCACTAAATACTGTGGCACTTTAAAGTTTGTGCACCCTTAAAGATTTTATACATCTCCAGAAATATGACCTAAAACATCATTAGATAGGCTCACAAATCCTAAAAATAAATAAAGAGAACCCAGTTAAATAAATGAGACAACAGTATTTTACTTGGTCATTTACTGAGGAAAATGATCCAATGTCACATATATGTGAGTGGTATAGGTTTGTGAACTTCCAAGATGAACAGATAAATTTAAGTGAAATTAGAATTAGTTTTCAATCAATGGGATGACAATCAGATGTGAATGGTCAGCCTACTTGATTCAAGTAACAAGGATCGATCAAAGTGTCAACATATGTTTGTGAAAGTGTATTACGGCATGAACAAAGGACCTGGGGACCTCATAAAGAAGGTTGTTGATGCTCATTAGGCAGGAAAATGTAACAAAACCATCTTTAAAGAGTCTGGACTATACTAATCCACAATAAAACAGATTATGTAAAAATGGACGAAACTGAAGCACATTGTTACCCTCCCCAAAGGTGATTGACCAACAAGAATCATGCCAAGAACAAGGTGTGTAACAGTCAGCAAGATTGCAAAGAACCCCAGGGTAACATCAAAGCAATTGAAGGTCCTTCTCACATTGGCTAATGTTAATGTTCAGCAGTCCACCATCAGAACACTAAACAACAATGATGTGCATGGCTCTGTTGCAAGGAGAAATCCACTGCTCTCCAAAAGGAACATTGCCACTTTGTTAAAAATCACATGGACAAACCAGAAGTTTATTGTAAAAATGTCTTGTGGACAAATGGGACCAAAGGAGAATGCTTTGGTTTGAATGAGAAGCAATATGTTTGGAGAACTGTGATGGCCTTGCGAGCTGTCCAGGGTGTACTCTGCTCCAGCCCAGAGTCGGCTGAGATTAGAGCCAGCCTTCCCATGACCCCAATTAAGATTAAGCGGTTCAGAAAATGAATGAATGAATGAATGAATGAATGAGTCAATCAATCAATCAATCAATCAATCAATCAATCAATCAATCAATCAATGTCTTGAGAAACGAAACCACTGAATTCCAACATAAAAACCTCATTCTAAACATGATTGTAAAGGCCAATCTTGCTGCATCTGGGCCAGGACGGCTTGCCACCATTGATGGAACAATTAATTCTGAATTATACCAGCAAATACTAAAGGAAAATGTCAGGACATCTATCCATGAACAGAAGTTTAATAGAAAGTGGATCATGCAGCAGAACAACAATTCTAAGCATAGAAGTCGTTCTACCAAAAGAATGGTTAAAGAAGAATAAAGTTAATGTTTTGGAATGGCAAGGTCATAGTCTTGATTTTAATCCAACTGAAATGTTGTGGAAAGGCCTGAAGCAGGCAGTTCCTGTGAGTAATCCTTGGAACATCCCAGAGTTGAAGCTCTTCTGTACGAAGGTACGTATGGTCAAAAATTCCTCCAAGTTGATGTACAGGATTAACAGTTACTGGAAACATTTAGCTGCAGTTTCTGTTGGCCACAGGAGATTCTGAAATCAAAGACTTACATTCTTTTGCCACTCACAGATATTAAATATTGGATCATTTGGATCATTTTCCTCAATAACTAAATAACAAATATTAACCCAGAGGTCACGAGTTTGAATTCAGGTTAATGCCATAGCCATACATGACCGGGAGTCCATGGGAGCTAATTGGCAGAGCTCTCACGGGATGGCATACACTCACTTCCCTGTCAATCACCGTGATCACTAGATAATCATAGGTATCCGTGAGCTCATTAAGGGACGGATAGCACTTTCCCGCCGATTATATTTGATTGCAACCAACTTTGCATGCACCGCATTTCAAAAAGAGGAAAGTGGCTACTGCATGTCACAAAGGTGGCATGTGTATGCATCCACCCCTCCTTAGTTGGTGGTGGTTGTGTGATAGGGAAGGCAATACTTAATGGCAGAAACTGGATACAACTAAATTAGGGAGAAAATAGGGGTGGTGTAAAAAATGAATAAATTTAAACAAACAAACAAATAAAAAAATAAATGACCAAGTATGTATTTCATGACATGTTGATTTATTATAACTGAAAATTAATAATCATTTTCTGCCTGGTTCTGTTTGCAAACACCACACCGGTCCCTCATTTTAATCATTCAATTCAAGGAATAATACAATTATTTGCTAATGGGTTACGTCTACCCTTGCCCAGCGTCTCCTGAGGTGCACTTCATTCATTTTCTGAACGGCTGGAACTTGAAATCAGAAAATGTAAAATGTTTGAGAACACTACTTGAGAGAGAGCGATTCATACAGTCATTTTCTAAAACATGTAATCCTAATTAGGGTCATAAGGTGGCTGGCATCATCTCAGTCAACTCTGAGAGAGGATGGGGTACACCCTGGACAGTGCACCAGGCCATCACAGGGCCAACACTCACACAACCATTCATACTCACTCTCACACCTAGGTAGGGGCGATTTGGAACAGTCAATTAACCTACTGTGTATGTTTATAGACTGTGGGAGGAAACCCATGCAAGCACGAGGAAAACATGCAAACTCCACACAGAAACACCTTAGCTGAGAATTGGACCCACAACCTTCTTGCTGTGAGGCAGACATGCTCACAACTATGCCACCGTGTCACCAGATTCATACTTTTCACATACAAAACCTGCTGTGTAATGCTGTGTTATTGAACCTGGAGATAGGATTGAAACAGGAAAGACCGTTAACCCCAAAACACATGATAGAATGAAAACAGAACACCAGGTTACATCCTGTGTGTGTGTGTGTGCGTGTGTGTGTGTGTGTGTGTGTGTGTGTGTGTGTGTGTGTGTGTGTGTGTGTGTGTGTGAAGCACCATCATAACATAACCCTGTACAATAATTATCTTCATGTCTAAAATGATTGACTTTGCAGACAATGTGAATGTCTTGTACAATATACTTTCCCTATGTTGCAGGACCGTCTTTAGCTTTATTTCTTCCTTGCATTTTTTTCAGTTTCTTGCTGTTCATCCTCAGAATATTCAATCATTCATTCATTCCCTGAATAGTTTTATTTTACTAGGGCTATGGGGAGGCTGGAGCCTATCTCAGTCAACTTTAAGCAAAGGTGGCATACACTGTGAACAGCTTGCCAGTTCCTCCATTACAGCACATACAACACATCCCACTCACATTCGCATGTACGGGCAATTTCGAACAGCCAGTTATCCGAATGCATATGCTTTTGGACTGTTGGAGGAAACAGGAATACCCACAGGAAACCCAAACAAGCATGGGACCCTCGCCAAGCACCTAGATTCAAACCCAGGACTTTCTGTCTTCTGCATTTGTTAGCCAATTCCACCTTGCTGAGCCCTGGAAAAATTTTTTTAATATAAAAATCGTATCTAAAAGAACTTGTGTTTTAAATGTAATGAGCACCCTGCAGTAGACTGGTGAGTTAGTTTGAGTATAACCCCAACTTCACCCAAAGGAAGCTAGTACTGGCTACAGCATCCAGCTTTCCTGCCACTGTAAGCAGGATAAGTGGTACAGATAATGAATGAATGTGATAATTGTTTATCTATTTCATATTATTCTTTCTTTCACACATTATAACTTATTTTAATATTAAAATTTGATTTCTTTGATTGTTAAAAATCTGTTGAACACATTACCTTCTTGTATAGCAACAGCCTCTGTACTTTATGTGATTACATCAAACAGTTTCTTTCTATCGACTAACAACTATTTGTCACTGATCTACAGCCTTACACAACTCAGTCGCTAAATTGCTGACTTACTTAAGCAGGTCTGGATACACCTGGATTTATGTAACTAGTGACATTCTCTCACTCTCTGGCCCCTTTGTAACATGACAAATAGACAACCTGACAGGGCCTCTGTTTATAGTACAATGTCTTGCTATGTGGCATTTTCACAATTCACATCATAACACATTACCCTGAATTGACTCCTCTAAATCATTTGGATCTGATGTAGAAATATTCCGCTTGTCTTCTCAGCTTTCTGTGGCAGCAGCTGGATTTCTCAATTTTACACCTCCAACAGCTATGAAGTCCAAGCACCAAGGGTGTGAAGCACAATATTGCTTTTGGTCTGTTTATTGTTTTTCAAATCCTTGGCCATTTTTGAGGTGCTTGGCATGCTTGAAAATACACATAACTTGGCACAAGCATCAGAAATTATGATCATTAGAAGAATTTCTCCAGCAAAACTTTTCTTCTATTTATGGACATTTTGTTTCTTCAACATGCACCACATTTGCGAGGAGTATGTGGCTCTTCAAGACATAAAAAAAAAATTATAATAAATAACGACAGAAACTGGAAGGTGGCCATTTTGCATTTTGTACAAAAGACTTCCAAATAAACACCCTTCCCAGTGAATTAATGAAATTATTCTTTTTTCTTTTTCTTTTGTATGTGATTAAGCAGTATCAGCCAAGCATTGCAGTTAATGAAGAGGTATGCAGATGCGGGTCACAGATGGGCACAGATCCCAGAGATAAATATTTGTGTTGATTCTGCCCACACCTGTCAGTAAGCAGTTCAGTATGACCCATTCTTTGTGAATGAGATCTCGCTGATGGGTTATGCTGAATAATTCTCAGGTATAACTCCTTATTTTTTATTCCATCAACAGTCAGTACAGTGTTTTTTGATTGAACTCTTCACCTTTACTTCTTCAAACATACCTCTGGGCATCCAAGCAATACAATATTAGATTTTTTGCCCATAAAGTGTTCTTCCAGAAGGCTCCAAAAAACCATTGACCTTCTACAACCTTCATGTATATGATACAGAATGTTCCTCTGGATGTGTTGTGACGTTTGTTATCTTTAGCAGTTAGACAAATCAGTCCAAAGAATTCCGATTAGAGCCTCTGTTTGTCTGCTGTTCTGTTGGGAAACAGAAATTTTGGCAGAATGCTCTAATAAACATTTAAAGAAACCAGGCCAGTGAACACACCTCTGAATCAGACAAAATGTACAGATTTGACCCAAACCTTGCAGGATCTCTCTGGCCAGATTGAAATGCACCTAATATTCTCAGACGTATTTCAACAGATGTCCAAACAGCTGGTGCATTTTTTGAAGCTGGGATCCATGTTACTCTCATTTATGGGACCAGCCCTTCTAATGCCATTGGGACTGTGCAGAATTGTTAGTTTTGTGTGCTGTTGTGTTTTCAAGAAAGGATCTAAGTGATTTACTCTGATTGTATACTTTCTTGTTTAAACTCCTCTGCTTCTTTATAAAAAAAACTCCCAAAACAAAACAAAACAAAAAATGCCTGCAAGGTTCATGATTTGGTTTTAAACACTTCGTAAAAACTTTACTTATGATGAAAATTTCCTGGAGTGGTCCTTTTTGTTATTTTAGGATCATTCAAGCTCAAGCTCAAGAGGCAGCCCTCTGGCTCACCCATAACATTTTCAATATCATGAAAACATTCCCTGTATGTCTGTTAAAACAAAATATTAAAATGTCTAAATTAAAGCATTACCTATAAAGCGGTTCACAATTTCTCTTGATCACTTCACATCTGTCATACATTTTAACACATATACAAACTTTTGCTTGCTTTTAATTCAAATATATGTCAGACTTTTGCTATCCAATTATCTTGGAGGAAAAAACACTTCTCTGGCTTTACATTTTAATTTTAACTAAGAAAAACATCTTATCAGATAAGCTGAAGAAAATGGACTTTTTCACTGTAGAGTAATTATCACCAATTTCTTCTTACTTTGATGGAAATTTCATTCCCATGTCTTTTACCTGATTTCAAGAACTTCCTGGTTTCAGTGTAAAAACTTTTTTTTTGTGTGATAGTAATGAGTTGGATATTTGCTGTAATGACTTGAAAGAGAGGACGCTAGGGCAAGATAAGACCACACATGCTAAAACCCTGCTGGTCCCTGCAGATATTATACATTTTTGAAACTGGATTCTGAAACTCAGCTGTCTTTTAACACTTGACGCTATATTGGCTTCTGGAAATATGGGTGGAGGAACATGTTCTTGCAGCTGCACAGCTAAAGACAATGTCATTCCTTTAACATTTGCTGGGAAAAAAATGAATGTAGCTTTTAAGGCAATGGAGCATCAAACGTGGGAGAAGATGAAAGTAATTCTCTGTATGCTAGACTAACAGAGAGGAAGCTGTGTCTGTGTGAATGTTTCCTCTACATCCACTACAAGTATGTAGAAACTTAAAAAAATAACTCAAGCACCTGCCTATTGTTGAAGTAAAATATTTTCATGATATAGGGCTCACTGTGAAGGAAATAGGGAAGGAGTATTCCCTTAGCAATGAAACACTGGCCAACAGGTCTGAGAATTTATGGAATAACCCGATGAAAGCCTGTTTCCAACCGGATGCCTGTGTGAACAGAGGCAGCAGCAACCCAACCCAGCACTGTCCACACATCCATATGCTTGCATTATGTACAGCTGTGGCTATAATATAATACTTTATTATATCACTATCTTGTGTCACCCGGATCAATATGGGTTCCATTTTAAGTCTCTTGAAATTTCTTTTTCATATCGTCTCATAGTGCTTTTTCCCTCCACCATTCATTCATTAGGGATTTAAATCTACATACAGATTTCTTTCAAACAGCATTGAGACGATTGTCTCAAAATAAAAGCCCAAAATATAAATAAACCTAAATAGAATTTAAATGATTTCATGCGTGGCAGCTGTGACCTTATGTCACTCGTGTGACCAGCTTGCAAGCACGAAGCAAGTAAAATCAAGTTAGCGCATATTGCAAGATATCACAACGTCATCTTGTAAGGTAACATTTCAAACATTTCAATGGTCACAGCACAGTCCCTGACAAAACAACATTACTGACTAAACCATTTTCTACTAGGGTTTCCTTTCAATAAAATTTGATTGAATTTGACACCCACTCAGAGGTGCGCATGCTGACGACTCACAGGCCATAACTTTAAATCTTCTTGACATTGTACAAAAACAAAGTGCCATGGTGATGCCTACCAACCTCATGGCATGAAGCCAGGATGTTCTGTATAACCCGTGCACAATTCACACAGGGGAAATGTAAATGTCTTAAGTTCCATGTCGTTCCCTTAGTGCTGGTATAAACTGCAGCAGCTGATTAATTTATAAGGTAACAACAATTCAAGCTTGAATATGTATTTATTTTTAATATTTTTAGTTTTGCTCTGACAAATGGACATGGTATGACCAACTGCGTGCCTGACATTTATGACCCTTAAACAAATGCAACACATCAGTCACATGTCCAATGTATGTGGTTCTTTTAGAAAATTCACAAGAAATTTCACACATTTTTATGTTGTGGAATTTTGATATGCACTTTTGAGTTAAATGTAAGATATTTTTAGTTGATAAATTGCCAGTCCATCACAATGCCAATACACACACACACACACACACACACACACACACACACACACACAAAACCATTCACTTAGAGAATTACTTCATTTTTAATTCTGATTTTCATGTGACTAGTTTAAGTTTGAATTGATTTTCATGTGTTTATTTAACATTTGCATCTGATTTCCCCACAAATCATTTAATTTCAAATTTGCTTTTAACATATTAAATTTATGTTTCTTTTTGATGTTTCTGTTGGCAACTCGGTAAAATTTTTGAACGGCTTAGTTTACCTTCTTATTTGATTTTCACACAATTAATTTATTTCACCTTTGATCCCAAAAGCTTTTGCTAAATTGGTCATGTAACTGCAGATGATGTTTTTGGGGTTTTTTTGGCAGGGCAATGGACTACTCACACAAACTCATGTGAAATGTATGCATTTTGTTTGACACATGAAGTAATTTAATCTCTATCATTATGGATTAAAAAGAACTATTGTTCATGACAGTGCTTAACAACCCATCAAATCCCCATCAAATCATCGACTCAATAAGTTCTTGATCATCTAAAGGAAGTGAATACTGTTTTAGTAGGAGACGAAACCAGTAAAAAGATAAATCACCAGGAAAAGGTTTGGTGACAACTGGATTATAATCTCAGTGGATTCAGATACCCAGCAATCATGTGAAATGTGAACTGATCTATTAATAAAACTTTAAATTAGACTAAACAAAACAATACTGTAAATCTTTATAGAAACTGTAAGAAAGACAAAGTAGCAGGGTTATATTTCCCCCACATGAATCAGAAAGAAAGTGTGTTTTAGTAATTCTGAAGGAGTCTTGCTGCGAGAGCTGTTTCCACGCATCACATTCTCCCTGAAGGAACAGCGATGGAAATCATGTCAGCTATTGATGGCTGACGTAATACAGCTTTACGTTGTCTTAAGACATTTTCCCACAACAAAGAGGAGAGTGCCCCCTTTTGTGAGAAATTCACGTCTGAGATAGGAAACAGGGCAGAGCCTTAACCTGGTGACGCAGGCAGGAGGAGAGAGGAAAAGAAAGGAGAGAGCATTGAGACTGACTCATAGAACAAAACAGATCTTACTTTGTCACCCATTATTTCCATGCCAACCATTTGGGGGTCAACAGACATGAACTCACAGGCATGCAACTGAATACAAATGTTTGTACTCCCTGCTTTCAAAATGATGTAAACAAAAATGTCAATTCTGTCTTTAAACAAAATGACCTTACAAAAAAATTACATTATTTCTGTAGTCACAGATGTAAAACATGTGACAGTTCATTTTAAGAGGCTGTATTTTAGATCATTTTGAACATATGAACTCATGTGAAGTATAGTGAGAATATCATGAAACTTATCCTATAATATGTGGGGCCGGTGGCGTAGTGGTTAGGGTGCTGCACTCATGATCGGGAGGTTGTGAGTTTGAATCCCACTGAGACCCTCACTGTGCTAAGACCCCTGGGCAAGGTCTCAACCACAAGTGTGCCTCTGTTCACCCAGCAGTATAAATGGGTACCAGTAAATATATACTGGGAATGTAACCTGCGATGGATTAGCGTACCATCCAGGGGGAGTTGAACTCCTCGTCGCTTCACGCTACAGAAACCGGGGATAAGCACAAGGCTCGGGTGTAAAAACCCAACAGACTTACCTTACCTTACCTATCCTGTAATATGTGATTGTTTACTGTGAAAGGAAACCAATTATGAGAGGTACTACTTCATTATCAGAAGTAATCCAGATAATTTCTCATTCAGGCGGCCACCTTGTTATCGAACTGCCACATCACAGAGGCACTACAGGTTCATCACCTCTTGAACCACATACCAATGGGTAAGACAGAAAGTAAAGGTGAAAAGTAAATTAATGTTAAAGTAATATGCAGATCCACCAATCTATTTTATAGGTCAGCAGGCAAGTTATGAAGCAATTCAACACACCTGCTACCATCTTATACATAATGTGACCCAGATATTTACATATACGGGGATCCCTCAGTTTTTGTGGTTAATGGGGACCAGCCCCCTCCCCCCCCACGACTGCCAAATTTCCACGAAGTAGGATCGAACCCCCCCCTGACTGATATGACGTATATGTAGGCTACATGTATATGTGCATATACAGTCTTCTTCTTCTCCTTTCGGCTTTTCCCTTCAGGGGTCGCCACAGCAAATCATCTGCCTCAATCTCACCCGATCCTTTGCATTTTCTTCTCTTACACCAACTACCTTCATGTCCTCCTTCACCACATCCATGAATTGTCTCTTTGGTCATCCTCTAGGCCTTCTACCTGGTAGTTCCAACCTCAGCATCCTACTACCAATATACTCACTATCCCTCCTCTGTACATGTCCAAACCATCTCAATCTAGCCTCTCTGACTTTGTCTCCAAAACGTCTTACATGTGCTGTCCCTCTGATGTACTCATTCCTGATCCTATCCATCCTCATTACTCCCAAAGAGAACCTCAACATTTTCATCTCTGCTACCTCCAGCTGTGCCTTCTGTCTTTTCCCCAGGGCCACTGTTTCTAAACCATACAACATCGCTGGCTTCAACACCGTCTTGTATACTTTTCCTTTCATTCTTGCCGATACCCTCCTATCACATATCACACCGGACACTTTTCTCCAACCATTCCAACCTGCCTGCACACGCTTCACCTCTTTTCCACACTCTCCACTGCTCTGGATTATTGAGCCCAAGTACTTAAAATACTCCACCTTCGTTATCTCTGCTCCCTGTAACCTCACCGTTCCTCTTGGGTCCTTGTCATTCATATACATGTATTCTGTCTTACTGAGGCTAACCTTCATTCCCCTCCTTTCCAGGGCATACCACCACCTCTCTAGATTTTCCTGCACTTGTTCTCTGCTCTCACTGCAGATCACAATGTCATCTGCAAACATCATAGTCCATGGGGATTCTTGTCTAACCTCATCTGTCAGCCTGTCCATCACCATAGCAAACAAGAAGGGGCTCTGAGATGATCCTTGATGCAGTCCCACCTCCACCTTGAACTCTTCTGTCACACCAACAGCACACCTCACCACTGTCTTACATCTCTCAGACATGTCCTGCACCACTCTAATATACTTCTCTGCCACTCCAGACTTCCTCATACAATACTATAGTTCCTCTCTCGGCACCCTGTCATATGCTTTCTCCAGATCCACAAAGGCACAATGCAGCTCCTTCTGACCTTCTCTGTACTTCTCTATTACCGTCCTCAAAGGAAACACTGAATCTGTGGTGCTCTGTCCTGGCATGAAACCAAACTGTTGTTCACAAATTCTGACCTCTGCCCTTAGTCTAGCTTCCACTATTCTTAGTAGTTGCCACAACTCTGCACATCTCCCTTGTTCTTAAAAATGGGCACCATCACACTTCTCCTCCATTCCTCAGGCATCTCCCCACTCTCTAAGACCTTGTTGAATGTTCTTGTCAGGAAAACTACTGCTACCCCCCCAGACACTTCCATACCTCCACCAGTATGTCATCAGGACCAACTGCCTTTCCATTCTTCATCCTCTTCAATGCCCTCCTCACTTCACCCTTACTAATCTTTGCTATTTCCTGGTCCACAACAGTCACCTCTTCTACTCTTTTTCTCTCTCTCATTTTCCTCATTCATCAGCTCTTCAAAGTACTCTTTCTATCTTCCAAGCACAGTTCTGTCATCAGTCAATACATTTCTCTCTCTGTCCTTAATCACTCTAACTTGCTGCATGTCCTTCCCATCTCTATTTCTCTGCTGTGCCAACCTGTATAAATCCTTTTCTCCCTCCTTACTGTCCAACCGAGCATACAAGTCATCATACGCTCTCTGTTTGGCCTTTGGCACTGCTACGCTGTGTCTCCCTGTACTCCTGTTTACTTTCTTCGGTCCTCTCAATGTCCCACTTCTTAGCTAACCTCTTCCTTTCTACACACTCCTGCACTTCCTCATTCCACCATGTCTCCTTATCTACTCTCCTTCCAGATGACACACCAAATATTCTCCTACCTGTCCCCCTGATCACATTAGCTGTAGTTGTCCAGTCATCTGGAAGCACTCTCTGACCACCCAAAGCCTGTTTCAACTCCTCCTTGAAGACAACCTGACACTTCCTTTTTCAGCTTCCAACACTTCTTTCGTTTTCTGCTCTGCCTTTGCTTTCTTCACCTTCCTCACCATCAGCGTCATCCTGCACACCACCATCCTATGCTGTTTGGCAACACTCTCACCCGCTACTACTTTGCAGTCACTAACTTCCTTCAAATTACATCGCCTGCACAAGATGTAGTCTACTTGTGTGCTCCTACCTCCGCTTTTATAAGTCACCCTATGCTCCTGTCTCTTCTGGAAGAAAGTATTTACCACAGCCATTTCCATCCTTTTTGCAAAATCTACCAACATCTGTCCTTCTGCGTTCCTGTCCTGGATACCAAACCTGCCCATCACTTCCTCGTCCCCTCTGTTTCCTGCACCAACATGTCCATTTAAGTCTGCACCAATGACCACTCTTTCACCTCTGGGGGTACTCTGCATCACTTCATCTAACTCACTCCAGAATCTCTCCTTCTCTTCTAGCTCACATCCTGCCTGTGGAGTATAAGCACTAACAACATTGAACATCATGCCTTCAATTTCTAATTTGAGACTCATCACTCTGCCTGATACTCTTTTCACTTCTAGAACATTCCTGACAAAGTCCTCCTTCAAGATGACTCCAACTCCATTTCTCTACCGATCCACACCATGGAAAAACAGCTTAAAGCCTGCTCCTAAGCTTCTAGCTTTGCTACCTTTCCACCTGGTCTCCTGAACACACAGTATGTCCACCTTCCTCCTCTGCATCATGTCAGCCAGCTCTCTACAATTTTCTTTCATAGTTCCAACATTCAAAGTCCCTACTTTCAGTTCTAGACTCATGCCTTTCCTCTTCTCTCTCTCTCTCTGCCTGCAGACATGCCTCCACCTCTCCTTCTTCGACGTCTTCGACCAACAGTAGTCCAATTTCCACCAGCATCCTGTTGGTTAACAGCACTGATGGCGGTCATTGTTAATCCGGGCCTCGACCCATCCAGTATGTAATTCTTTCTTGTGATTCGCATATTTTATTTGCCATTTGTTTTCCGCCGGATGCCCTTCCTAACGCAACCCTCTGCATTTATCCGGGCTTGGGACTGGCGTGAGGGAGAGACACTGGTTTGTGCCCCCCTTCACGGCTGCATTATATGTGCATATACAGTAATATCAATAAATACATATTTAACGCTATAAATGCTTATACTAACAATTAAACGTTCAAAAATAATGCATAAGATGTAAATAAGATACAAGTACACACACACACACACACACACACACACACACACACACACACACACACACACACACACACACACACACACACACACACACACACACACACACACACACACACACACACATACACATACAAGCACACTCATCAATGCACACAGATGCGCACGCACCCACTCAGATGCGTATCTCACAAAAAATTGTTAGTAGTTTTGTTGGGAGGTTTTGGGTTGTTTTTGTTTGTTTGGGTTTTTTTTTTTGCATAATTGGCCTTGTTTTGTGGCATTTTCCTTAACTTTCCCCCCTATTTTCCATTAATTTCCATATTTTTGATGAATATTTTTGAAAAACCCACGATGCACTGATGCAACAGGAACTGAAGTGCGAAGTAGTGAGGGATCACCTTGCCTTGTTATTTTGTTACAGTTGCAACTGCAAAAGACTTGGATGTATTGGGAAGAAGGTGAACAGTCAGTTGTAGAAGTTGATGTGTTGAAAGCACGAAAAATGAGCAGGAGCAGGTGTAAGGACCTGAGAAGTGCCCAACAGACTGTGACTTTTCACTGTTGTTGATCTAAACTCTTTTCCCACAATTATTTAAGACCAACAATTGTTGTATAACCAACTGGGCTACATTTTGAATTGTAATGAATTTCCTGTATTTTGTTTGTATTCTTAAGGTTTCACCCAAATGAGGATAGGTTTCCAAATGAGGATGGGTTTCCCTTTTGAGCCTGGTTCCTGTCAAGGTTTCTTCCCTGCATCTACTGAGCAAGTTTTTTCCTTTCCTTGCCTTCCTTGTCGGTGGTACTCATTAGTGATATCTACTTGTAGAAAATGTTTAACTCTTTTGTTCTTTGTAAACTCCAACATTTGCCGTGTACAGCTGCTTTGCAATAATCTGCAATAATCTCAATTATAAAAAGTGGTATACAAATAAAATTGAATTGAACCGTATTTAATTGATTGCCCAGATCTCAGGGTGCCCTCATGTCTGCCTTTCCCCAGATCTCTCTTTTTAATTATGCTGTCATAGTTGGTACTTGCCAGGGTACTTGTGAAGTGCTTGTCAGCACTGATAAACCTTGTTCTTAACTATTACATTACAGTGAATATACCCAATACACAATACAATTTTCTCACAGTTATCCACTTGAAACTACCTTAAACATCATCCCACGCTTGTTAAGTCACATTAATAATGACCTGCTTGTTCAGACAGAGGTTGCATTGCCACCTATTTGATGAATATCAGATTTCTTTGATACATATGACAGCTTTCCAAATTGAAATGTAAAATGGGGTTTGTTACTGTACATGCAAATAAGGAAGCAAAAAACTCTGTTATGTTTGAAAACAAAAACTTTTTAGATTTGCCAGCTGTGTCAGCTTTGCATTACTAGTAGTCTTGAATTGTGACAGCTTGACATGATAATGGTTTTAAATGCTGAAATACAAATTTGAAGTCCAAAACAGCATTCAGGTACAAATGCCCTCTTCATCTAGATGGGATACTATTGGGTAGATGAATAGAAAGTCTTAAAATCAGGTTCAAATGTGAAGTCCTTTTCAGGAAATTTATCTTAAAGAATGTGGCTCCCAGAGCCACACGCGCACACACACACACACACACACACACACACACAAACTGATACAGTTAGTCTGTTTTATAGACAAAGTGTGTCATATAGTCGGGGCGTTCACATTTTTAAATTAATTTAGTTTCTTATACCTTTATTAGAAACCATCGGGGATAAAAACCTTTCACGTTGTCGTCCGACTCGACTGCGCATGCGCAATGGCTGTGGCAGGCGCGCAACAATCTTCGTGGTTACTTCTGACTGATGTTCAACAGGTAGGCTACTTTTTTATTTCTGTGTTTTCAGTTGTGAAAACTCGGCATATGTGCTGGCTTTTCCCCTATAAATGGCACCATGAGATGAACATTAGCTTGAGCTTGTATTTATAATTAGTTTAAACCAAATAAAATAAGCAGTTGCTAGCATCTCAGTGTAGGTTCGGTTAGGTCAGTGAGCTCGTGCTAATTTTGATATTTTCCGGTTAAACGATAAAGTAACGAATTGCTTAATGTAGTATTAAGTATTGAGGTTTTTGGCGTTAAAGTTCCGTGGTTATAACATGCATGACGTTAAAAGAATCCGGTCGAGGTCATTCATTGAATTAAAAGCTGAAACACGGGACACTTGTTGTTTTGCTACAAAGTTTCCTGTCATTAGGGATGTGACCAAAATTTTAGTCTACAGATAAAAAGCTCGAAAAAACCCTGAAAATTATATTCAAATGAGGGTTGTTAGTTCAGTAATAACTCAGAAAACACTGATAGTATGAAATTTGCACGAATTACAATTATTATAGCATTTTGTCGTTTTGTTTTCTATTTTTATTGTTTTGTCTTTTGCTGTGATCTCAAGCATTAAAATATATATTTTTTTCCATTTTGATATTTCTGGGGTAATGCATGAGAGTATCCGATTATATCAAGATGAGAGAAGAGATTCCTTTTCGGCTTTTTCCCTTTTTCAGGGGTTTCCACAGCGAATGATGTCGGTTGCCCTTCCTGTCACAACCCTTTAGCAAGGGACAGAAACACGCTGACGGCTTTGCAGCTACTCTTTACGAAAGTCAGCAATGGTTCTTTTACATACCTCTCACCATAGACAGTGAGAGACATGGCTGGACTTTGATAACCCAGTTAGCTACACTTGGGGGCAGTGACAACCTTGTAGAGAGTGGGACTCGAACCCCGAACCTTAGGATCAGCAATCCAGCGCCCTATACCACCAGACCACCACTGCCCCGATCATAACAAATCATCCTTTAAATTGGATAAAATCCTCTTTACATTCAAGGGCCAGGGAGGAACAAATTTTGCAAACAGTTCAACCCAATTGGTGAGAGAGAGATTTCCTTTCGGCTTTTTCCCCTTTATCAGGGGTCGCCACAGAGAATGATTCGCATGTTTGATTGGCGTATGTTTTTACATCGGATGCCCTTCCTGACACAACTCTTTTAGAAAGGGACAGAAACATGCTGCCGGCTTTGCAGTGACTCCTGACGAAAGTCAGCAATGGTTCTTTTACATGAACCTCTCACCATAGCCAGTGAGAGACATGGCCCACCTTTTGGGTTTTCAAATTTATTTCAATTTTGATTACATGCCGATAGTATACAAGTTTAAAATTGATTCTAATTTAATTTAAAGACATTTTACTCGTTGTCAGTTATAACTTATGACAAAAATATGAGCTCACAGCCATAGCATGAAATGAGAACTGAATATTTTTTTGGTGTGTTTAGCTCTCCACGTTCACGTCTGTGATGGTGTATAATTAAGAGGTCATAGTCTGTTAATTAATGATGTTTTATAGACGGGCAGAATTTATATGGGAATGACACAGCCATGAATGTGCACTGCAGTGATTATTTATTGAACTAAAGCCTAGCTATTTAGGACACACTGAGTACACGTTACAATTTGTACACTTATTCAAAGAATGGTGTTAATTTAGTCAGTGTGATTGTTTCTTACAGATGGACATGGCTTCCATGTTAGAGAGCATCCAATTAGCCAAGACTTTTTTGGATGACTCCAAAAACCGCAAGAAGAAAAAATCTAAGAAACCGAGAAAGGAAAAGTTGGATAAACAGAAATCAAAGCCAAAAGTTAAACAGAGTCTTAAAGATTGCACTGACATTTGTGACTTGAACTTTTTTGCACAGTTGCCAGACATGAAGAAAAAGAAAAAGAAAAAGAAAAATGAAGTCAGTCTGAATGAGAAGTTTCCCCTGACTCAGAACAAAAGTGTCAAATTATCAAAGCGTCACAAGCAGAACAGAAAGAGTTGCTGTGCTGTGGACACTCATGCTGTTGAGTATAGTGTCCGATCAGGTGCTGGGGAACAGGAAGTTGTTTTAAGCACAATACAAAAGGAGAAAAAACAGAAAAAGAGAGTCATGTTTAATCTGCCACCAGTATTACTCGAATCAAAGCCTTTACAAAACCCTTTTGCTGTCAGAGACATAATTTCAACACAGTGCACAGCCTCAGGCAAAAAGCCACCATATAACAACTCGTTTCCTCCAGATGGACAATACAGCAAGCTCGTTGTAGAAGAAAATGGCAATGGCTCGCAAAGTACAACAGATGACATCAACAGCCAAGACCTGTTCATTACCCAGAAGTCCTTCTCAGATCCCTACATAGACATCTGCAGCAGCACGAGTGCTGAGGAAACTCTGGATTCTCAAAGATATACAGCATCATCTCCAAAGCATCATTCCTTACCAAAAAACCCAGCATATTCACCACCAATGAAAATGTCACGTCAACGCATAATTGATGCTTCTACTCAAACAGAAAACTTCTTCACCTCTTCTTTCCTTGCTGATTCTCTTAGGTTCCATTACCCCAGCACCTGCACCGAAGAACCAATAGATCTGAGCTTGCCAAAAAGATCCAGACTTAATATGTGTGAAGCCGTCGATGAAGCTCAGCGACATTGCGAGCTGGCTGCAACAGACCTGATGCAGAGTGATGACAGTGATTCACCTGTGAAGAGCAAGGCTGATATGTCGCAGCTCAAAGTGGTTCAGACACGGCTCAATGAGTCTTTCTTCTTCAGGTTGAAGGGAGATGGCGATTCTCCAAAGCCAGTATCACCACTCATGAAATTCACAGGAAGTGTTGATAAGAAAAAAGTGTAAAAAGTCAATTTTGTTAAAAATTCAGATCTGTGGATTTGTTGTTGAAATACAGTGTTCACTTTGTTGTGTTTTTTTCTGTTTTATTAAAATGTTTTTGCTTAAATAATACAAAATCAAAAAGATATAATAAAGAGAAATGTTTACTGAAATGAGTATTGATTACAAGATGTGTTAAAAAATGTCATGTTATTTATTTATTAAATTTCATTCTTTGTTAGGGTCACAGGGAGACCGGAACCCATCACATTTGACTCCAGGTGAAAGTGGGGAACACCTTGAACAGCTCACCAGACAATTGCAGGGCTGTGCCATTTTGATAACTTACAATTAACACTAACTATGACTATGAATATTTTTTTTTCTTTTTCTGATGGACACGGATGAGCTTTGAGCACAGGAAGGGCCAAAAATCTGGATCCATGCAGGAAGTGACAAGCAACGCCATGTGAAGCCAGTGATTGCCAGTGAAAATCAAAGTTGAAAGGTGATTTTTATTTTCAAGTGATGTAGAGTGGATGGAGCTTTCATGAGAGTGATTTGAGCAATAACCTATAATCAGAGCGTAAAGATACTGTTGATTTTCAAAATCTGATAAAACACTGAGCTCCCCAAATCTTTGCCTAATGACTTTCATAGACAGTGTAAAAGCAGATGATTTCATGTGCAGTTCAGTGGCAAAAACGACTCACTTTTCACTCACTGCTTTCTGTGTGAATTCAGCTATGAGCTGTAAAATGGTTAAAGCCTCTACAGAATTGTGATGGTACTGTACAGAAAGAAAATATGAAACCCAAATTAAAATGAGATTTTATTATGGTTTATTTTTACACATTTTAAGAACGACACCAAGTCAGGTGAAGTGCATTCTGTGATTGAGGCCACATATTCACAGCCTTTTCCTTTATAGCATCCCAGAGAAGCTGGAGCCAATCCCACCCATCTCTGCATGAAGTCGGGTAAATGCTGTACGATTAGGCTAATGAGTCTGCTTTCTCTCCTGAAAGACATCAGTTGCTAAACAAAAGTCAAGAACTGAATGTACACTGCACTCTGTCAAGGTTTTATAGTACTAGCAGAAACAAGAAAACAAATGAAAAGTTACTTGCAGTTTATATTTACAAAATTTAAGCTTGGCATTGAGGTAGATCAGTCAAGTCAAGATCAAATCAGTCAAGTCTTGCCCTTTCAGCCAGCTGAAGTCTATGTGCGTCATAGTGTCTTTCTGTTCAACCTTTAGAATCTTCAATCGTAATGCTGCTGCTGCGTCCTCGGGTGCCTGTCCCAAACTGATTTAGGATCCGGAGATAGCAGACCAATCAGATCACACTATTCCCTCGTAGTACATACCAAGTAACAGTTATTCGCAAACGCAAGGTGGCTGTTACTTAATAGCTCCCAAGGTTAAGTGATATCCACTGGGCGCAAGACGATTTCCACCCCCCCCCCCCCATAAACTAAAACATTAAAATCAACCTCTCAAGATTTTTTATAGTTAATTTTTTACATATTTTAACAATGGCAGTGGCAAGTAAGCTCTGCAGGCTCCAAGCAGAAAGTTGCACGATCTCACCTTTGCATTTTTCAAGGTTTAAAAAAAAGTACCTTTATGAAAATTTTATTTCAAGAGGCCGCAATGACATATGTAAAAATAAACCATAAAAATGTTGTTTTGCATTGTCATGTGCACATGTAGTATTTACTAAACAATTATTTGACCCAGGTTCAGAGAGCAACCACTCCTTCAGTGAATAATTATTTATCTTTACTTTTAACACCTTTAACAATTATTTATTGTCTCATCATTGATAAACACATTTGCTTTCCTTGTTTTAATGTTTCATGAGTACCGTAATAGCAATTGAACACTAGTAAAATCATCAACTGTGAATGAGAAGCATATTTACTACACTGTATATATTAGTTTTTGATAAGCAGAAGTGTTAAAAGTTTCTGTGCGCCGAGAAAAACAAAACTTTTCATATCTTTGGTAGTGATCGGCTAAAATTCTTACTAAGAAGAGACTTGGGAGGACTTTCCATCATGTTTCTTCCACAAACAGCACTGGAATGTGAACTCTGAATTTGGTAATATACACATTATTCTGTTCTTTCTTCAAAACATGGAAAAGTGTACATTTTTGCCTGGTGAACACTTACACACCTAAAAGATGTTATACCGAGAATTAGTGTCACTAATTTTGAGCTAATTAACACACCAGCACTACACCAGTATGAAACACTAAAACCATTTTATACTCAGAACATCAATAACAACACAAGTCCGAACATCTTTCCTGTCAACTTTATTTACATCTCAGTTGTGTCGGAATAGTTTAATTCCCATCCATTTCCACAAATGAAAAAATACATACACAGGAATAGTGATAGGTAACAACAAACTGTAAAAACACACACTGCTGGAGTCTGTGCAGCCCTGAGGGAAATTGTCATCCACACTCAAGGAGTACAGTAGCCCTAGTAAGGACAGAACCGGGACTAAAACAGTTACAGTAGAAAGAGAAAACGGCATTGTAGTTTATTACGCGAGAGAAAATCAAACAGACTCGGTTAGGACTGAGTCGGTTTTTCAGCTCCTTCAGTCTCCTTAATCAGGCGTGCATCCTGAGGAATCATATTTGGAATGCCATCTAGGATAGGATACGCGATTCCAAGTTCGTCGTTGATGAGTTCGTTTGTTGTTTCCTCGTATCTAAACCACACCCCCAAAAAACAAACCATATAGACTGTTAAAAGCCCATTCGACAGTGACATACAGATGAGATTTCAAAGGATTCTTTCCTCTTTTAAATAAACTTCACACACCTGATAGAGCTGAGCAATTGGACCTGATAATGACAAGACTTTCTGAACTACGCATGTAGATAATGTTTTGTACCATTTTCCATCCCTATTCGTCAGTACAGATTTATTTTTTGAATATTATTAACCAGAGTATTTTCAAACCGTAAATGAACACAAGCATGAAGCTCTTACATGTGGTCCATGTATGTATCCTGTCACATACACATATTTTTGTCCAAGTAATAAAACATGTTTATTTGAACAAATTCTGAGCAGTGATTCTAGGAGAAACATAACTGATTTTTTTCACAATTTGGTATAGGCTTCTTGTATACAGAATTAAAAAGAAATCCTTTAGTAGTTTTCGTGTAATCACAATAAGGCGAAGGGGAGAACCGATGGCTTCACTTTCGGCACATGAATCCTTACAGCTCTTCACAATTACATGTGAGAGATAATTAAATGAATATGTTTCGAAGGGACAAAAATAGCATCATGACTAAAAATGCATTTTTGAGGTACAGTATATATTATATCAATAGGTATTTAATATATATTAAACAGAAACAGTGTGGTCTGATTGGTTGTCTATCTTGGGTGAAAGAACAGTATCTATCTGCTTTGGAAACATGAGCTAATGCTTGAAATCAGAATCGTGGACAAAAACACCGGGTTTGTAATGGTCACTAATTTGAAGAAAGTAAACAAAATGCCACTCTAGAAAATAAAATTAACCAGTATGGCCTTCACCTTGTTTCCAGTAAAAAACAACAACAACCCCCCCCCCCCAATTCAAACTGTGAACTTATTTCTAAAGATGCTGTACTGGAGTGAATGTGTTCGGTTAAAAAAAAAGTATATAAAGTTTAACCTTAAGGTAAGGTAAGGTAAGTCTGTTGGGTTTTTTCACCCGAGCCTTGTGGCTCATCAGGCCAGTGTTTATCCCCGGTTTCTGTAGCGTGAAGCGACCAGGAGTTCAACTCCCCCTGGATGGGACGCTAGTCCATCGCAGGTTACCTTCCCAGTATATTTTTACTGGTACCCATTTATACTGCTGGGTGAACAGAGGCACACTTGTGGTCGAGACCGTGCCCAGGGGTCTTAGCACAGTGAGGGTTTCGGTGGGATTCGAACTCACAACCTCCCTATCATGAGCACAGCACCCTAACCACTACGCCACAGGCCCCACAACCTTAAGGGGATGAGCAATTAATATAACAAATAGAATACAGAGTACAGAAGTATTTAAAACTCAACTTTGGAAAATTGTAAAACTGGTAAGTAAGCTAGTTTGTCATTAATACAGGTATTACTGTATTTATTCATCCAAAGATCTTTCATGTATTTATGCAAATATGGCTTCATACAATAAAATAAACTCATGTATGTTTGCATGCTTCATAAAAAATACATTGTAGATGGCGTTGGAAGTAAAATGCTAATTATACTGTAAAAATACATTTCCATAAATGAGATTGATGACAACAAATGAGAGTATATTATTCATTCATTTTCTAAGCTGCTTTATCCTAATTAAGGTCACAGGGGGGCTGACCATCTTAGCCAACTCTAGGCGAGGGTGGAGTACAGCCTGCACAGCTCACCAAACCGTTGCAGAGCAGATTATACTAGTCCTTCTCAAAAAAATTAGCATATTGTCATGAAGTTCATTATTTTCTGTAATGTACTGATAAAAATTAAACTTTCATATATTTTAGATTCATTGCACACCAACTGAAATATTTCAGATCTTTTATTGTTTTAATACTGATAATTTTGGCATACAGCTTATGAGCCCAGTCCACTGCTTCCACAGGTCCCCCAAGGTCTGGAATCGGCCCTTCTCCACAATCTTCCTCAGGGTTCGGTGACCTCTTCTGGTTGTGCAGCGTTTTCTGCCACACTTTTTCCTTCCCACAGACGTCCCACTGAGGTGGCTTGATACAGCACTCTGGGAACAGCCGATTCGCTCAGAGATTTCTTTCTGTGTCTTACCCTCTTGCTTGAGGATGTCAATGATGGCCTTCTGGACAACAGTCAGGTCGGCAGTCTTATCCATGATTGCGGTTTTGAGTAATGAACCAGGCTGGGAGTTTTTAAAAGCCTCAGGAATCTTTTGCAGGTGTTTAGAGTTAATTGGTTGATTCAGATGATTAGGTTAATAGCTCGTTTAGAGTACCTTTTCATGATACGCTAATTTTTTGAGATCGGAATTTTGGGTTTTCATGAGCTGTATGCCAAAATCATCAGTATTAAAACAATAAAAGACCTGAAATATTTCAGTTGGTGTGCAATGAATCTAAAATATATGAAAGTTTAATTTTTATCAGTACATTACAGAAAATAATTAACTTTATCACAATATGCTAATTTTTTGAGAAGGACTAGTATTATTTGTTTGTATTAGTTTAAAGAAGTGACTATACAAAGTCTAATACAAATCAAACACTTAACATTTAGGCAATACTAAAAGTATGTGGACACCCAACCACTGTTTATGGTGTTCTCCGATTTTTGACAGAATAATCGTCATTCTTCTGGGAAGTCTTATCATTACATTCTGGGTCATGGCTGTAGGTGTACATTAGCGTAAGAAGAGTGCGGTTCATTCATCAGGGTGTTTAATGCTCAGGGTTGATGTCAAGGCATTATGTCGGACACTTGGGTTCTTCAACTCAGTCCTACCAAGGCGCACCATGTGTTCACGGAGTCTTTGTGCACAGGGGTGTTGTCATGCTGGGAAAGATCTGCATCTCATAGTTGCAGTGATGGGAAATTGTAAGTTTACAGCATACAATTATGGGCTATTAATTTTGAGACAACAAATGTATACGTGGATGTGACCAAATGTACAGAACACGACATATAGTTTCTGACTGTAAAGTATGTGTTTCCAGGATTTAAAGGACGCACCATTAAATAGGCGGGACTTAAGCCTTCAAAACAGCAAAAGTAAAAAATATGAAACAAATGGCAAACACGAACAGGTAAACATTTCACTAGGGTTTCTGTTATTACAATTTAATGAGAAGAGGTAGATGCAGTTTAACAATCAAACTAAATAAATTAATGACCAAAATCAATGTTGAGTATTTCGCCTTAATTTAATTGTTACAATTGGACTGAAAACTTAATTAATGTTCATACCTGAGAGGTTTTTTCGACAGAGGACACACAAGAAACTCAAGTAAAGAAACGTCGAAGAATTTTTTCCCAGCGTCCTTCACGCCACCGTGACCAGATAGGTTTCTTTCCGAAATGTAATATGGTTGTAAAATTGTTGTGCGATTCACAAATTTGTTTAATCTACAATATTCTGTAGCTAATCTCCTCAGTGTGTTCTGAGACATATCCGAAGACAATACCTTGGGTAAAACAAAACCCAAACCCCTCAACCCCCTATAACTCAACCTGTCCTCTGTTGTGTTTGTCCGCCGGGTATTTCCGGTCCGTCTGGAAAATCATTCCGAAAGAAACAAAGTCCTTGGAAATAAAGGTTTTCTTCAGAATTCTCGGTTGAATTAATTAACAGCAACCGTTACAAACAGAAAACGGGTTTATACAATTTAGACACAATAATTACATTTTAAAGTAGATACAAGAATATACACTGTGAAAAATTAATACATTTTAATTGCAAAATAAACAGTACTGTACGTTATTTTCATCTGGCAAATAGATGGCAGTGTTGCTGTACTACTACTACTACTACCGCTGCTGCTGCTGCCGCTCATAATAATAATAATAATAACAACAACAACAACAATGATATAGACGTTAATTAAAGCTTGGAATATTTTTAGATCTTGTATCAGATAAAAAATATTAAACATGTATTAATACAATGTCTAAAGTATTTATGGATGGTTAGTTAAAAACTAAGTCTTTCAGAATTCTGTTCATGTAGATAAATCACATTATTTGCACTATCTTGAATTAATATTAAATTATTCAAGTATCAATTCAACCTATTCATGGTGTGTGAACTTCATAATGAAAGCCTATAAATGGTAGCAAAATTAGAATTTTTTTCTCTGTAAAAGAGCATAGCATTTTCTGACCCTGAAGCTGTTTTTCTTTGAGAAAGGAAAGCACTCATGATGAAGATGTTCCCTTCAAAAATTAATTTTAATTTCTGTTCACCTCAGGGAACAGTGACTAAGACAATATACAAATATTTTTCAATGTGGTCATTCTAAATTCTGCAAACAGACCCATGGGCTTAGAGGATCAGCTTTCACATACAGGTTGGAGGGATAATTAAATAGATCTGGATCCTTGTTAGAGTGCACTTGATGGGCTACGTATGTAACAACAAAACTATAGAAACTGAGTTAATATGGAAGAGGCCAGCATTCAGTTTCTGATAATGATGTTTTGACTCTTGGTTTGCTTTTTGTACACAGAGTGGCATGATAAAATATTTATTGACATATGAAAAGCTAGGACGAGATTTTACTGATCCCCATTGTGGAAATTTTATATTAAGGTAAATAGTTATATTATTTATAGCATCTCTAAGTCGAAGAAAAAAGTGAGAGAAAAACAACAACAACACATATCCAATATACTACAATTGCACGCAAAATGTAAATAATTACAAGAAAAAGGTGTAAAATCCATAATATAATTTATAGTATTATTACACATAAAATACACATAAAAAACAAGCATGATAAATAAAATGATAGATAAATAGATGAACAAATGATAAAAGATAACTGAAAACCCTTTAATGTTATGGTAAAATTAAGGTTATTAAGGTGCATGAGAGAGATTTTTTTTAAATTGTTGATGTATTTAGAGATTTATCATTAAAAAATCTCATCTGTTTGTTAGAGACCTACATTTAATAAACTTTGGGGCTGTTTACATAAAAACTTAAACATCATTATTACGGCTACCTAAAATTAATACAAAATGGCAAAGAAACGTAATCCTTGTTTTTTTTTTCTTGTTGTGACCTTTAAAGTATCTGTGATACTGTAAGTGGTAAGTAATGGTGACAGACACACCTGTTATTATGGTACAGTATGCTGCTATTTTCCAGTTTGAATGTTGTTTGGATTCTTCAGATATATATCACTGAGCAACAGTGCACAGCTGGGCGCAGCTGTAGCCTAATGGTTGGAGCAATGTCCTTAGGACCAAAAGGTTGCTGGTTCAATTCCCAAAGGAAAAATGTGTGGGCAAGTAAGCTGCACCTTCCTTTCCTCTACCATAATCACTGAAGTTCCCTTGAGCAAGGCACCAACCCCCGACTGCTCTCTGGGTGCCCCAGTGTGTGTGCTGACTGTTTGTATATATTTGTGTATGTATGCACATGTGCTATAGATGGATTAAATGCAGAGGCAATAATTTTCCTTTGGAGATTAATACAGAGTCGCAATATAAAAAAAAAAAAGATAAAATAATACAGCAGTACAGACAAATGCTAAACCAAAACGCCCAGGGATAAAACCCAGGAACCAAACCTTCTCACTGTGTGGAACATTTATGACATCTATGGAAAGAAATGTCATTTTATTTTGGGATGATGTGAATTTACTGTGACCAAAAGTCGTCAGCGTGTTTCTGTCCCTTGATAAAAAGGGTTGTGACAGGAAGGGCATCCGACGTAAAAAAAACCTCTGCCAAAATCAAACGTGCGAATCAGATGATTCGCTGTGGTGACTCCCGAGTAAAAAAAGGGAAAAAGCCAAAAGAAAGACAGACAGACGCTCAATATTTTTCTATGCATTCATTATTTTTAGAATTTATGAAACAGGTTTGCAGGTGAGGCTGGGGAATGGGGGGGATTATTGGGGCTTAATGCTATTCTGATGGTCAAAAATATTTTTTGGTTAAACCAAAGTATGTTTGAAAAAATAAAATGCAAAGATTTGACTGTAGTACAGTGCCGAGATGTTTAGCATGTCTGCTTTACAGCAAGCAGATCCTGGGTTTGTGTCTCATGCCTGGGTGTTTCTGTTTGGTGATTGCATGTTCTTCCCATGGATTTCCTCTGAGTGCCCCAGTTTCCGCCCACACTCCAAAGACATGCACATTAAGTTAATTGGCTCTTACAATTAGTCCCTAGGTGTGTGTACGTGTGAATAGTTGTCAGTGTGTGTTGGCCCTGTGATGGTTTGATGAGCTGTTTATGGTGTACCTCGATTTTGCTCAGTGTAGACTGGCATAGGGTCCAGACTGCCTCTGACCCTACAGGTAGAATTAAGCAGTTTGTCTTTGAAGTGAGTGAGAGATGCATAGCATGTAACACATTTTCCTACATTTAGCAGTTTACTCAATGATTAAAAGACAGATGTCACATCCATCGAGCTGTGTGCATGTGTGTGTGTGTGTGTGTGTGTGTGTGTGTGTGTGTGTGTGTGTGTGTGTGTGTGTGTGTATTATATTATGCTTCCGGAGCATAAGTAAAAGTCTATATGGAAGATCATTAGGGAAAAGGGCTCATTATCATATAAATTAAATACTGCTTTGTAAGATGACCTAAATTTCTAATCTGTAATTACATAAGATGATAAATGCTCGAAGAGTCTTTTAAGAATTCAACTGAATTCCACCACTAAAAATAATTAAACCAAACAAACAAAAAAAAACTATTTTATTTTTAAGGAACACTTCAAAAAATAGAACCCAAACTTTTATTTTGGGTTCTAATTTTTCCATATATAGTACTGTACATAGAGTTTATATATATAGGTATATATATATATATATATATATGTGTATATATATATATATATATATATCTTCTTCTTCTTCTTTTACTTTCGGCTGCTCCCTTCAGGGGTCGCCACAGCAAATCATCCGCCTCCACCTCACCCTGTCCTCCGCATCTTCTTTTCTGACTCCAACGACCTTCATGTCTTCCTTCACCACATCCATGAATTGTCTCTTTGGTCATCCTCTAGGCCTCCTGCCTTTTCCTCAGCGCCACTGTTTCTAAGCCATACAACATCGCTGGCCTCACCACCATCTTGTACACTTTTCCCTTCATTCTTGCTGACACTCTCCTATCGCACATCACACCGGATACTTTTCTCCAACCATTCCAGCCTGCCTGCACACGCTTCTTCACCTCTTTTCCACACTCTCCATTGCTCTGGATTGTTGAGCCTAAGTACTCAAAATCCTCCACCTTCGTTATCTCTACTCCCTGTAACATCACCGTTCCTCCTGGGTCCTTCTCATTCACACACATGTATTCTGATTTTCTGAGGCTAACCTTCATTCCTCTCCTTTCCAGGGCATACCTCCACCTCTCTAGATTTTCCTGCACTTGTTCTCTGCTCTCACTACAGATCACGATGTCATCTGCAAACATCATAGTCCATGGAGATTCTTCTCTCACCTCGTCTGTCAGCCTGTCCATCACCATAGCAAACAAGAAGGGGCTCAGAGCTGACCCTCAGATGCAGTCCCACCTCCACCTTGAATTCGTCGGTCACACCAACAGCACACCTCACCACTGTCTTACATCTCTCATACATGTCCTGCACCACTCTAACATACTTCTCTGCCACTCCAGACTTCCTCATGCAATACCACAGTTCTTCTCTTGGCACCCTGTCATATGCTTTTTCCAGATCCACAAAGGCACAATGTAGCTCCCTCTGACCTTCTCTGTACTTCTCTATTAACATCCTCAAGGCAAACATTGCATCTGTGGTGCTCTTTCTTGGCATGAAACCAAACTGTTGTTCACAAATGCTGACCTCTGCCCTTAGTCTAGCTTCCACTATTCTTTCCCATAACTTCATCGTATGGCTCATCAACTTTATCCCTCTGTAGTTGCTGCAACTCTGCACGTCTCCCTTGTTCTTAAAAATGGGCACCAGCACACTTCTCCTCCACTCCTCCGGCATCTGCTCACTCTCTAGTACCTTGTTGAATGTTCTTGTCAGAAAATCTACTGCTACCTCTCCTAGACACTTCCATACCTCCACAGGTATATCATCAGGACCAACTGCCTTTCCATTCTTCATCCTCTTCAATGCCCTTCTCACTTCACCCTTACTGATCTTTGCTACATCCTGCTCCTCAATGGTTACCTCTTCTACTCTTTTTCTCTCTCATTTTCCTCATTCATCAGCTCTTCAAAGTACTCTTTCCATCTTCCCAGCACACTTCTGTCATTAGTCAATACAGTTCCCTCTCTGTCCTTTATCAATCTAACTTGCTGCACGTCCTTCCCATCTCTATTTCTCTGCTGTGCCAACCTGTATAGATCATTTTCTCCCTCTTTACTATCCAACCTATCATACAAGTCATTATACGCCCTCTGTTTGGCCTTAGCCACTGCTACTTTCGCCTTACGCTGTGTCTCCCTGTACTCCTGTTTACTCTCTTCGGTCCTCTCAATGTCCCACTTCTTCTTGGCTAACCTTTTCCTTTGTACACACTCCTGCACTTCCTCATTCCACCACCAAGTCTCCTTATCTACTTTCCTTCCAGAGGACACACCAAGTACTCTCCTACCTGTGTCCCTGATCACATTTGCTGTGGTTGTCCAGTCATTTGGAAGCACTTCCTGGCCACCCAAAGCCTGTTTCAACTCCTCCTTGAAGACAACACGACACTCTTCCTTTTTCAGCTTCCACCACTTTGTCTTCTGCTCTGCCTTTGCCTTTGTCACCTTTCTCACCATCAGAGTCATCCTGCACACCACCATCCTATGCTGTTTGGCAACACTCTCACCCACGATGACTTTGCAGTCACTGACTTCCTTCAAATTACATCGCCTACACAAGATGTAGTCTACCTGTGTGCGCCTACCTCCGCTTTCATAAGTCACCCTATGCTCCTGTTTCTTCTCAAAGAAAGTATTCACCACAGCCATTTCCATCCTGTTTGCAAAATCTATCAACATCTGTCCTTCTGCGTTCCTGTCCTGGATACCAAATCTGCCCATCACTTCCTCGTCCCCTCTGTTGCCTGCCCCAACATGTCCATTGAAGTCTGCACCTATGACCACTCTTTCACCTCTGGGGGTACTCTGCATCACTTCATCTAAGTCACTCCAGAATCTCTCCTTCTCTTCTAGCTCACATCCTGCCTGTGGGGCATAAGCACTAACAACATTGAGCATTACACCTTCAATTTCTAACTTGAGATTCATCACTCTGTCTGACACTCTTTTCACTTTTAGAACATTCCTGACAAACTCCTCCTTCAAGATGACTCCGACTCCATTTCTCTTCCCATCCACACCGTGATAAAATAGCTTAAACCCTGCTCCTAAGCTTTTAGCTTTGCTACCTTTCCACCTGGTCTCCTGAACACACAGTATGTCCACCTTCCTCCTCTGCATCATGTCAACCAGCTCTCTACCTTTTCTGTGCATAGTTCCAACATTCAAAGTCCCCACTCTCAGTCCTAGACTCATGCCTTTCCTCTTCTCTCTCTGCCTACGGACACGCCTCCCACCTCTCCTTCTTCGACGTCTTCGACCAACAGTAGTCCAATTTCCATCAGCACCCTGTTGATTGACAGCACTGATGGCGGTCGTTGTTAACCCGGCCCTCGACCGATCCGGTATGGAGGTAATACTTTTGATTTGCATCATCAATAATTGGCATTGGTTTTACGTCGGATGCCCTTCCTGACACAACCCTCTGCATTCCTCCGGGCTTGGGACCGGCATGAGGGGGAGAGACACTGGTTAGTGCCCCCCCACCTCATGGCTGCATTATATATATATATATATATATATATTTCATTATTTTCTGTAATGTACTGATAAAAATTGAACTTTCATATATTTTAGATTCATTGCACACCAACTGAAACAGTTCAGGTCTTTTATTGTTTTAATACTGATGATTTTGGCATACAGCTCATGAAAACCAAAAATTCCTATCTCAAAAAAAATAGCATATCATGAAAAGATACTCTAAATGCTCGTTTTTTCGTTAATAACCTAATCATCTGAATCAACGAATTAACTCTAAACATCAGCAAAAGATTCCTGAGGCTTTTAAAAACTCCCAGCCTGGTTCATTATTCAAAACCACAATCATGGGTAAGACTGCCAACCTGACTGCTGTCCAGAAGGCCATCATTGACACCCTCAAGCAGGAGGGTGAGACACAGAAAGAAATCTCTGAGTGAATAGGCTGTTCCCAGAGTGCTGTATCAAGGCACTTCAGTGGGACGTCTGTGGGAAGGAAAAAGTGTGGCAGAAAACACTGCAAAACCAGAAGAGGTGACCGGACCCTGAGGAAGATTGTGGAGAAGGGCCGATTCGAGACCTTGGGGGACCTGTGGAAGCAGCGGACTGGGCTACAGGTGCTGCATTCCCCAGGTCAAACCACTTTTGAATCAGAAACAGCAGCAGAAGCGCCTGACCTGGGCTACAGGTCTGTTGCTCAGTGGTCCAAAGTACTTTTTTCGGATGAAAGCAAATTTTGCATGTCATTCGGAAATCAAGGTGCCAGAGTCTGGAGGAAGACTGGGGAGAAAAAAATGTCAAAATGCCTGAAGTCCAGTGTCAAGTACCCACAGTCAGTGATGGTCTGGGGTGCCATGTCAGCTGCTGGTGTTGGTCCACTGTGTTTTATCAAGGGCAGGGTCAATGCAGCTAGCTATCAGGAGATTTTGGAGCACTTCATGCTTCCATCTGCTGAAAAGATGAAGATTTTCATTTTTCAGCACGACCTGGCACCTGCTCACAGTGCCAAAACCACTGCTAAATGGTTTACTGCCCATGGTATTACGGTGCTCAATTGGCCTGCCAACTATTCTGATCTGAACCCCATAGAGAATCTGTGGGATATTGTGAAGAGAAAGTTGAGAGACACCAGACCCAACACTGTGGATGAGCTTAAGGCCGCTATCGAAGCATCCTGGGCCTCCATAATACCTCAGCAGTACCACAGGCTGATTGCCTCCATGCCACGCAGCATTGAAGCAGTCCTTTCTACAAAACGATTCCCGAGCAAGTATTGAGTGCATAATTGAACATAATTATTTGAAGGTTGACTTTTTTGTATGAAAAACACTTTTTTTTTTATTGGTTGGATGAAATATGCTAATTTTTTGAGATAGGAATTTTGGGTTTTTATGAGCTGTATGCCAAAACCATCAGTATTAAAACAATAAAAGACCCGAGATATTTCAGTTGGACTGCAATGAATCTAAAATATATGAAAGTTTAATTTTTATCAGTACATTACAGAAAATAATGAACTTCATGACAGTATGCTAATTTTTGAGAAGGACTAGTGTATGTATATATATATATATATATATATATATATATATATATATATATATATAAAATGTATGTACAGTACATGGGCAGAACATGCATACTCCAGAAAGAAAGGTCTATGTTGGCTGTGAGATTCAAACCCTAAGCCTACATGTTATGATTTACTGTACTGGCCTAAATATTACCTCAGAATAGCAAAGTTTAATTTCTTGTATACTGAAATAGTAATACCAATTTCATACAATGGTTGCTCATTTATTAAAGAATAACACATCATGTTTTTTTTTTACTTGTTTATTCATTCTCTGAACTGCTTAATCCTAATTAGGGTCACAGAGAGGCTGGCACCCATCTCAGCTGACTCTGGCGTACACCCTGGACAGCTTGCCAGGCCATTGCAGGGCCAACACTCACATAACCATTCATATTCACTCCTACAGTTGATTTGAAACAGCCAATGAACCTATTGTGCATGTGTTTGGACTGTGGGAGGAAACCTGAGTACCCAGAGGAAACCCACGTATGTGGAGAACATGCAAACTCCACACAGAATCACCCAAGCTGGAAATCGTACCAAGTACCTTCTTGCTGAGGCTGACAAGCTAACCACTATGCCACCACGATGCTATTTGTTTATAGTTAAATTGTTATTGTGGAACAGCCACAAAACCATTTCTTATACATGCTTTTATACTATAGCAGCTATAAACAGTTGTTCCCTCATAGAGTACTGTGAATGAGCTGTTGCTATGAACACTATCACACCATCAATATCTTCTTCTTTTCCTTTCGGCTTTTCCCTTCAGGGGTTGCCACAGCGAATCATCTGCCTCCATCTCACCCTATCCTCTGCATCTTTTTCTCTTACACCAACTGCCTTCATGTCCTCCTTCACCACATCCATAAACCGTCTCTTTGGTCTTCCTCTAGGCCTTCTGCCTGATAGTTCCAATCTCAGCATCCTACTACCAATATACTCACTATCCCTCCTCTGTACATGTCCAAACCATCTCAATCTAGCCTCTCTGACTTTGTATCCAAAACGTCTTACATGTGCTGTCCCTCTGATGTACTCATTCCTGATCCTATCCACCCTTGTTACGCCAAAAGAGTTACATTTTCATCTCTGTTACCTCCAGCTCTGCCTCCTGTCTTTTCCCCAGGGCCACTGTTTCTAAACCATACAACATCGCTGGCCTCAACACCGTCTTGTACACTTTTCCTTTCATTTTTGCCGATACCTTCCTATCACACATCACACCGGACACTTTTCTCCAACCATTCCAACCAGCCTGCACACGCTTCTTCACCTCTTTTCCACACTCTCCATTGCTCTGGATTGTTGAGCCTAAGTACTCAAAATCCTCCACCTTCCTTATCTCTGCTCCCTGTAACTTCACCGTTCCTGTTGGGTCCTTGGCAATCACACACATGTATTCTGTCTTACTGAGGATAACCTTCATTCCCCTCCTTTCCAGGGCATACCTCCACCTCTCTAGATTTTCCTGCACTTGTTCTCTGCTCTCACTGCAGATCACAATGTCATCTGCAAACATCATAGTCCATGGAGATTCTTGCCTAACCTCGTCTGTCAGCCTGTCCATCAACATAGCAAACAAGAAGGGGCTCAGAGCTGACCCTTGATGCAGTCCCACCTCCACCTTGAATTCATCTGTCACACCGACAACACACCTCACCACTGTCTTACATCTCTTATACATGTCCTGCACCACTCGAACATACTTCTCTGCCACTCCAGACTTTCTCATGCAATACCACAGTTCCTCTCTCGGCACCCTGTCATATGCTTTCTCCAGATCCAGAAAGGCACAATGCAGCCCCTTCTGACCTTCTCTGTACTTCTAAACATCCTCAAGGCGAACACTGCATCTGTGGTGCTCTTTCTTGGCATGAAATCAAACTGTTGTTCACAAATGCTGACCTCTGCCCTTAGTCTTGCTTCCACTATTCTTTCCCATAACTTCATCGTATGGCTCATCAACTTTATCCCTCTGTAGTTGCCACAACTCTGCACGTCTCCCTTGTTCTTAAAAATGGGCAACATCACACTTCTCCTCCATTCCTCTGCCATCCTCTCACTCTCTAAGACCCTGTTGAATGTTCTTGTCAGGAAATATACTGCTACCTCTCCTAGACTCTTCCATACCTCCACCGGTATGTCATCAGGACCAACTGCCTTTCCATTCTTCATCCTCTTCAATGCCCTCCTCACTTCACCCTTACTAATCTTTGCTACTTCCTGGTCCTCAACAGTCACCTCTTCTACTCATTTTTCTCTCTTATTTTCCACATTCATCAGCTGTTCAAAGTACTCTTTCCATCTTCCCATCACACTTCTTTCATCAGTCAATACATTTCCCTCTCTGTCCTTAATCACTCTAACTTGCTGCACATCCTTCCCATCTCTACTTCTCTGTTGTGCCAACCTGTATAAATCATTTTCTCCCTCGTTACTTTCCAACTGAGCATACAAGTCATCATACGCCCTCTGTTTGGCCTTTGACACCGCTACCATCGCCTTATGCTGTCTCCCTGTACTCCTGTTTACTCTCTTCAATCCTCTCTATGTCCCACTTCTTCTTAGCTAACCTCTTCCTTTGTACATACTCCTGCACTTCCTCATTCCACCACCAAGTCTCCTTATCTGCTCTCCTTCCAGATGACACACATTAGCTGTAGTTGTCCACTCATCTGGAAGCACTTCCTGACCACCCAAAGCCATTTTCAACTCCTCCTTGAAGACAACACGATACTCCTCCTTTTTTAGCTTCCACCACTTTGTCTTCTGCTCTGCCTTTGCCTTCTTCACCTTCTTCACCATCAGAGTCATCCTACCCACAACCATCCTATGCTGTTTGGCAACACTCTCACCCACTACTACTTTGCAGTCACTGACTTCCTTCAAACTACATCGCCCACACAAGATGTAGTCAACCTGTGTGCTCCTACCTCCGCTTTTATAAGTCACTCTATGCTCCTCTCTCTTCTGGAAGAAAGTATTTACCACAGCCATTTCCATCCTTTTTGCAAAATCTACCAACATCTGTCCGTCTGCGTTCCTGTCCTGGATACCAAACCTGCCCATCACTTCCTCGTCCCCTCTGTTTCCTGCACCAACATGTCCATTGAAGCCTGCTCCAGTGACTACTCTTTCATCTTTGGGGGTATTCTGCATCACTTCATCTAACTCACTCCAGAATCTCTCCTTCTCTTCTAGCTCACATCCTGCCTGTGGGGCATAAGCACTAACAACATTGAACATCATGCCTTCAATTTCTAACTTGAGACTCATCACTCTGTCTGACACTGTTTTCACTTCTAGAACATTCCTGACAAACTCCTCCTTCAAGATGACTCCTACTCCATTTCTCTTCCCATCCACACTATGAAAAAACAGCTTAAACCCCGCTCCTAAGCTTCTAGCCTTGCTACCTTTCCACCTGGTCTCCTGAACACACAGTATGTCCACCTTCCTGGCATCATGTCAGCCAGCTCTCGACCTTTTCCTGTCATAGTTCCAACATTCAAAGTCCCTACTTTTAGTCTTAGACTCCTGCCTTTCCTCTTCTCTCTCTGCCTACGGACACGCCTCCCACCTCTCCTTCTTCGACGTCTTCGACCAACAGTAATCCAATTTCCACCAGCACCCTGTTGGTTAACAGCACTGATGGCGGTCGTTGTTAACCTGGGCCTCGACCGATCCGGTATGAATTTTCTTGATATGACTCGCATGTTTTATTTGGCATTTGTTTTACGCCGGATGCCCTTCCTGACGCAACCCTCTGCATTTATCCGGGATTGGGACCGGCGTGAGGGAGAGACACTGGCTTGTCCCCTCCCTCATGGCTGCATTATAAACCTGTGATAATGTTCATCAACAACAGCACACTGTGTGTGTGTGTGTGTGTGTGTGTGTGTGTGTGTGTGTGTTTATATATATATATATATATATATATGATTGTAGATTCGGGAGCTTAAAACAAATATAAATGATGCTGTGTTCAATTAGAATAAAATTTTAATGGAAATGCATGAATTACTGTCTTATGGCTTAACTAGATCATTTTGAAGGTATGTATTTTTTCTATTATTAAAACAAGATTAAAAATAGGTAAAATGTAACTCCATGAGTAGATAATTTAAAACTGTTCGCGGCTGTCCTGAGCATTTTAACAGCCTTATTACACACTCATAAAAGATAAAATAAAATGGGGTGTTTTATTGTCATTTAACATGATTTATGACGAGGCTCAGGATTAATGAGCCTGCATTTTACTGATGACTAACCAGGAGATTTCATTTATGTATCAGGCTTCCATAAAGTCCAGGTCTGCTTTAGAAATCATTTATCATTAATAATGCGGAGTAAAAAATAAATAAACTTATCTATAGGAGGGGTTTCAAGAAAACATTTTTCGCTACTGACTTAAGATTGTTAAAACACACACACACACACACACACACAAGAACAAACAGACCTCTTAATGTCCCCAGGTCCCCCTTTGAGGACCACTGTGATAGGTGAGAAACAAATTGGGAGAATGGAGTCAGCTGTACCATTGGTCATTTTTTGTAGTTTTACAGACAAGACATTCTTAAGATACAGAACTGTAAAGCTACATTTATGTACTGTATAAAAACTAATGTAAGTAGATGAATAAAATAATATAAAATTAAATAAAGATAACTTATTATGAAATAATATAAAATAAATTGTAATATCAAATTAAATTGAAAGACTGCCCCATGGGTCAGAGGTAATGTAGTTTGGGGTCAGTTATAACATTTTATTTGAGATGGAAATGGGAGATATAAATGCATATCATGAGTATTTACTCTCAGTAGAGTACTCCTCTGTAGTTAAATCTGCATGAGATGAGATTTGGAAAATTTAACTGTCAGTGGGAATATAAACATTGGATGCAGAATATTGAACAAATGTGGGAATAAAAGAACAGACAGCATGTATTCTCATACCTTTGATGGGTTTACTTCAATGTGAGGTTCTATCCCATGATGTCATAGAAGGAAAACAGTTACACTTCTATACATGTTTGCATTTTGGTGAATTTTAAAAAGTGGTTCAAGTTAAGTTCTGTTCTTTCAGTCTGTTCAGAAAATGTCATGTTGTAACTGAAGAAGTCCCACCTATACTGTCTGACATGCATCATGTACAGTATAGCGCATCAAGTCCTACAGTTATTTTCAATCCCACAGTCATTTATAGTCCAGCAGTTTTTTTTTTAACAATTTTGCAGTAATGTACAGTACAGTGACATGTTTAACCCTTTACGCCCGACGGTGACTTATTCGTCACACAAGAATTAAGAGCCTAAAATGTAATTCATACCGCTACAGGCATCTGAGGAACGACTGTGACGAATGCATTACATTTCCTGTTGAAGCGGAGAATGGTATTGCGTCATCTTTTCCCGCGCTTTTTTCAGTTAGGCTCGAAACACCATGAGTGGGTGATGTCCGTGAGTCATCGTTCAAATTGTCAGTACTAAAAGCACGATGGATCAAATACCAGGTGAGATTCATGCACATAAAAAAAATCGTCATTGAAGAATAATGATAGTTTTGTAATTTTATGAGGTAAAAATAGTTTATTGAGTTCATTTTACTAAAAAAAAAGAAACACATTTTATATGAGTGAAGTTTTCGCGTCAGGTGTATGAACAAGCTTGGCTGTCAACAGTGATTACTTACAACATAGTTTACAAAAATAGTAGAATTTCTGCAAAAAAAAGTGTTTTTATACCAATATGCTGAGAGTAATTTTTATGGCGAGCATCAATGATAAACATTATTGTTTTCTGTGAGGAATATCTTGGTATTATTTATCGATTCAAAGTGAGTCATCATGAGGTAAAGTCTGACCCAATTTCGTCATTTAGAAAACATAATCGTTGAGTCAATTTGACTGGTGAATGTCTCTCATTATTAAATTTCACCACCGGTATATCAATCGCCCCAGAACTTTTTACGACAGGAAAAATATCAGTGTCGACACTGCTGAGCTGGCCACTTGTGACGATAGTGACGAATCTGAGACAGAAATGGATTATGATGATGAGGTGGCTGATCCCAACTTCATCCCCGATGATGTGAATATGGAAAAGGAAATAGATCTAGCTGAAGAGACTCCTCCAAATAATGTTGTTTAGCTCGATGGACATTCGCGTTATCATCGATGAACAAGCCCTAATGCCAACTGCAGATGATTCTAGTGTAATCCTTCAGTTACGATGCCCTTCCTTGGTCCTGATCTACCTTGTTCAACTGAAATTCTCCCTTCGGTCGTGGAATATTTTGCTTCGGGACTGTCAGACCATCAAGATTACCTGGATTATCAAAGGATATGAAATGTCAAAAGGCAATAACGAAAAAAGGATGATAGAGAATGAGAATAGAGAATGAAAATTCAGAATCAGTACAGTATATGTAAAATGGTTCAACAATAGAGTCGTGAACATGTTATCTACGTTCACAAAAGTCGACCCCATTACTACAGGACATCGCTTCGATTCCAAAACAAAGAAGATAGTTGAAGTTGATTATACTGATATCGTGAAACAGTACAATTAATCAATCAAAACAGCAAATACAATTGCTTCGAAGCTTACTATGAGTAGTTGCAGGATAAAGTACCGCAGAACCGTGAACACCCTTATTTTCATACCAAAGGATTTTTTTATAAGTTTTTTATTTCAACGTGATCCATTTTATTTTACATACATTTATAAGTACCATTTGTGCCAGTATTTCTATTCCAAAATATTCTTATAAAGCTCGTTTTATACCGTTACTTTTGTAAAAGACATTTTTTTATCAAGGTTTGTGATATACAGGTCCTTCTCGAAAAATTAGCATATTGTGATAAAGTTCATTATTTTCTGTAATATACCAATAAACATGAGACTTTTCATATATTTTAGTTTCATTACACACAACTGAAGTAGTTCAAGCCTTGTATTGTTTTAATATTGATAATTTTGGCAAAAAAGTAAAGAAAAACCAAAATTCCCTATCTCAAAAAATTAGTATATTTCATCCGACCAAAAAAAAAAAAAAAAAGTGTTTTAATACAAAAAAAGTCAACCTTTATAATATACCTCAATAATTATGTTCAGTTATGCACTCAATACTTGGTCGGGAATCCTTTTGCAGAAATGACTGCTTCAATGCGGCATGGCATGGAGGCAATCAGCCTGTGGCACTGCTGAGGTGTTATGGAGGCCCAGGATGCTTCGATAGCGGCCTTAAGCTCATCCACAGTGTTGGGTCTGGTGTCTCTCAACTTTCTCTTCACAATATCCCACAGATTCTCTATGGGGTTCAGGTCAGGAGAGTTGGCAGGCCAATTGAGAACAGTAATACCATGGTCAGTAAACCATTTACCAGTGGGTTTGGCACTGTGAGCAGGTGCCAGGTCATGCTGAAAAATGAAATCTTCATCTCCATAAAGCTTTTCAGCAGATGGAAGCATGAAGGTCTCCAAAATCTCCTGATAGCTAGCTACATTGACCCTGTCCTTGATAAAACACAGTGGACCAACACCAGCGGCTGCCATGGCACCCCAGACCATCACTAACTGTGGGTACTTGACACTGGACTTCAGGCATTTTGGCATTTCCTTCTCCCCAGTCTTCCTCCAGACTCTGTCACCTTGATTTCCGAATGACATGCAAAATTTGCTTTCATCCGAAAAAAGTACTTTGGACCACTGAGCAACAGTCCAGTGCTGCTTCTCTGTAGCCCAGGTCAGGCGCTTCTGCCACTGTTTCTGGTTCAAAAGTGGCTTGACTTGGGGAATGCGGTACCTGTAGCCCAGTCCACTGCTTCCACAGGTCCCTCAAGGTCTCGAATCGGCCCTTCTCCACAATCTTCCTCAGGGTTCGGTCACCTCTTCTGGTTGTGCAGCGTGTTCTGCCACACTATTTCCTTCCCACAGACGTCCCACTGAGGTGCCTTGATACAGCACTCTGGGAACAGCCTGTTCGCTCAGAGATTTCTTTCTGTGTCTTACCCTCTTGCTTGAGGGTGTCAATGATGGCCTTCTGGACAGCAGTCAGGTTGGCAGTCTTACCCATGATTGCAGTTTTGAGTAATGAACCAGGCTGGGAGTTTTTAAAAGCCTCAGGAATCTTTTGCAGGTGTTTAGAGTTAATTGGTTGATTCAGATGATTAGGTTAATAGCTCGTTTAGAGTACCTTTTCATCATATGCTAATTTTTTGAGACAGGAATTTTGGGTTTTCATGAGCTGTATGCCAAAATAATCAGTATTAAAACAATGAAAGACCTTAAATATTTCAGCTGGTGTGCAATGAATCTAAAATATTTGAAAGTTTAATTTTTATCAGTGCATTACAGAAAATAATGAACTTTATCACAATATACTAGTTTTTTGAGAAGGACCTGTATTGTGATACATTATTGATAATGCAATAAAGGATATGTGATTAAAAAATCTTTTACTTTTTACTTTACAAAATTTGCACTTTTCCTATGGATGTGAGTTCATCACCCATTATTAATATTTATTCAATCTTTTCTACCGGATGTGACTTGTACGATAGTCACGTATTAATGCAAAATTCAGTGCACCCGTGGGGGGGGCACCGACCAGGGTCTCTTCCCCTTACGCCGGTCCCAAGCCTGGAAAAATGCAGAGGGTTGTGTCAGGAAGGGCACCCGACATAAAATCATGCCAAACTTGATCATGCAAATCACAAATATTACCTCCATACCGGATCGGTTGAGGCCCGGGTTAACAACGACCGCCATCAGTGCTGTTAACCAACATGGTGCTGATGGAAATTGGACTACTGTTGGTCGAAGAAGGAGAGGTGGGAGGCGTGTCCGTAGGCAGAGAGAGAAGAGGAAAAGCATGAGTCTAGGACTGAGAGTAGGGACTTTGAATGTTGGAACTATGTAAAGAAAAGATAGAGAACTGGCTGACATGATGCAGAGGAGGAAGGTGGACATACTGTGTGTTCAGGAGACCAGGTGGAAAGGTAGCAAAGCTAGAAGCTTAGGAGCAGGGTTTAAGCTGTTTTATCATGTTGTGGATGGGAAGAGAAAAGGAGTAGGAGTCATCTTGAAGGAGGAGTTTGTCAGGAATGTTCTAGAAGTGAAAAGAGTGTCGAACAGAGTTATGAGCCTCAAGTTAGAAATTGAAGGTGTGATGTTCAATGTTGTTAGTGCTTATGCCCCACAGGCAGGATGTGAGCTAGAAGAGAAGGAGAGATTCTGGAGTGAGTTAGATGAAGTGATGCAGAGTACCTCCAGAGGTGAAAGAGTGGTCATCGGTGCCGACTTCAATGGACATGTTGGTGCAGGCAACAGAGGGGACGAGGAAGTGATGGGCAGGTTTGGTATCCAGGACAGGAACACAGGAGGACAGATGATCGATTTTGCAAAAAGGATGGAAATGGCTGTGGTGAATACTTTCTTCCAGAAGAAACAGGAGCATAGGGTGACTTATAAAAGCGGAGGTAGGAGCACACAGGTAGACTACACCTTGTGCAGGCGATGTAATTTGAAGGAAGTCAGTGACTACAAAGTAGTAGTGGGAGAGAGTGTTGCCAAACAGCATAGGATGGTGGTGGTGTGCAGGATGATGCTGATGGTGAGGAAGGTGAAGAAGGCAAAGGCAGAGCAGAAGACAAAGTGGTGGAAGCTGAAAAAGGAAGAGGGTTGTGTTGTCTTCAAGGAGGAGTTGAAACAGGCTTTGGGTGGTCAGGAAGTGTTTCCAGATGACTGGACAATTACAGCTAATGTGATCAGGGAGACAGGTAGGAGAGTACTAGGTGTGTCCTCTGGAAGGACAGTAGATAAGGGGACTTGGAGCTAGAATGAGAAAGTGCAAGAGTGTGTACAAAGGAAGAGGTTAGCTAAGAAGAAGTGGGACATTGAGAGGACCAAAGAGAGCAAACAGGAGTACAGGGAGACACAGAGTAAGGCGAAAGTAGCGGTGGCAAAGGCCAAACAGAGGGTGTATAATGACTTGTACGATAGGTTGGACAGTAAGGAGGGAGAAAATGATCTATACAGGTTGGCACAGCAGAGAGATTAGAGATGGGAAGGACGTGCAGCAAGTTACAGTGATAAAGGAGAGAGGGAAATGTATTGACTGATGACAGAAGTGTGCTGGGAAGATGGAAAGAGTACTTTGAAGAGCTGATGAATGAGGAAAATGAGAGAGAGAAAAAAGAGTAGAAGAGGTGACCGTTGAGGAGCAGGAAGTAGCAAAGATTAGTAAGAGTGAAGTGAGGAGTGCACTGAAGAGGATGAAGAATGGAAAGGCAGTTGGTCCTGATGACATACCTGTGGAGGTATGGAAGTGTCTAGGAGAGGTAGCAGTAGATTTTCTGACAAGAAAATTCAACAAGGTCTTAGAGAGTGAGCAGATGCTTGAGGAATGGAGGAGAAGGGTGCTGGTGCTCATTTTTAAGAACAAGGAAGACGTGCAGAGTTGTGGCAACTACAGAGGGATAAAGTTGATGAGCCATACGATGAAGTAATGGGAACGAATATTGGAAGCTAGACTAATGGCAGAGGTCAGCATTTGTGAACAATAGTTTGGTTTCATGCCAAGAAAAAGCACCACAGATGTAGTGTTTGCTTTGAGGATGTTCATAGAGAAGTACAGAGAAGGTCAGAGGGAACTGCATTGTGCCTTTGTGGATCTGGAAAAAGCATATGGCAGGGTGCCAAGAGAAGAACTGTGGTATTGGATAAGGAAGTCTGGAGTGGCAGAGAAGTATGTTAGAGTGGTGCAGGACATGTATGAGAAATGTAAGACAGTGGTGAGGTGTGCTGTCAGCGTGACCGATGAATTCAGGGTGGAGGTGGGACTGCATCAAGGGTCAGCTCTGAGCCCCTTCTTGTTTGCAGTGGTGATGGACAGACTGACAGACAAGGTTAGGCAAGAATCGCCATGGACTATGATGTTTGCAGATGACATTGTGATCTGTAGTGAGAGCAGAGAACAAGTGGAGGAAAATCTAGAGAGGTGGAGGTATGCCCTGGAAAGGAGAGGAATGAAGGTTAGCCTCAGAAAATCAGAATACATGTGTGTTAATGAGAAGGACCCAGGAGGAACGGTGATGTTACAGGGAGCAGGATAAGGAAGGTGGAGGATTTTAAGTGCTTAGGCTCAACAATCCAGAACAATGGAGAGTGTGGAAAAGAGGTGAAGAAGCGTGTGCAGGCAGGTTTCAAGGGTTGAAGAAACATGTCGGGTGCGATGTGCGATAGGAGAGTATCAGCAAGAATGAAAGGAAAAGTGTACAAGACGGTGTTGAGGCCAACGATGTTGTATGGCTTAGAAACAGTGGTGCTGAGGAAAAGGCAGGAGGCAGAGCTGGAGGTAGCAGAGATGAAAATGTTGAGGTTCTCTCTGTGAGTAACGAGGATGGATAGGATCGGGACTGAGTACATCAGAGGGACAGCCCATGTAAGATATTTTGGAGACGAAGTCAGAGAGGCTAGATTGAGATGGTTTGGGCATGTACAGAGGAGGGATAGTGAGTATATTGGCAGTAGGATGCTGAGGTTAGAACTACCAGGCAGAAGGCCTAGAGGAAGACCAAAGAAGAGATTTATGGATGTGGTGAAGGAAGACATGAAGGTTGTTGGAGTAAAAGAAGAAGATGCAGAGGACAGAGTGAGATGGAGGCGAATGATTTGCTGTGGCGACCCCTGAAGGGAACAGCCGAAAGGAAAAGAAGAAGAATTAATGCAAAATTCATATTTTCAGTACATATTATCTTTAACCAGCTTACCTAAGTCCCAAAAGAAGCAGGAATTTTTTTTTTTTTTTTACAGCTAGAAAATAATTAAGGGTGTAAAGCAGGGGTGTTCAATCCTGCTCCTGGAGATCTACCTTCCAGATGACTTCATTTCCAACCCTAATGTGGCCCATGTGACATGTAACACCCAGTCAGATCTTCATGAGGTGATTGGATGGTTAGGTGGGCGTGATTAGGGTTGGAGCGAATGTCTTCTGGAAGGTAGATCTCCAGGAGCAGGATTGAGCACCCCTGGTGTAAAGGGTTAATCTTGTATCTAACTGCTATCTAACTTAGTCTCTAGATATCCTTCTGTCTCACAGTATAGCTTATCAGAGTAATTTTACAGTCTAACAGTAACTATTAATCTGTATCTTCTTTTATTAAACTAATACACTCACATGTGGTAAAGGACTCACTCATTCTCTAAATAACAAGATTTGAAGACACACTTTTTTAACGACTAGCAGCCTTATAAATTTTCATCCTGTTGGCTGGAAATGACCTCCATAGCACACCCTCTGTGTTTCGAAATCACTGGTTGCAATTTTGGATAAAGTGATTCGGATGAAGTTAAAAGATTAAATGTTCTGAGCCCAAGCTACCCAAAGCTCATCTTAGCTTTGTAAAGAAAACGCTAAAAGTAATTTTCACGTTCCCTGCTTCTAAAATGATCTTTCTGCTAGACTAGGCTTGGGGAAAGCAGGATGCTTCAAGCAAATGTACGGCGAGTAGCTTTTGATTAATGCGGAAAGGTTTTCATAACCCTAAGAGAGAACTGGGCAGATGAGAAGGAGCTGCCATTTTCACTAAGCACAAAATGACTTTACTTGCACGATTAAGGAGGATCTTTAATATATTCGAAGAATAAACTTCCTTTTTACAGCCGTCAACATAGAAAAATATTCCAGGCTGGCTGAGATGGAAAAAGGAGTTTGCATACCTCTATAACAGCTTGTTTGCCTCTCATGGAATACTATAACTGCTTTATCTTCAAACACAATCATGAAAATATTTTGATGTGTTTTTAACGTATAATGTTAGCTTCACCACTAAATAATTTTGAAAATGCTGTATGGATGATTGGATGAGGACTGTATAAAGGTGTCTCTATGAAAATGAACATGGTTAGATAAATTAGGGTATTAACAATGGTTTTTTTTTTTTTTTTTTTTTTTTTTTTTTTTAATTAAAAATAATTTTTAAACTTAAATTTTCTCCCGACTCAACCTAGATATTTTGTAGAGGGGTTAATTATTTTGAAATTCCTGTCATGTTAGCTGTTTACCACTGGCTGTCTCACTTACTCGCTTTAGAATTCTACCTACTTTCATGTTCTTTTCAGAGAGACTTCCTTATATGGATTAAACCATGCCTATGTTCCATATCAGTGTTGTCAGTGTTGTTCAAGACATGATCCCTTGGAGCTTCTATTATTTAATATACCATTAATTAAGCCCTTCTTTTTCACTTTACTGTCTTGACTTAAAAACTCCAAAATCATATATGTGGCTGAGAGTCACAGTGGTATAAATATCAAAAACCGAAAAAAATAAGATAGGGTCATATTTTTAGAGGTTTATGTGTGCCAGAATGGTCATTCAACTTCCCTACATACTTAAGTCATATCATTATCCATGTTTTATTTATATTGTAAACAGTTTTGTATCTTTTTTCAAAAACAGCTTTCCAATGGTTATACTTCTCTGAATAATCTCTGGTACTCAGTAGCATACTGTCCCCCAGTGCGGCTAACTGGGTTATCAAAGGCGGGCCATGTCTCTCACTGTCTATGGTGAGAAGCATGTAAAAGAACCATTGCTGACATTCGTAAAGAGTAGGCTACAAAGTCGTCAGCGTGTTTCTGTCCCTTGCTGAAAGGGTTGTGACAGGAAGGGCATCCGACGTAAAAACCTCTGCCAAATCAAAACGTGCGAATCAAGATGATTCGCTGTGGCGACTCCCAAGTAAAAGGGAAAAAGCCGAAAGGAAGACAGACAGACAGACAGACTCAGTAGCATATTGTCTTCATCAAATTTGGTGAAAATCCATACAAAGTTGTGGTCAATATTTTGTTCACAGACAATCTGACATAAACCTTGGTGATTATTATAAAATATCAATAAAATGATAAAATTACAGTTTCATGATAAAAAAGTGTTTGGCTGCAGGGGCCTTGCAAAAGGTTTAGGAAGCTTTAAACCAGTAGATATTATTTTTTAAATAATTTTCAATCCATAAAAGCACCAGCATTATTGTGTTTAATGACAGTACAGTGATATCATATCAAATGTGCAGTATATCTTTAATGCAGTGGTTCTTAACCTTGTTGGTGGTACTGAACCCCGCAAGATTCATATGCTTATTCACCGAACCCTTCTTTATTGAAAAATAAAATATTTTTTTTTTTTCAAATTCAAGACATAGGTATATGTTTTTACTGGGGCACGAAAATGAACCGTGTATTGACATCACTGTGTTCAAAGATCAAAACCAATACAATTCATGAACTCCTCCCATCAAAACTACTTACATTTTTATGTGTGTGCGCGCGTGTGTCTGTATGTGTGTGTATTTATGTTTTATTTACATCTTATGCATTATTTTTGAATGTTTAATTGTTTTTATAAGCATTTATAATTTTGAATATGTATTTATTGATATTATATACACATACACATGTACGTATATGTCAGTCAGCGTGGGGTTGATCCTACTTAGGAAGCTGACTAGCATCATGTTCCGTTATATATGTGAATCCATGTTGTACATATTCGTCCGACCACTTTCTTCTTTTGCTCAACGTAGTATGGATTAAAACATTAAGAAAGAAATCACACGACGTACCATCACGACAGTCACAAGTCGACTACTGAGCACACCAAATTTCCTGCAGCACAGATTGGCCAAGCAATGTAGCGTGATCACCTTAAACCAGTGATGGTCAAGCGGGCGTGTCGTCATGAATATGAGTTGGGTGTGTGTCTTGACCTCCGCCGAACCTCTGAGACTGACTCACTGAACCCTTAGGGTTCGAGCGAACCCAGGTTAAGAACCACTGCTTTAATGTATGAATCTATTTAACATCTCATGCTTGAAGCACCCCCCTCTATACGACATCCCGTTCAGCACAATTGAAGCCATGGAGAAGCAATGTAGCAGATTCCTTCACAAGTGGCTGAGTGTGCCTCCAAGCTTCAGCACAGTAAACCTCTACAGTAAATCGTCCAAGCTCAGCCTACCACTGTCATAGGTAGTAAAGGAGTTCCAGGCTGCAAAAGTAAGAGCCATTTCCACCTTATACCTGCCTAAGGACAAAACAGTGCAGAAAGCAGGAGAAACAGTCAAGACGAGAAGAAAATGGAACTCTCACTTAGCAATAGAAGAAGCAGAAGAAGATTTGCATCATAAAAGCACAGTTTGTAGAGGTAGACTGGACCTAGGCAATTATGCAGAGATTAGGTGGAGCAAGGCAGACAGCAGGCCCAAGTGGGACATGATCGTCCAGCGAGTCAGACAGAAGGCAGAACACACCACATTCATTAAGGCAGTAGGACTGGGAAAGCAAGGTCGCTGGACGCGATGGGAGACTGCTCTACAATGCCCACTCACTTGGAAAGATATATGGTCCATGGACCAGGGAAAACTCAGTTTCCTGCTTCGCGCTGTGGCAGATCTCCTACCAAACCCCTCCAACCAAAGAATCTGGGGTAAAGAAGACGATCCAGCATGCTCCCTTTGCAAATCAAGACTGTACACTCAACCACATTCTCTCAGCATGTCCAAAAGGACTTGGAGAAGGAAGATACCGCTGGCGGCATGACAATGTACTGAAGGCGATCGCGGCATGGGTAGACCAGCATAGGATGAGTGTCAATCGCCAATTAACACATAGAGGCCCAAAACAAGTACAGTTCCACAAGGAAAGCGACAAGTCGAAGGTTGCCAAGTCTACTCAGACCAGCTCACTGCTGTCACAAACATCCGACTGGGAGTTACAAGTCGATGTACAAAAGAAACTTAGGTTTCCAGAAGAAGTAGCCAGCACTTCTCTTCGGCCAGACATGGTACTGCTGTAAAGAAGCTTTCATACAATTCTTATCATAGAGCTCACAGTGCCCTGGGAGGACAGACTGGAAGCATCATACGAGCTCAAGGTATACAAATACCAAGACCTGGTAGATGAAGCTGATACAAGAGGCTGGAAAGCAATCCTTATGCCTATAGAAGTTGGTTGTAGAGGCTTTATCGCACTATTAACAAGAAGTTTCTTTAGTCGGATAGGTTTGTCACCTTCCATGTCAAAGAAAGTCATCAAAGCAATAGGATCATCAGAAGAGTCAAGCTCACGTTGGCTTTGGATAAAGAGAAACAAAGGCTGGATCCCAGCAGCCAATTAAGTCACCACCAGGGGTAAATACCAGTCTGTAGGTGAAGGCTATCACTGCACAGTCTTTGCTGCCCCACTCAAGCGGGGCATACAGGTTAAGGGGCGAAACGCCAAAGACCCTGAGATACCTGCTGAAGATGCAGAGAAAAAGAAGACCTATATATTACATAGAAGCTCGTTAAGCTCTTTGTAGTAGCATCAATCAATGTTTAGATAACTTACCGATGTAACTTTAGTTTACTGACAAGCCTGTTACCTGAACACACTCTTCCCATTGAAATATGTATTCTACAAGTTTAACAGGAAGTCATTTCACCCAAATTTCTCATTGATCATGGACAGATAAAAGTTTGATTTGATCTCATTCTTTTTAAAAAATAGTTATTTGTGATATTGTGATATTTTGTGGTGAGCTTACTTTAAATGAACAACTTACCATTTACAAAAACTATAAAATGAAAAGAGGGGCATCGGTGGCCTTGTGTTAGGGTGCTGGTTTCCTGATCCAAAGGTTGGAGGTTGAAACCCCGTTATCAATGGATTGTCACTGCTGCCCCCAGTGCAGTTAACTGGGCTATCAAAGGCTGGCCTTGTCTCATATTGTCTACAGTGAGAGTTATATGAAAGAACTATTGCAGATTTTCGTAAAGAGTAGCTACATAGCCATCATGTGTTTCTGCCCTGTGATGGTCTGGTGAGCTGTCCAGGGTATACTCTGCCCACACCCAGAGTCAGTTCAGATGAGTGCCAGCCTCCCCATGATCCTAATTCGGATGAAGGGGTTTCGAAAATAAATGAATGAATAAATCAATAAAATTAAAAACTTATATATAAGAAACCCTGTACCATAACAATGTTCATAACAATGTTCTTTGTCACACAATGACCCTCACTACAACCCTGGGGTGTTGGTCTTTTTTTGTTAACAGGGTAAGGTGGAAATAAAAAAAAAGCTGACCTGAAGTTTTCAAACCAATCAAATAGTTTTGTATTGGATATACAGTATTAATAACACATGGGAAATTTGGTTCTGCATTTAACCCATGCAAAGTGAGAATACACATATGTAAACATTGAACACACACATTCAGAGAAATAGGCAGTAAAAATTGGGGTTAGATGTTTTGCTCAATACCGTTTAAGCTGTGAAGGTGGACGTTAGGTGAAGGTGCATTCTCCCTTTCACCACATTTTTCCTGCCGATTTGGGGATCGAACTACCAAATCTTTGGTCTTAAACCTGCTTCTTAAGCATTAGGCCATGGCTGCCCGTAAATGTTAAATATGCTCATTAATTATTATTTTTTGTTACGTCTGGAGCATATGTGTCAGACCCAAAGATGCAGGAGCCCATGTAAGAAGATTCAACGATTTTATTTTTTGCACTGGGAAAATCTAAATCACTGGAAATAATTATTCATGGGAAACTGGTCGATCACGAAGCAGGATACCAGGAGTCAGAGAGAGTGCAAAGAAATGGAATCACAAGGAAAAACAATCGTCTGACTCCGGAGGGAAGTGTGCCACTCCTATTTATAGCTCGCTGATTGCTGAATGGAAACAGATGCGCTCTCTGGATCTCGCCTGCAGGTAACAGCCACGCCCCTCGCCAGCGCCTGCAATGAATGGAGAGAGTTCACGCCGCCAGTCAGCACAGACCATAACAGTACCCCCCCTCCCCCCCAAACCTGGCGCCCGGACAGGCTTGTCCGGGAACTGACGATAAAACTCTGTTAATAAGTCCGGGTCCAGGATTGGGGAGCGAGGAATCCAGGAGCGTTCTTCGGGCCATACCCCTCCCAGTCCACCAGGTACTGGAAACCTCGACCACGTCTGCGTACATCGGGTATGCGATTGACTGTGTATGCGGGGTGTCCATCAATCATCTGGGAAGGAGGGGGGGAGGGGTCGGTGGGGACTTTCCACCACAGGCTTGATCAGGGATACATGGAATACCGGGTGTACTTTGAGTGAGGATGGGAGCTTGAGTCAGATGGTGCTGGGGTTTATGATTTTTTGTATCACATAGGGCCCGATGTACCTGGGAGACAATTTCTTGGAGTCGACTTGCAGGGGCAGGTCCCGGGAGGAGAGCCAAACTTGTTGCCCGACAGTGTAGGGAGGTGCAGGGGTCCGATGACGATCGTCGATTCTCCAGTTTCGGGCCACTGTTGGCACGTGCTTCTCTCCAGACCCGGCGTGCTCTGCAAAACCTGGAATACATTGACTCCTGGATGAATGGAACTGCCACTTCGACCTCCTGGCTGGGAAACAGGGGAGGCTGGAACCCATTGATCACCATAAAGGGGGACATCCCGGTGCAGACTAGAGAGTTGTGTGCGTATTCGATCCATGGGAGGTGTGTGGCTCAGGAGGCTGGAAGACGGGAGGCAACGCAGCGCAGGGAGGATCCGAGGCTTTGCTTAGATCACGCCGCCTACCCGTTCGACTGAGGATGGTAGCTGGAGGTCAAGCTACAGGAGACTCCCAAGATGTCCCAGAACACCTTACAAACTCTATGGAAACTGGGGGCCCCGGTCCGAAACGACATCCTGAGGTATGCTATGGAGGCGAAAGACATGTTTGACCAGGATACTAGCTGTTTCCATTGCCGAGGGGAGTTTGGGTTGGGCGACGAAGTGAACCGCCTTGGAGAACCGGTCGACTATCGTCAGGATGGCTGTGTTGCCCTCGGACGGGGGCAACTCCGTAACAAAGTCCACCACAATGTGCGACCACGGACGATGAGGAACAGGTAAGGGTTGGAGGAGACCCATGGGTGCATAATGGGAGGACTTGCTCTGGGCACAGATGGCACAAGCTCCCACAAACTCCCTGGTGTCGGCTGCTATTGTTGGCCACCAGAAGCATTGTTGGAGTAGGAAGAAAGTCCGGTGGGCTCCGGGGTGGCAGGCTAATTTTGATGAGTGAGCCCACTGGAGCACTGGGGTTCTGGCTGGCAGGGGAACGTATAGTCGACCTTGGGGGCACCCGACGGGCTCCGGTTCCCCTTGATGGGTGTCCTGAACTAGCCATTCGACCTCCCATTGAGCTGCTCCAAGTATACAAGAGGCGGGCAGGGTGGTGTCTTTCCCCAAGGAGAACTGCCTGGAGAGAGCGTCTGGTTTCGTGTTCCGGGAGCTGAGTCGGTACGTTAGTGTGAAGTTGAACCTTCCCAAGTAGAGTGACCATCGTGCCTGACGGGAGTTCAACCTCTTGGCTGTACGGATGTAGGATAGGTTTTTATGGTCAGTCCAGACCATGAAGGGGTGGGCTGCCCCTTCCAGCCAGTGCCTGCACTCCTGAAGCACCAAGACCACCGCCAGCAGCTCAAGATTCCCAACATCATAGCTCTGTTCCACTGGGGAAAACTGATGAAAGAAGAAGGCGCATGGGTGTAGCTTCTGGTCTGTGAGAGACTGTTGTGAGAGGACCGCCCCTACCCCCGAGTCTGAGGTGTCGACTTCCACCACGAACTGCAGCGAGGGGTCCAGGTGAATCAGTACGGGCAGATCAGTACGAGCGCTTTGACAAATTTTGCCTTCAACCTGTCAAATGTGGCCTGGGCACTTGGGGACCACAGGAACAATGTTTTGGGTGATGTTAGCTGTGTGAGGGGGACTGCTAGGTGGCTGTAGTCTTGAACAAACTGGCGATAGAAGTTCGTGAGCCCCAGGAACCTCTGCAGCTGTTTCCGCGTCTCCGGAGTCGGCCACTCTGCCACTGCCTTCAACTTCGCCGGATTGGGTCTAATCTGACCCTTCTTCACGATGAACCCCAGGAAAGAGACTGATAGGACATGAAACTCGCATTTCTCCACTTTGACGAATAATCTGTTCTCTAGGAGTCTCTCTAACACCATTCTCATATGATGGAGATGCTCATCATGGTCTTTAGAGAAAATCAGGATGTCTTCCAGGTACACGAATTTGAAGCGGTTTAGCATGTCCCTAAGCACATCGTTAAACAGGGCTTGGAAAACCGCCGAGGCATTGGTTCGACCGAATGGCATGATCCAATATTCAAAGTGCCCCAGGGGCGTGTTGAAAGCCATCTTCCACTCGTCCTCCTCCCAAATCCAGACTAAGTGGGAGGCGTTTCTCAGGTTCAGCTTAGAAAAGACAGTTGAATCGTGGAGAGGGGTAAAGGCAGATCTATTAGAGGGAGAGGGCACTTGTTCTTTATAGTGATGTGGTTCAGGCCCGTGTAATCAATGCAAGGTCTCAGAGTTTTGTCTTTCTTTTCTATGAAGAAGAACCCAGCGCCTACCGGGGATGATGAGGGCCGAATGAGACCTGCAGTAAGTGACTCGTTAATATATACCTCCATGGCGTCTTTCTCCGGCTTTGAGAGGTTGTACAGTCACTGAGAAGGGAACGTGGAACCCGGGAGTAAGTCGATGACGCAGTCGTACGATCGATGAGGAGGTAGTGAGCGAGCCCAGTCCTTGCTGAAGACCCCTTTCAGATCATGGTATTCCTTTGGCACGCCAGCCAAATCCAGATCCTCCAGGTCGACCGGGGTTTGTGAAGCTTGGGAGGTTACGGCTGCCAGTAAGCAGTGTTGTAGACAGTAGTCACTCCAGCTGCGTATGGTGGGGGTGCGCCAGTCGATGTGGGGATTGTGGGTCTGCAGCCACGGCCACCCAAGCACCAGGAGAGAGAGGGGCAGAGAGAACAAACAGCTTCAAATACTCTTGGTGGTTCCCGGACAGACTGAGTTTAACCGGCTTCGTCTTGTGCGTGACACAAGCTATGAGTCGGCCATCAATGGCGACTACCTCCTTGGGGTTTTTGAGGTCATATACGGGTAGGTCGTGGAGCTCAACCATATTTGGATTAATGAAGTTAGCAACAGAGCCCAAGTCAATGAATACTCCCAGTGCTTCCTGGGTGTCTTGGAGGGTTCTCTAGCCGCTGCTCCACTACTCGCTCTCGGACCCTATCGTGCGGGGCACTGGGCGAGGTAATGACCCTTTGCACATAGTAGATGCATAGACCGTTGGTCAGTCGCCGATGCCTCTCTGCCATCAGCCTGGTGCGACTCAGCTGCATGGGTTCGTGGGATTTGTCCTCTTTCAGAGGAGGGAATAGCGAGGAGGTTCGAGATGAGTTCTCATTGAGCCTCACGGAGGCGCTCGAAGACGGGTTGACGAGACTGATCCGCTCCTCCTGGGATCTATCAAGGCAATGAAATCCTCAAGAGTAGCTGTCTCATCTCGTGCCACGAGCTCGGCCTTCAACCTTTCATTCAAACCCCGCAGGAAAGCCCCCCTGGAGCACGGGGTCGTTCCGGCCGCTTTCTACAACGAGAATCCGGAATCTGATTGCTTACTCCACCACCGACTGCAAGTCTTGCTGGATTCGAAGGAGCTGAGAGCTTGCCTCCTCCCCTTTTGCTGGATGATTGAAGACCGTTTTCATTTCCGGCACAAACTGGTCGAAGTGGGAGCATAATTTCGGGGTATGGGTGGAGACCGCTTGCACCCAGGACAAGGCTTGCTCCGTGAATAGGCTCATAACGAAGGCAGTCTTAGCTTGATTGGTGGTGTATGTGAGTGGCTACTGGCTGAAGACAAGTGAACACTGATGGAGGAACTGCGCGCAGGAGCTGATCCTGCTATACTCTCCATGTGCCAGAACTGCTCATCCCTACACCAGTATAGCAGGCGCTGGTGCTGCTGCCGAAGCGGAGAGTGACGCGTGAGTCGGCGGGGTCGTGGCGATGAGTTGGGTGGCAATGGCGTCCATCCTTCTGCCAAGCTGCACCATGTTGGTGGTTATCTGCTGGAGGTTGTCCACAATTCGGTGCAGGGAGGAGTCCTGTCATCCCAACAGGACTCCCTGGTCGAGTAATGCCTGCCGGAGCTGGGTGGTCTCCGCTGGGTCCATGTTTCAGGTCAGAAGCTTCTGTTATGTCTGGAGCATATTCGTCAAACCCAAAGATGCGGGAGACCATGTAAGAAGATTCAACGATTTTATTTTTTGCACTGGGAAAATCTAAATCACTAGAAATAATTATTCATGGCAAACTGGTCAAGCACGAAGCAGGATACCAGGAGTCAGAGAGAGCGCAGAGAAACGGAATCATAAGGAAGGACAATCTTCTGACGCCAGAGGGAAGCGTGCCGCTCATATTTATAGCTCGCTGATTGCTGAATGGAAACAGGTGGGCTCTCTGGACCTCACCTGCAGGTAACAGTCATGCCCCTCGCCAGCGCCTGCAATGAATGGAGAGAGTTCACACCTCCAGTCAGCACAGACCATAGTAATTTTTATTGCTCTTTTGTTTTAAAAATCAATTTTTTAGGAAGTTTTCATCTTCATTTACTTCACAACTGACCACACTCCACCCGTAATTGTTAAAAAGTTTGGCTATGGTAAGTCATGTGAAGGCTTCACCTGAGGAAGGACACTTTGCATTGGTATCTTTTTGTAAATGATGTAGCTAGATATTTAAAGCTATTGTTCTCTTTCTCTCTCTTTTATTATTTTATAATGAATTTATAATTTATTATTATTTATTTATTCAGAATTCTTAATCTCTGACTGCAGAGAGCAGCATTCTGCTTTTTATTGTTCAGTTTGCCAGATAAGGAATTATACAGAATGAATTGAAGGTGTAACAAATAAAGCATTGCTCTCTGGGCAGAAAGTTTAAAAGTTAAAACAACATTCTGTATTTGAATTGATTTTAAAGGAAATATGCTTATTTGAGTAAAAATTAACTGGACATCAAACATGATACCAGGGAGAGCATTTTTATGACAGGTTGCATTCTGACTTTAATTTGAAGCAACAGAGTAGATGAAAGACAATGCAGCCGTGAGGGAGGGAGGAGGAAAATTCATACCTGATCGGTCGAGGCCCGGGTTAACAACGACCGCCATCAGTGCTGTTAACCAACAGGGTTCTGGTGGAAATTGGACTACTGTTGGTCGAAGAAGGAGAGGCGGGAGGCGTGTCCGTAGGTAGAGAGAGAAGAGGAAAGGAATGAGTCTAGAACTGAAAGTAGGGACTTTGAATGTTGGAACTATGACAGGAAAAGGTCGAGAGCTGGCTGACATGATGCAGAGGAGGAAGGTGGACATACTGTGTGTTCAGGAGACCAGGTGGAACGGTAGCAAGGCTAGAAGCTTAGGAGCAGGGTTTAAGCTGTTTTTTCATGGTGTGGATGGGACGAGAACTGGAGTAGGAGTCATCTTGAAGGAGGCATTTGTCAGGAATGTTCTAGAAGTGAAAACAGTGTCAGACAGAGTGATGAGTCTCAAGTTTGAACATCATGCCTTCAATTTCTATGTTGTGAGTGCTTATGCCCCACAGACAGGATGTGAGCTAGAAGAAAAGGAGAGATTCTGGAGTGAGTTAGATGAAGTGATGCAGAATACCCCCAAAGATGAAAGAGTGGTCATTGGGGCAGACTTCAATGGACATATTGGTGCAGGAAACAGAGGGGACGAGGAAGTGATGGGCAGGTTTGGTATCCAGGACAGGAATGCAGAAGGACAGATGTTGGCACACAGGTAGACTACATCTTGTGCAGGCGATGTAATTTGAAGGAAGTCAGTGACTGCAAAGTAGTAGTGGGTGAGAGTGTTGCCAAACAGCATAGGATGGTGGTGTGCAGGATGACGCTGATGGTGAGAAAGGTGAAGAAGGCAAAGGCAGAGCAGAAGACAAAGTGGTGGAAGCTGAAAAAGGAGGAGTGTTGTGTTGTCTTCAAGGAGGAGTTGAAACAGGCTTTGGGTGGTCAGGAAGTGCTTCCAGATGACTGGACAACTACAGCTAATGTGATCAGGGAGAATGGTAGGCGAATACTTGGTGTGTCATCTGGAAGGAGAGGAGATAAGGAGACTTGGTGGTGGAATGAGGAAATTCAGGAGTGTGTACAAAGGAAGAGGTTAGCTAAGAAGAAGTGGGACATTGAGAGGACTGAAGAGAGTAAACAGGAGTACAGGGAGACACAGCGTAAGGCGAAGGTAGCGGTGTCAAAGGCCAAACAGAGGGCGTATGATGACTTGTATGCTCGGTTGGAAAATAAAGAGGGAGAAAAGGATTTATACAGGTTGGCACAGCAGAGAAATAGAGATGGGAAGGATGTGCAGCAAGTTAGAGTGATTAAGGACAGAGAGGGAAATGTATTGACTGATGACAGAAATGTGCTGGGAAGATGGAAAGAGTACTTTGAAGAGCTGATGAATGAGGAAAATGAGAGACAAAAAAAGAGTAGAAGAGGTGACCGTTGAGGACCAGGAAGTAGCAAAGATTAGTAAAGGTGAAGTGAGGAGGGCATTGAAGAGGATGAAGAATGGAAAGGCAGTTGGCCCTGATGACATACCGGTGGAGGTATGGAAGTGTCTAGGAGAGGTAGCAGTAGATTTCCTGACAAGAACATTCAACAAGGTCTTAGAGAGTGAGAGGATGCCAGAGGAATGGAGGAGAAGTGTGCTGGTGCCCATTTTTAAGAACAAGGGAGATGTGCAGAGTTGTGGCAACTACAGAGGGATAAAGTTAATAGAGAAGTACAAAGAAGGTCAGAAGGAGCTGCATTGCGCCTTTGAGGACCTGGAGAAAGCATATGACAGGGTGCCGAGAGAGGAACTGTGGTATTGTATGAGGATGTCTGGAGTGGCAGAGAAGTATGTTAGAGTGGTGCAGGACATGTATGAGAGATGTAAGACAGTGGTGAGGTGTGCTGTCGGTGTGAAAGAAGAGTTCAAGGTGGAGGTGGGACTGCATCAAGGGTCAGCTCTGAGCCCCTTCTTGTTTGCTATGGTGATGGACAGGCTGACAGACAAGGTTAGGTAAGAATCTTCATGGACTATGATGTTTGCAGATGACATTGTGATCTGCAGTGAGAGCAGAGAACAAGTGCAGGAAAACCTAGAGAGGTGGAGGTATGCCCTGGAAAGGAGGGGAATGAAGGTTAGCCTCAGTAAGACAGAATACATGTGTATAAATGCCAAGGACCCAACAGGAACGGTGAGGTTACAAGGAGCAGAGATAAGGAAAGTGGAGGATTTTAAGTACTTAGGCTCAACAATCCAGAGCAATGGAGAGTGTGGAAAAGAGGTGAAGAAGCGTGTGCAGGCTGGTTGGAATGGTTGGAGAAAAGTGTCCGGTGTGATGTGTGATAGGAAGGTATCGGCAAAAATGAAAGGAAAAGTGTACAAGACGGTGTTGAGGCCAGCGATGTTGTATGGTTTAGAAACAGTGGCCCTGGGGAAAAGACAGGAGGCAGAGCTGGAGGTAGCAGAGATGAAAATATTGAGGTTCTCTTTGGGAGTAACGAGGATGGATAGGATCAGGAATGAGCACATCAGAGGGACAGCACATGTAAAACGTTTTGGAGACAAAGTCAGAGAGGCTAGATTGAGATGGTTTGGACATTTACAGAGGAGGGATAGAGAGTATATTGGTAATAGGATGTTGAGGTTGGAACTACCAGGCAGAAGGCCTAGAAGAAGACCAAAGAGACTATTCATGGATGTGGTGAAGGAGGACATGAAGACAGTTGGTGTAAGAGAAAACGATGCAGAGGATAGGGTGAGATGGAGGCAGATGATTTGCTGTGGCGACCCCTGAAGGGAAAAGCCGAAAGGACAATAAGAAGAAGAAATAATATTCTTTATTTACTTCAGCTAATAATAGCCATATTAGCATTTTCATAGCTTCATGTATTGAAACATCTTCAATATTAAGATGTTCATTTGCAACCACTAATACAGTATAACAATAATACAGTACGTACACTTCAAATATTAAAATATTATATGATTGGAAATTGAGGTGAAAAAATTAAAGACTACAATTTCAGCACTATTTTTAATGAGTTTATTACTTATAATAAAGTGTCAGATTTCAAAGTCTTGCCTGAATTTTATATTCAGTCATGTGATAATAAATGGTAGGTATATACTACAAGGGAATAACATAGTCTGAGTGGTTGGAATAAACATTACTACTCATTCAAAATATTTTCTTATTTCTGATTGGTGGAAAGCCACCAGTAAATTTTTGGTGTTCTACTATGACAGTGCTTCTCAATTATTTTCTGTTACGCCCCCCCTAGCAAGAAGAAAACAATTCGCGACCCCCACCACCCACTTTCCGCCACAACTATAAATTATAACTTTTTTCTATAATATAGTTACAGGTATATCTCTTCATTATATCGTATCCTTGTTAACATAAAAAACAAAAAGAAAGAGATATAGTTCAACTTACAAGAATAACTTTTTTAACATTTTTTATTAGTCTGTAAAAGAAAGTGCATCAATTTGCCTTAAATTTAAAAATAATAATATCCTTGTTACATTTTTGACAAACTTACCACACCATTTGCTGCTGAAAATAAAATCAATAAATAATTAATTCAAATTGACTTCAGAAACATTAACTCAGGAGCACAATATATAAACACTTTAACCTACAAAACAAGAACAAATAGAACAATTTGTGCTGATTTTTTTTTTCTCAAAATGAGGAAGCCAAGATTAATGGCTACAATGAGCACGTTTTGCAGCGCACAGCTTCTCAAAGCGAGGTTTGAAGCATGACACTGCAACTCTCAGCTCCTGCTCAATGTTTAGCTGGGACCTGTACTTGCTGCGCACAATGGGCAATGAGGGCGCCACTGCCAACTACTGGAGTGGATGTGCAATTACACTTTCTTGTAGTACGGCGGAAAAAAAGCATGTTCTCCTGGGTCACACGCGCCCCCCTCAGCATCCCATCGCGCCCCCCCAGGGGGGCGCACCCCACTATTTGAGAAGCACTGTACTATGAGCTGCTTTATGTTCCTCCTCATAGATATCATAAGACCCGTAGGTTAGTTAGTACAGTACATTGAAATTCTGCAGCCTTGAGCTGTCAAAACTTGGTGAGATTTTCTCAGTATTAATACTGTTGTAAGGTATATCTAAAAGTGAGTGGCACTAAGCAAGAGAGCAGTACAAAAAAAAAAAAAAAACAAAAACAAAAAAACCACCACCCAACAGCACTGTCAGTAAGGTGAAGCAATCTATCATATTTGCTGTCTATGTTCCTCCTCTCTGCTCTCTCAAAGAAAGCTAGAGAGATTAGAGGCATGCTCCTTGCAAAAAGCTGGTAAAGTTACGCTTGGTGGGGGGAAAAAAAATTCATCATTCATTCATTCATTTTCTGTAACCATTTAATCCTATTTAGGGTCATGGGAAAGTTGGCGCCCATCCCAGCCAACTTTGAGCGAGAGCACAGTACATCCTGGACAGCTCTCCAGGCCACTGCAGGGTGGAAACATGCTGACGGTTATACAGCTTCCTCTTGTTAAACGCCAGGAATGGTTCTTTACATGCCTCACACCATAGACAGTGAGAGACATAGCCAGCCTTTGATAACCCAGTTAGCTACACTTGGGGGACAGAGACAACCTGTTGAGAATGGGGCTTGAACCCCCAACCTTGTGATCAGTGATCCAGCACCTTTACCGCCAGGACACCACTGCCCGCAAAAATTAATTATTGAAAATAAAAAAGGTCCTTACCATCTCTCTCTCTCTGTCGCTTATCCATAGTCGGACGTAGAATTCTTGACAGCTCTTAGGAAAGTCTTCCTATCTTGCGCGAGGCGACCAGTTTCTGAAATCTTCATGCCCAGCTCTTCTTCAATGTTGATTTCCCATCTTTTGCGGGGGCGGCCTCTTCCTCTTTTGCCTGCGATTCTTGCTTCCATGATTGTTCGCTCGAGTATGTCGTGCCTTTTGATATGCCCAAAGTATTTTAGCTTGGTCCCTATTATGCGCTCGTTGAGCCAGTTGTCTTCGATGTTCAGCTCCCTGCGAATGGAGATGTTGGATCCTTGCTCAGTATAGGGGATACGGAAAATTTTGCGGTAGCATTTATTCTCAAAGGCTTCAATTCTGGTTTTGTCAGTTGCGTTGAGCGTCCACGATTCGCACCCATACATTGCGACTGAAAATACCAGAGACCGCAGAATTCTCAGTTTGGTTTGCTTGTTTGTGTTTTTCCACAGGTAATAGAGGTTACTCATTGTTGATGTAGCAAGCGCTAGACATCTCCTGATTTCAGTGGCGTAATTCCCATCGGCCTGAATGAGTGATCTCAAGTATTCGAATTTATCGATGTATTGGATCTCTTCCCCATTAAGATTGATAATTATTTAGTCTTCCTTGCATTTGTTGAGTTTCATTATCTTTGTTTTCTTTCCGTTCATCATGAGGTCATAGTTTTCACTGTGCTCATTGACTGCCAAGATGATGTTTTTGATACCTTGAGCAGACCTCGACAAGAGAACTGTGTCATCTACATATCTAATTTCGTGAATTATTTTACCTCCAATACTCAGACCATCGAAATTGGCCCCTTCATCTTCGACTGATCGCATGATGTGCTCTATGTAGATGTTGAACAGTTGAGGGGACATGATACATCCTTGTTGCATGCCTTTTCCTACATTAAACCATTCTGTAGTCATGTTCTCTAGTCTCACAGCTGATTCCTGGTGTGTAAGGGTTTTCAATGAGTGAGATCATTCCTTCTTGGAATCCCATGTTTCTCATGATCTCCCACAGCTTGTTATGATTGACGCAATCGAAGGCCTTAGAATAGTTGATGAAGGCCAGAAAGAGCTTCTGCTTATGGTTGTCTGCCTATGGTTGCCTTACCATCAAATATTTGAATTCCATTTTTGTTCCATCATTTCATGGATTTTGTCTGGAATGAATCAGAAATTGTGTCAGTGGGAATAGTATGTGGCACTTTCAGTTAACCCACACTGGCTTCGATGCTCTTTCCTCTGGACTTGAGGAATTTTGAGTGAATAATAAAACTATTAGATACTTAGATAGGCTTGTGTATTATATGGAGACATATTAAGAACTCGTGGATAAAATCCTCTCAAACTGAATAATTTGCTATTTAATATTTTATATCATTCAATAATCGCTTGTTGTCCTTGTCACAAACTCGAGATAATGATTCAATTATAAAGGCAGACAAAAACACATGGTTTGTGATGGTCACTGATTCTGAAATCCTAAAAATCTAACAAAATGCCGTTCAAAAAAGTTCAGACAAAAGATAAAATATAGGCTTCACATGTGCAAGGTAAAAAAAATAATTTTATTCAGTTTGAATCAGTTTCAAAAATACCATATACCAAAGTTTCACACTTGACCACCTTCACACTTTAATAATGTAAAAATGAACCATACAATTCTTCTTTTGTTTGCTTTGCTTATGTTCCCCTTTAGTATATACTAAAACATTATTCACCTCAGGCTTGATGAATATCCACCTCACTTGTAGTGAATAATTGTTATTTATACATTACATATTATATGCTGAAAATCCTAAAGTTAGACCTGCAATTAAAGACAATGACATAATCTTGTCTTGTATCGAAACAGGACCATACAAAATTTTTTTCAACATCAGAGATTTAGGTGAAATTGTGAGCACTTCACAGGTTTCATTGTTGTCCTGAATGCGCTGTGCCATACGTTTTGCACCATTCTATAGTATATTATTGGTAGCTTTTAGCTGAGCAGTGTAGAAGTGCTCACATTTGAAAATATAAATAATAATAATAAAAATTCAAACTGTGTCAGAAGGTTTGGTCATTCATTCAATTCGTGAATAAAGAATTTTTGGCGAGGTGCAATTTTTGTTTGCATAACTGAACTAAATGTAATAAAGTGCAACGTTTCATTTCGTTTTCAAGAAGTGTCTGGATAATATTAATACCTTATGAAATAAAAAAGCCAATCATGTTCCAGTATGCAAATCCAGTCCATTTGTCTGACCATAACTGTCATGTAGAATGATGTTTAAAATACAAAATATTTTTAGATGAACATAGCCGTTAAAGTGCTGTCAGCACACTATAGGATGAGAGATTTCCTTTCAGCTTTTCCCCTTTTAGTGGTCGCCACAGCAAATGATTTTCACGATTGATTTGGGATAGGTTTTTACGTCGGATGCCCTTCCTGTCACAACCCTTTAGCAAGGGACAGAAACACGCTGATGGCTTTGCAGCTACTCTACGAAAGTCAGCAATGGTTCTTTTACAGGCCTCACACCATAGACAGTGAGAGACATGGCCCGCCTTTGATAAACCAGTTAGCTGCACTGGAGGGGGGACAGTGACAACCTTCTGGAGAGTGGGACTCGAATCCCCAACCTAAGGATCAGCGATCCAGCACCCTATACCACTAGGCCACCACTGCCCTATGTCAGCACACTGTAGGATAAAACTGAAAAAAGGAAGTTTTTGCAGCAAGAAACACTGGCCCAATGACTGGCCCACCCTTTATCCTGACTGAATTTGCGTGTTTTCTCAAATGATTAGCACATTCACAGTTAGTAACTTTTACTGTTTAATATCAAAATCACCCAATATGCACTGCATATACAATTCAAGTGTCTAACTCAACTCTTTATTTATAAAGGAAGAGTTTTATCCACAGATATTCAGCTTCAAGTACACAGTTATTGGTGCCCTCAGACAGCTTTAGCAGGCAGTATGTTTGTAATTGTCCATGTTTGGCTTGTGCATGTCTGTAGAGTGAGCTGAAGACCGACCACCACACTGCTGCTCTGAACAAGCTCAAGACAGTACCGTGACTCAGTGTTCTTGATAGATCCTTTCTATAAATGTGAAAGAGAGAGAGAGAGTTAGTGAAAGTAAGACTGATAAAAAACCAAAGAGCAAGAGAGAAAGAAAGAAACAGAGAGGGGGACACAAAAAAAGAAAAATAGAACAAGAGAACAGAAAGTAAGGAGGAAGGAGAGAAAAAATAAAATGAAAATGAGAGAGTGAGAAAGAGGTAAATACAGGAGCCTCATTTACATTTCCAGAATAAAAACAAAAGGATAAAAAAAAAAAAAAAAAAAAAATCGTACATGCATCTGTGGTTCATGTGCCACTTGTCCTCCTTATAATTTGTTGAGTGCTGAAGTGAAATCAGTGAAGAAAGGCTGATAAAATGAAACGTGTGAGTGTAAAACACCTTCAAGTTTCAGAACCTTTTGATTCTAAAACAAAGTTTGGGGTAACAAAGGTGCCTCGAACAAAGTGACTCAGATCTTACATCAAAGTCATGCATATCATTTTTCGAAGAGTTCTGTGCACAGATAATAATGAGTACTCCATGAAGTGTGAAAGAATCTCAGTATCACCTTACAGACCTCTGAGCTTTACATCTATAGAATGAGGTCAAAAGTCATTTTTAAGTTTTCATGTTTCAAGGATTCTCCATCAAACAGGAAAAGGAAAGTTTAAAGGAAAAGGCTGATAAATGATGAAAGCCAAAGCTAAAGATGAAACACTTCAAAATCTGACACTGAGACCTGTCTGTTCGACTGTTCCAAGAATAAACAGCCTACATTTAAAATAAAGTCTTTGAAATATACAGCATAAAGTGACCCTCAAACTCAAAGTATCATCTTTGCCTTTTTTTAGATTTAAAAAATAGATTTTTTGGACCCTTCCATCAACTTCTCTCCTCCTATTTAGTTGTAGTCAATATCAACCCATAAAATACTGCCTCCCCATCACCAACCACTCAGATAAAGCATTTGCATTATCTGTGACACATGACGCTGCCTCTTTATAAACACATGCGCATTCAAATGCAAATTCTATCCTCCCCTTGTATACATAAGCTCACAGACACCCTGCTATTGGCTGCTAATAGTTTTAAGTGACAGGGAGGTGAGCATATGCCATTCCTCCCTCATATGAAAGCACAGCCAATGATCTCAGATAGACTCCTTGCTGAAGATGACTTTAAGCATTCCTCAAGGGTTTTAAATTGCAATCACTTGGTTGAGAACAGTGCACTTTGCTGATGTGCCACTCCGGAGCCCTTGAATTTGAGCCTTCTGGAAAAAAAACGAATAAAAGTGACAATTTTTGATCCATGGGCTATGAAGATGATGGCATTTTCTCAAGTAGCATGTTCTTGTATTTTATCATAATCTTGACACAGGCTACACACACAATGAATAAATGATTCACTTGATAGTTTAATGAGATTAAGTTTAAATCTGATAGTCTTGCGACCTGTACAATCTCTGTTAAAAACCACAACATTAAAGAACTACTGTCTGGATTTAAAGTTAAAGCATGGACACATTGATTTATGCATCATTTGATTAGGTCATTAAATATAAAATCTGAAGGATTTTAAAAAATAAATTAGTATTTATATGAGTCATGCAACATTATTTTATCATAGTTTATTTCTAATTATTCCATTACTTAATGCTAAAAAAGCAGATCCTAATTTGGAGATGGAGATGTTGGTAATGTGTGCAAGAGAGCAGGCGGAGAAGAAAGTACACAGAGTAAATGATTTGACTATTTTTCTCCTCAAAATTATAATGTGTATTTCTGAAAGTCTCAGCACATACTCAGGAATCAGGCATAAGCAAGAGATTGTGTGGTTTAAAGAAGAAAATGTTCTTCACTCATCTTAAATGTTTTGGAACGCCAAAAGGAAACTATCAGATTAATGGAATGCCAAGGTTTAGTATTCGTATCTCTTTGCAAACACTATTTTACATTGCTGTTGGTTAGTTTATGGTCTGTATGTCATTCACAGAATTGGCCACTCCTAGGGGAGCCATGGAAACAGCAATAAAATTTTTAAAAAATTTGATCAAAAAATTTTTTTGATTGGATGTCTAAGTATAAAGAACAAGTATCTGTATATATCAAGTATCTGTCTGTCTTCCTTTCGGCTTTTTTCCCTTTTTTTTACTCGGGAGTCGCCACAGTGAATCATTTGATTCGCACGTTTGATTTGGCAGAGGTTTTTACGTCGGATGCCCTTCCTGTCACAACCCTTTTAGCAAGGGACAGAAACACGCTGACGACTTTGCAGCTACTCTTTACGAAAGTCAGCAATGGTTCTTTTACATGCCTCTCACCATAGACAGTGAGAGACATGGCCCGCCTTTGATAACCCAGTTAGCTGCACTGGGGAGGACAGTGACAACCTTGTGGAGAGTGGGACTCAAACCCCCAACCTTTGGATCAGCGATCCAGCGCCCTATACCACTAGACCACCACTGCCCCACTGTATATATCAAGTATCTAAATATCTGTATTTAAATAATAGGTGCATTCATTCAGTTTTTGAGCCACTTAATACTAATTAGGGTCGTGAGGAGGCCTGCGCCTATCTCAGCTCACCAGGCCATCGCAGGGGGACACTCACACAAACATTCATACTCACAGTCACACCCAGGGCAATTTACCCTCCTGTGCATGTTTTTTGGACTGTGGGAGGAAACAGGAGTACCCAAAGGAAATCCACGTAAATGGAACTCCACACAAATGTTCGATCTGTGAATTGAACCCACAACCTTCTGTTCTAGGTGTTCTGATGTGAGGCAGACGTGCTAACCACTGTGCCACCCATAAGAACTGCATTATCTGATTTCCTCATCCTCTACAACAGGGGTCAGGAACCTATGGCTCGCGAGCCAGATGTGGCTCTTTTGATGACTGCATCTGGCTCTCAGATAAATCAGGTGGCCTTTCTTAACAAAATAATTAATACATAATTTCGCTGTCCTTTAAATAAAAATACAGAAAAAAGTAATCAGATAAAACAAAAACCTAAATAAAGCTCACACATTTCAATCTATACATCTATTTTCAATGCCACTTGTTGTGGCGCACAGCGGAGAGCCAATCCTTTCTGTACTCCAGTATGTGGCTGATACCTTGAAACTCTTATTTTATTGGATTATATGCAACAGTCTGCACGAGTTGTTTCTAGGTAAAGAGGTAAATTTCTCTTGTTTTGATCAGCTCATGTGCATGAAGCCAAGCAGATCTGGCAAGCAAAACACGAATGGACAGACATGAAAAAACTTCAACCCGCAGACCAGCTGATTGCGAAAATTTGGAACGCGCTTCCTGTCACATAAACACTGTAGCGTGTGAGTCCTGTCATATTGACCATGTTTGACTCCACATGCGCACACGAGCAGTCCTTCTCACACCTGAAAAGCATCAAGAACAACCTGCGGTCACATGTAATAGATGGAAGCCTAAACGTCTGCATGAAGCTGAACCTCACCGTATGAACCAGACTACAAAGCCATCAGCAACACCATTCAGCATCGGAAGTCACATTAATAGTAAGAAGTACTTTTCTTATTAATAAATAACTGAATGTAACAATGTTGTTTAAAATAAATTCAGAGTCTTATATACTATAAAATTGTTGGTCTCAGTATTAAAAAATATATTTGGCTCTCAGAGGATTAGATTTTATTAATTTTTTTGGCTCTCTTAGTCAAAAAGGTTCCCGACCCCTGCTCTACAACCAGCAGGCTAACAAACACAAAGACGAATACAGTATAATAATAAAAGCATTAAAAGAGAACATTGTAAATACGAAGGCATGTTACTGGTTGCTGCTTTGAGTAAAAACAGACCAAAATAAGGAAGGAATATTTTACCTTCACAAGTTTGTCATACTTCACAACATTCACCAAATACAATTTACACAAATAACTTACTTGAGTAAGAAGGTAATTTCATATTTGACAGGTTCCTTCACAATCTGTCTTGAAGACTGACATATCAGACATGACTCAAATTGAGAAATAGTCCAGGGAGATATTCACACCACGTCCACTGCACATGAGCTGTCTGACCTCTATTACAAGCCCCTTTTACATTTTTGTTATAAAAATCACGCTTTGGACAGATCTAAAGCTGAAAAACACTCAAGGTAAAAGCTTATCATATGAACACACTCTTTTAATAAGGTCTGCGCAGCTCGGAAACTACAAAGCAATTTAATTGCAGAAGTGTCCAGAAAGAAGCTACAAAGAAGACACATGGAACAAAATCCAAAATCTTCATCTAGTTGAAAGCTCCAGGTATTTTGCATGCATTTTTTAACATAAACAAACCGGCTACATATTTAAAAGTTGAAAATAAAAATTCCCAAACTCTGGATAGTTTTGGTCATTTACTAAGATTTACAAGCAATATAATATTGAGCCAGCTTGGGGAAAAGCAGCATTTAATGAGGTACTAGACTAGAGAAAAATAATGGCATTTGACGTGCAGTGAGTGCTGATGACCCTCTCGAATAAAAAATAATGACTGCAGAGGAATGCAAAGACTTGCGATTTACTCCATTGTGCACCACACACACACACACACACACACACACACACACACACACACTCACACTCTGCTACTCCATCAATAAATCATTGAAATTATTTATTAAGTGTTGATTTAACAAATGGTATATTTGTTCCTTAATCAAGTACAAAATGTACTTCTAATTAAACATGTACTCTTTTGTAAGCTCCCATGTGGCACATTGACAAGGTACTCGACTACGGACCTAAAAATTGCAGCTTGGAATGCAAAATAATGCATGCAGCCATCCATGTCTAAGAGACCATGGGAACTAACTGGACTCGCTCTCACAGAAGAGATGGCATATGCCTACTTAATTGAAATGAATTACCTCCCTGTCACCTAAAACCAATCATGGGCATAGATGAACTCATGTGAACATAATTTTCCCTCCGAGTGTGTTACACTGCTCCTGAATGCACATGAGCAGCAGTTTTTAAAGATGCAGGTTGCTGCTGAACATATCACAATGGGGGCATGTGCTTTATTCCCCTCCCGGTTGGTGGTGATATTTAATGGATGGCAACTGGCCATGAATAATTTAGTGGGAAAATATCTGTGTGTGTGTGTGTGTGTGTGTGTGTGTGTGTGTGTGTGTGTTTGTAGGGGGGTATGTAAAATAAACATATACTTTATTGTTTCTTACAATGTGAAAAGATTTAACAGTCCATTAAAAAAATTCCCATTGTTACCTCTCCCTCCTCAAACTATTCGCATTTTTTAAAAGTTTGAAAGTAAAAAAAAAATTTACAGTGTCTTTATGTGGTTAAAGCTATTCATTACTTCAGTCATTTAATAAGCTGCTGAATCCTAATTAGGGTTTCAAGGAGGCTAACACACATTTCAGTCGAGTCAGTGGAGAGAGGGAACACTCTGGACCAACACGCATACAACTATTGGAACTGCCAATCAGCTGACTGTGAATGTTTTTGGACTATGAAATCCATGCAAGCTTGGGTAGAACATGCAACCTTCACACGGAACTGTTTAAATGTTTGCACCTGAGAATTGAACCCAAGACTGTTCTTGCTGTAAAACGGACAAGCAAACCACTGTCATTATTCTCTCCTGCAGTTTTTCATTTTATTGAACCAGTACTGCTGTCATGTCATGCTAGAAGACCTGTTTACAGAAAAATGTACACATTAACAATAAGGACATTTTCCAAAGCCTTTTATGCATTAGGCTGAAAACGCTGACCTTACATGAAATGCACAGACATTGATAGATAGTATTGTTTTATGTATATAACTGACCAAAACGCTCACATAAAATTCACAGGAAGATGACACACCTTCATTTTGATCATTTTTATTGTTGGTAACAGTAAGGACACTTTAGTAGATTACATTTCTTACGGAAAGTATATGCTGGCTAATGGACATAGATTAAAAAAAAGCTCACAAATAATGAAATGTATATATGCTATTTTTAGCCATTGTATTCAACTTAATGCTTACAAGGTGTTGTGCTTCTTTAGAAAATGTCCTTACTGTCACTGTATGCATTTGTTTGAAAATGATCCACATATTGGGATAGACATGGCTTTGAAATTCAATTTGCATACTATTTGAGGACATGCTGTAACAGCATTGTGGATGGATTATTTTCAAAATGTATGTTTTTGTGTTAGATTGGTCTTATTCTATTAAAAAAAAAATACAATTAAGTGTTCAGCTTTTTTTTTAAATCCCTGGTTAGCTGCTTACAAAGCCAATAAACTGAAATTGAACAGAAATAACAAAACTTTGGGTTTCACACGCGCAAAAGAATCTGAGTTTTTTTCTTTTTGATGTCTCATTACAGGATCAGTATTACATAGCTGCCACAACATATTGATTGCTGCAAGTACAGTTTCACATTAGTGCTTCACTTCTGGAGTGCGTTTAGTGATGCTACTGTCAGTCAACAGTAGCCAGATTCATTCTCACTAAAACCAGCCAGAAAACAAACTCTAGGAAGCTGTTTCGCTCAAATACTTGGACTATGTTGTATGCTGTTTTTGTTGAATTAATTTACACAATCAAGGGAACAACGGCTCTTTCCAATTTTCTATCTTCTTTATGCTTGATTTGTGGTATTCTATACCACCTACATTGATGTTGCATGCATTCTTTCTATTGCACTTTATTGCATCACCTGTTGTCTTAAACAACATCTCAGAAAAACTAAGAGATTATACACCAAGATGAGATTTGTTATTATTACTAATGCAGGTGAAATAAATCTAACAATGAGGAGGTTGTTTGTGTTTACCGCAGTGCTAGAAGCAGAAAGTCATTAGAATTTGAGCTCCTTGTGTATCTTACCTGCATGTATCCAGAATAAGTTGGAAATATTTATTTCCTATATTATAAATCTCCTCATATTCTCTCAGTAACCACTTATTTTCTCCTGCATGTCCTCCATGTTGTGCTTCATATCATTTACCAATTTGATATTTATTTTTAAGCGTTTTTGGTTTCCCACTTTGTAACCACTTGTCTCATCAAAGAAAAAAAAAAATCTGTTTCTGGTAAAACAACAAAAACAACAATAAAGCACACATACAAGTGTGAAACCACGCTTATTTGTTCAGTCTTTGTTCTTTGAGTGGCTTGAATACATACACATTGTGTGAGATAAATGTATCAGCATTGCTAACAAGAACATTCCAGCAGATGGAAAGACAGAGGACAAAAATACAACAGCATTTTGCCATCAAACGCTTGTGTGTTAGCAGATGAGACGACTGAGCTGCAGTCCCAACCACTTTGTTTACTGAAACCAGGGCTCATAAATTCACTTGCATAATGTAGCGCGGGCACAAACATACACAGTATGCTTTGCACATCCTGTATTTCTTTAGGTGAAGTTTGTTTTCTTACCCATATCTCCCCATTTCTCTCCTTAATTTGGTCACCAGCCAGTAAGACCTGACTCACATGTGAGCCATCAGGTCCAAATGAACAAGTGAATTTTATTAAAGGGGTAATTGAATTTATTCATATTGGAAGTCGCAAATTTTCTGAAGTATTTGGTTGATTTCGAGGTAAATGGTCCGTATTTGTAGTCTTGAAGAAAAAAGTTTTGGACAGGCTCAAGATTTCGTGTAAATTCAGAGTGGCTCAAATATGTGGAAACAGCTTCTGAAGCACTTTGGTCCTTTTCACTCATTTTTTCAACTATTTCTGCCCCTTTTAAGAAAGAAAAACTCAGAAAATGATGTACAGTTTACGCGAATCCGCTTCTTCTATAAAGAGGCGGTTAGCGGGACAGGCTATTGTAGTTCAAAAGAAAAGGCATGTTTCCTACACGCAACGTGCCTATTTTTATCTCACAGACGTATTATACTATAAAATGTATTATTATTTATAAATATAAGTGGTTGTTCCAGTGTCAGTGTACTTACTGCTTAAATTGGTTTTCATAAAAGACAGCAATTGTGCATCTCAGTTCTGTTCCATTTGTCCTGTGATATCTTACTGATTCATCGATGTATTACAGGGGACACATACGGGCTATGCTGTGATCTATTGCTGTATTTTTTTATTTACTTTTCACAGAATCACGAATTCAATTTGGATTTCCCTCATAATTCCTTATCAGTGTACAGTATAAGTTGAAAAGCTGATTTAGTCTGCTATGCTTGTCCTAAATTGATAAATCCCCACATTTAATTATTAATAACCTCTAACAGGTAATTATGCTCCAATATGAATATGAATATGAAATGAATGCATCACAGAGGAAGGCACAGTGTTTATGTGCAGCTCTGCATTCTACTATCTCACACAGACGGCTGTGTTTTAGCTTCAAACCAATAGTGCAGGCTGAAACAGTGGCTGTCTCATAAACCAAAGATAAACAGCTCATGCTGAAATACACAACCATCAACCAGATCCCCTCTGGACTTGAGACAATCAAATATAGGTTGCACAGTGAGTACAAACAGCTAAGATGTTACCGCTGATAACATATATAAATATTTAAATTATATGTAAGTGATATATTCTTGTGCAGCGACATGGTAGCATACTGGTTCATGCCCGGTTACTACAATAAATTTCTTCATAGAGTTTGCATGTCCTCTTTGTGCTTATGTGGCTTTCCTTCAGGTGCCCAGGTTCCTCCTGCAGTCCAAAGACATGTGCATTAGGCCAACTGGCTGATCCAAATTACCCCAGGGAGTGAGTGTGAATGGTTGTGTGTGAGTGTTTGCCCTGTGATTGACTGGCAAGATATTCGGAGTGTACGTCAGCTTCAGAGAGAATTGGCTGAGATAAGCTCCTGCGTCCCTGTGACCCTAAGATGGTTAAGTGGTTTGGCAAATGAATGAATGAAATTACATGAATGACATTGTCTTGCATGTACAAGTTCGCATTGAAAAAGTCAAGTCCTCTTTAAAAAGCTACATCACGTCAATGACGGGGATCCAATTTATTGCCAACACAGCCTACAATTCTTGCACTCGTTAATCACACTGATCTCACACTAATCATGCACTGGAAGCTTACACAATCAAACTGATTGCAATAGCACACATAACTGCTCCAAGTGTGTGTGTGTGTGTGTGTGCGCTCACTGTTTACGTGTGTGTGTGTGTGTTCACTTTGAATGGATTAAATGCATAAGAAATAATTTCCCTTGTGGGATCAATAGAGTATATCAAAAAAAAAAAAAAAAAGCAAAGCTTCCTGCTTGTTTTTCTGAAGTCATGACCCACCTGAAAACTTCAATAAACTTGATGAAATATAGTACCGTATAGCATACTATAAACGGACAGGATACAGCATAAAGAGATAGGCCTTCCAACACTAATCCCGCAGCATTGATCTAGCTACAAAGCAGTAAGCTAAATCTTCCGCATTATTCGTGGCCATGGCCGTGTTTTAATGCATACCTCTGATTAAAATGGCAAACAAAAAAATTAAAAAAGACTGACAGTTAAAAAAGAGCAAATAGAAAAATCAAACAGTAATTACTTCCATCCCAATTCAGTTAACCAGTCTGTCTTGTCACACACAGTATTAATAGAGGGTGTGAAATTGAACATCAATAAATAGCCTAAACGAATAAAATACACAAGATAAACAAGAACAGTCGGAAAATACAAACATTTGACACGCCCAGAAATCCACCCTATGCACTAAAATGTAAAAAAACTTCCTTTCTCGCAATGTTAAAGACTTCTTTAAAAATTCGTGTATCCAGAATTTTATCTGAATCATCTCAAAAGTCTAATGGAGTCTTCCTTTTCCAATACCAATCCTCTTGTAGACCTCGCTAGAAAATCCACACTAAACTTTTTGCAGAATTCTGAAAACAAACACAAACCAAGGGTAAAATATGACATCCTTGGCAAAGGTAAACAACATAAACTTACTTAAAAATGCTATTTGGTTGCCAATGAACATGGGATTGTCCAGGTCACTGACAGTTGCGTCCCATGTAAATTATGATTGCAGTAAATTGCCTGTTTGAAAAGGCTGACATTTATGTTTCGTTTCACTCTCGTGAGAATACGACGTACATGCGTCACTTCCAAGAAGGTAAGATGCCAGTAATAATCAGAGTATACTGGTTTTAAACTAATAAATCAGATGTAAAAACTAATGAACTTTTGAACAAAATAAGATAAGCCATTTCTACTACTTATGCCTAGTCTAAATTATATTTACATACATCAGACAGGCTTCTGTTCGTTTACATGCACATTACCTGTACATATAACACACATGTAATGCACCCAATTCTGTGGAAGTCTCTTATCTCAATCTGACTCTCACGTCTCACTCTAAAGTCACGTCTCACGCCACTATTCACAGTACAATGTCAATGGCATTTTGATTTTTCCACAATGAGGGTTTTAATGATAATAGTGATTATTTTTGATGGGTATGGAACGGAGCCTGTAAGAGGATACAGAAAAAAGTATTAAATTGGTTTCTCATGTGCACGAGAAAGTATCTTATGCACATGGGAAACTGTCTGGTAAGCCTGAGAAAGTATAAGCTATGTATATTAATGAAAACATATGACTTATTGAGCTGTATTTCAACCTTAGACCCACCTATAAAGACCATAGTTATGTTATCGGGTGATCAGGTGACTGATCAAGGCTGTGTAACCCCTACAACAAAACAGACCACAAGACTTCAAGTGTCATTCAGAGATAACATAAGACTAAAAACAGAGCTGTCAGACCCTTGATGCAGTCCCACCTCCACCTTGAACTCTTTTGTCACACCGACAGCACACCTCACCACTGTCTTACATCTCTCATACATGTCCTGCACCACTCTAACATACTTCTCTGCTACTCCAGAGTTTCTCATGCAACACCACAGTTCCTCTTTCGGCACCCTGTCATATGCTTTCTCCAGATCCACAAAGGCACAATGCAGTTCCCTCTGACCTTCTCTGTACTTCTCTATTAACATCCGTGATGCTCTTTCTCAGCATGAAATCAAACTGTTGTTCACAAATGCTGACCTCTGCCCTTAGTCTAGCTTCCACTATTCTTTCCCATAACTTCATCGTATGGCTCATAAACTTTATCCCTCTACAGCTGCCGCAACTCTGCACATCTCCCTTGTTCTTAAAAATGGGCACCAGCACACTGCTCCTGGTACCCATTTATACTGCTGGGTGAACAGAGGCACACTTGTGGTTGAGACCTTGCCCAGGGTTCTTAGCACAGTGGTCTCAATGGGATTCGAACTCACAACCTTCCGATCATGAACGCAACACCCTAACCACTACACCACCGGCCCCACATCTGTGTGTGTATTCATATTTTATTTACATCTTGCGTATTTTTTTTTGAATTTTTAATTGTTATCATGAGTACTTATAGCATTGAATATATATTTATTGATATTATATACACATATACATACGGCCTTATGTACAATCAGTACGAAGAGGATTAAGTAAGTAATACACATATACATCCACGTATACGTCAGTCAAGGGAGTCGATCCTACTTCGCGGAATGTGCATAGCAAAATTAATAAATAGGCACCAGACTTAAAACGAGATCAATGATATACGTAACTTTTCCTGTCCATGTTACATAGTTTATCTTGCGCACCCACTGATCACTGATGTATTTTCATTTATTAACTATAAAAATACAGAATAGTTGAACATATCAAGCACTCTCAATGGGTATAGTGTAACTAATTACACAATTATTAGCTACAGCTATTATTAGTTAACAGAAGGCTATTCACTCTGTCCATGTCTCATACTGAATCTTTGAGTCCTACTAATAATTTGAGAATGCTGCTTCTTCAAGGAATTTTATTCTACACCTACCAGGCTTTAATGCATATTGACCTAATGCATTAAAAATGGGAAAAACTATTTTTTTTAATAAATATGCAGAAAATGTAACAGGTCAGTGTCACACATTTCAACACCAGTTTCATGAATAGACCCATATTTTTTCTCCTCTATGTCCCCTTACAGGCTCTGTAGTATGGACATAAACTATGCAAACAAGCTTTTAATCAGTTTGGGTTTAATTCCCCTCTCAGATAATTCAACCTGAAACCTCTTGTAGTGCTGAATGATTATCAGAGGCAGTGTATAAGTTGGAATTTTGGTGGTTGGTAATGCACTTGTACCTTAAAATGGATCACTGGTCACTGGACAGAAGAAATTACTGTTATCTGTAGTCCACATTGATGACAGACACCCATGACTGGCTAGTGTTGATTGACAGGTACAGTGAGTATGCCCCTCCCACTTGCCTTTTGCCTGAGAAACTGTTGGGATTTGAACTTGGTCCCTCAGTGTTGGGTGTATTTTCCTCCCGTTCAGTTTGACCTCGGTTACAGAGAGAAATCACTACAGTGTCATTTTCGGATTTCTCATTATAAAAAGGAGTCCAATTCGTAAACACTAAGGCTTACCTATGGTATATATTATATTATTATATATGATATATATTATATGTTTGTCACATTTTTTAGTTTTGTACTTTGTGTCAAACTTCAAAGTCCCCTACTCTTTTGATTAGATTTTCTACTAGCTACAGAAGAGGACATGTGTCATCTTTTTTTTTCTCAAAGAAATTTCTGTATTCTTGTTGTTGTAACCCATGCACTACTGAGTGTTGCATCCCATAAGAAGGAGACTCATACACACATTATTGCATTAAAAGAGGATTAAGGTTGTTGGTGAACAGACCTGAGTAAAGAGCCAGTAGAGTTTCATGTGCTTGTTCACAGCGTAGCTGCATTCCAGCAGGCGTGGACGCCCATTCACGTCCACCAGGCACTTGTTATCGTTATCATCAATGGTTGGGCTCATGCTGCCGACCCGTAACTGCCTCGAGCTGGTATAGTACACATTCTGAAATGGCATTACGAAGCATTTAATAAAACTCCAGCTTAGAGGCAGAAATATGGTACATACAAGAATAAAATGATTACACAAAGATATTACTTTATTGTTCAATGCAGAAGGCAAGAAATAAGCCAGCCATGTTTAAACATTTTTTTCAGAAAAACACTTAATATAAAGACTGAGACTTACAGTTAGAAGTTTATAAGTAAAGCAGCCCAGGATTAAAAAAGTAAATAAAACAAGAACCATTTTCGTTGTCGTCTTAATTTAGATAATATATACAGTGCTATAAAACGTCTTATATATTAATTATAAACAATGAAGACCTGTTCGAGAAAACCTTACAAAACACATCCTGGAATTAACAGCAAATTCCAGCAATTTTCTTTCTGATGCATTTGAACAATTATATCCACAGACAGCTCTGTGTAAGAGAAAATGTAATCCTCCATCAGTTGTTGTGTTTTGATTAGTAATGCATGTGTTTCATTCTGCTAAACTGATAATGCTATAACCCACGGCTCTGGTGAAAAATGAGGCATGTTTTTTAACAATTTCTGGGACTGTTTTTACAGACACCTATTATAATTGTGAGAGGGGGAAAATTGTCAAGTTAGATTAGTCTTTAGCCTCGATTAGATAAAACAAATCCATTTTTAGCAATTATGACCATGAGCTATATATTGTGTATAGAATTAGATCCTGTGACAGTTGCCACACTGTCCTGGCATCATACCTTTGTAAGGAAAACATGCACAACAAATAATGCCATCATGATATTTCGTGAACCAAGAATTAACAAGGTCTATCTGCCATTTGAATGGAATTGCAGATAGACCTTGTTCATTCTGTTAACGATTTTGTCATCATCAGGTTACGGACTGTACTGAAATAAACTCACCATGAGGCTTACTGTAAAAAAAAAAAAACAGAAAAGAATGTAAAAAAGAAATGTTGAAACAGATACTGATTCTGCTACAATATTTATGAGCAGTGTTTGGGATCCAGGCATCAAAGACACAAAAGTAGGCTATACTTCAGGGGTCTCCAATCTTATTCATAAAGGGCCGGTGTGAGTGCAGGTTTTCACTTCAACCAAACAGTAGCCACACCTTCCATCTGTTTCAACCAATCACTGATCATCAAAAGAAAAGGAAAAAAAGAAACTAGATTGGACATTACTGTTTCCATTCTGAAGTGGGGCCATCTTGGTGAGATGACCTTGCTTTAAGTCTTAAGTCAAAAAAAGAGACTTGAAAAAGAACTATTGCTCTGACTTTTGCCAAGAAGAGGCTACATAGACGTCAGGGTGTTTCTGCCCTGTGATGGCCTTTCAAGCTGTCCAGGATGTACTCTGCCCTCGCCCAGAGTCGGCCAAGATGGGCACCAGCCTCCCCACGACACTAATTAGGATTAAGTGGTTCAGAAAATTAAGAAATCAATGTTCTTTTGTACACATTGGCTTTAGACAGTTATTTCTTCTTTCTAAGACAGAAAACAACAGAAATATGTCCAGCAAGTACAAAAGACAAACTAAGAGAAAAGTATTTACTGTTTACAGCACATTCACCAGACAAAGAAGTCTTTTCATCCTTCTGGCATGTACAGAAAATAATACAGGGCAAAGGACCAAAACAGAATGAAATGCACTAAAAAACAAGTCTGCACAGTGATGTGCTTCATTTTCTTTGCAGGAAAATGGGTGGCACTCAGTGAGGGAAATCTGGAAAACATATCCACTAACAGAACGCATCGAGGTTAAGGACATTATACTGTGCCTTCCATTATTATTGAAAATGTAATACTGTATATGTTTTTTTCAATCTCAAAATCAAAAAAAAAAAATCTAATCTTAAAAAAAAAAAAAAAAAAAAAAAAAAATATATATATATATATATATATATATATATATATATATATATATATATATATATACACATACATACATACACACACACACACACACACACACACACACACACACACACACATATATATATATATATATATATATATATATAGCCCAGCCGTGTCTCTGACATATCTGTGGTGAGAGTATGTAAAAAGAACCATCGCTGATTTTTGAAAAGAGTAGGTCACTGGATTGCGATCAGCGTGTACCTCGCCCTCGGCCAGATTTGCAGAACATGGGCGCCAGCCTTCCCGTGGCCCTAATTTGGATTAAGCGGTTCAGTAAATAAATTTATAAATAAAAGGGTTGTGAGGAGCAAAGTTGATTATTGAAACCTCAGACCCCACAAGCTAGTACAATTATTACCTACCTGCTGGTATATCTACAAAACAGAATGTTCTGTGTTAGCTAACTGATAACATACCACATTAGCTTTTCCTCATTTTCTTACATCAGCTCTTTGCTTGACTGTGATGGAATTCTCACATAAAATCAATCTTTATGCATTAAATCTATCAGCAGTCCCCCACTTTCAAATCTTCATTCACAATCTAAATGTACAAACCCCAATGATTATGATAATGATGATAAAATATAGTAAGCGCCAAGGTTAAGGTTCTGTAATAAATAATTCCTTCATGGTCACTAGTGCCTGTAATGGCGGTAACCCCCAAACTTGGTGGTGGACACCTACAGTGAAGGGGGCCATCTGGCTGAAAAATGAAGCCTATAAGGTCTTATTGGCCAGTGGGACTCCCGAGGCAGCAGACAGGTCAAAAGTGCTGCAGCTCTAGCTGTCGCTGATGCAAAATGTCTGGCATGGGAGGAGTTTGGTGATAGCCTGGAAAGCGACTATCGGTTGGCCTTGAAAAGGTTTTGGACCTTAATCTGATGCCTCAGGAGGGGAAAACAGTTCTCCACAAATACTGTTTACAGTGGAATTGGGGAGCTGCACACCTCAATTGGGGATGTTGTTGGGAGGTAGAAGGAATACTTCGAGGACCTTCTCAATCCCACCAACACGCCATCCATGGAGGAGGAAGACCTTGACGGTTTGGGTGGGGGTCCACCCATCACTGGAGCTGAGGTTGCCAAGGTAGTCAAAAAGCTCCTTGGTGGTCGGGCTCCGGGGATGGATGAGATCCACCCTGAATATCTCAGGGCTCTGGATGTAGTAAGATTGTCTTGGTTGACACGTCTCTGCAAACATTGCATGGTCATTGGGGACTGTACCTCTGGATTGGCAAATTGGGAGTGGTACAACCACACTCCTCAGTCTACACGGGAAAGTCTTTGCAGGAGTACTATCCAACGGATGGTTGAAGCTCAGATTCAGGAGGAACAATGTGGTTTTCGTTCTGGCCGCGGCACACTCGACCAACTCTATATGCTCTACAGGATACTGGAGGGGGCACGGGAGTTTGTCCAATCTGTCCACATGTCTTTTGTGGATTTAAAGAAGGCTTTCACCCTTGTCCCTCTGGCTATCTTGTGGGGTGTACGCCGAAAATATGGTGTACTGGAGTCGTTGCTATAGGCCATTCAGTCTCTGTATCACCAGAACCAGGGCTTGGTCCACATTGGTAAGGTTTCCAGTGAGGGTTGGAGTCCACCAAGGAAGTCCTTTTTCACTGAAGTTCTGCCCCAAGTTGAGGAGTTCTAGAATCTCGGGATCTGATTCACAAGTGAGGGATGGATGGAGATCGACAGGCGGATCGCTGAAACGTCTGTTGTAAAACGTAGCTTTTACTGGTCTGTTGTAGTAAAAAGTGAGCTGAGCCACAAGTAAAACTCTCAATTTACCAGTCGATCTATGTTCCAACCCTCACTTATGGTCACGATCTTTGGGTAGTGAACAAAAGTACAAGATTGTGGAGACAAGTGGCTGAAATGAACTTCCTTCACAGGATGGCAGGGCTCTCCTTTAGAGATAGGCTGAGAAGCTCAGCCATCTGGGAGGAGCTCGGAGTATAACTGCTGCTCCTAAGCATTGAGAGGAACCAGTTGAGGTGGCCTCAAGCACCTGGCTAGAATGTCTCCTGAATGCCTTCCTTGTGTGGTATTTCAGGCATATCCAACAGGTAAGAAATGGTGGAGTCCAGTCAGAACACACTGGAGGGATTATGTCTCTCGTCTGGACTGGGAACACCTCGGAGTCCCTCTGGAAGAGCTGAAAGAAGTGGCTAGGGAAAGGAACGTCTGGACCTCGTTGCTTAGGCTGCTGCCAATGTGAGCTGACCCTGGATTAAGCAGAGGAAGATGATGATAAATCCTTCACCACTCAATGGTCTGCTTGGGATATTTTTTTCAGCAAATTATTAACTAAACTTAAGAATGAATAGATATGTTCATGCAGTCTACGAGTCTGTTTCATTTGGCGCTTTGACATTAAGCAAATGTTTCACCTCAGCAGAATGGCTGCAGTATAACACCTTAGCCTCAGTGTCACCTCTATCAAGTGTATTTAAGAAACTTTTCAACTAAGGAACAAAATTCTAATGGCCTTTTACAACCTCACACTAAATGTTATTAGTGGCCTATATCAGTATCATAGTGGAGAGAGTGAGAGATGTGTGTGTGAGACAGAAAGACAGAGAGAAAGACAGAGAGAGATTTGTTCTTTAAAACTACTTTAGTGCAACAAAAGCAAAGATACTAAACATTATTTATAAAAGATGACAGATTTTTTTTTTTATATTCCAGCACACAAAGGTATTTTAGATTCGATTCACATAAATTATTATCTTCAAACATTTCAGCCACATGACTATAATGTAGAACAGTGGTTCTTAACCTTGTTGGAGGTCCCGAACCCCACCAGTTTCATATGCACATTCACTGTACCCTTCATCAGTGAAAAATAAAAATATGATTTTTTACAATTTCAAGACATAGGTACTGTTGTGTTCTTGTATTCCCCATCTCCATGCAGTTTCACGAAGTGTTCCTTTAGTTTTGCTGGTGCAAGACTAGAGATGCTCAACTTGGCATTGCAAATCATTCAGATAGGACGCTGAGTCCCATCACGTTCCGTGATGCATGTGAATCCATGTAGTACATATTCGTCCGACCACTTTGTTTTTTTGCTCGACATAGTTAGTATGGATTAAAATATTCCGAAAAAATCTCACGACTTCACACATTGACTACTGAGCGCACTAAATTCCCAGCAGCACTGATTGGCCAAGCAATGTAATGCGATCATCTGCAGCCAATGATGACCAAGCGGGGCGTGTCATCACTAATCGACATGATGAGTCGGGTGTGTCTTGACCTCCATGGCAGAGGCTCCGCCGAACCCCTGAGACTGACTCACCGAACCCCTAGGGTTCGATCGAACCCATGTTAGGAACCACTGATGTAGAAATATTAAATTTAACAAACAAACAAACCAAAAATTTAACCAAGTTCATCTTAATAAAACTTTTTATAATTAGAAAACTTGCTCTAGACCAATGTTTGTGCAAACAGCAGTTTCTCATCCTTTACAGAACATAGACAATCAGTTACAAACAAACCTTCTCAAAAATACACTAAGTCTTACATCAAAATATAATAACTAAAATAAACCATCAACCTGCTCTTTATCATTCTGATTAAAACTGTTTTTACATCACATTCCTCCATTTTCCTTTTTCTGTTTAGGTAAATTGCCATTTTTGCTTGACCCAACAAAAAGTTTCGGAGCTGACACTTGGTCTTCTGTTTTTGTTTATACCTAACGCCCAGAACAAACATGTGCTTCGTAAGAACCACTCCATACATACAAAACAACCTCTTTAACTACATAAACAGAAACTGCAGCCTCCTTCAGTCCAGGAAACAGTTGAACACTGTTTCTCTGAGGGAAGAAAATGGACACCTTTCATCAACACTTTGATTTAAAATAGACACCAAACCATTTAGCAACAGCCTACATAAAACTCTCCACTGTAAGTCTCCAGCCCATTTTGTTAATGGTGGTATGCTCTCCATGAAAGAGCCAGTCCTGGTTTTAAACCCAGGTGGACTCTCCATAGTGTGTCAGTCCAACATTTTAGCTTAACTGTATTAATCGCTTTTACTAGGAGTTTGTATATTTGGTGCAGTGGTGGTCTAGTGGTATTGGGCGCTGGATTGCTGATCCACTCTCCACAAGGTTGTCACTGTCTCCTCCAGTGCAGCTAACTGGGTTGTCAAAGGCAAGCCATGCCTCTCACCGTCTATGGTGAGAGGCATGTAAAACAACCATTGCTGACTTTCGTAAAGAGTAGGCTGCAAAGCCGTCAACGTGTTTCTGTCCCTTGTTAAAAAGGTTGTGTCAGGAAGGGCATCCGATGTAAAAACCTCTGCCATCACTTTTTCGATCCTGTCAAGCTCTGCTCTGATTTTTAAAATGTGACCCACTATCACATCTTCCCTATCAACAGAAATTCTCAAGAAAATACATCTCCAACTCCCCTACTATTGCTACTTTTATGACTAAAATGAACCTGTCTATTCCATTCCCTCTTCCAATCCCCATCATTGTCCAAAGTGTTGTGTACTCCTGGAGAAAAATAACATTCAGGCTTTTTTTTAATCAAACATTAATAAAACTAAAAATAGAGGCTCTTTTTATATATTGTCTGCCTCCATTTACATGTCAAATGCCAATTTTAAAAGTGCCTATGTTAAGAAATACAGGTAGGAACAGAATAATGAAAATAAAAATAGGTAGCGATATTAACAAATAATAATCAGACTGAGTAATCTTCAGTAAGTTGATTTTTGTGCTGAAGCACTATTTTTTCCGGTCAAAAATCATCTTGATCTGTAAAACCTGACTGTATAGGCTCGCCTGGCTTTCTCATACAGTGCAAAATTTTTTGGCTCCTGACAAATTTCTAACATTTTTTGCACATTTGTCACTGTGATTCATTTCACATCAAGCAAACCTAAATATTTTACAAAGATAAAACACAAATGAACACATAATGCAGTTTTCAGTGCCAATTGCATTTATTAAGGGAGGAAAAAACCCATCTGAACCTACAAGGGCTCATGTGAATAATTAATTGCCCCTAAACCTAATAGCTGGTTGAGCTGCCTTTTGCAGCAATAACTAAGAGGCAATGAGCCTTCCATATCACTGTGATGGGATCCAACTCTTCAGAATTGTTTAAAATCAACCAGATTGGATGGTTTTTGGGCATGAACAGCCTTTTTAAGGTCATGCCACAGCATTTCAATAGGGTTCAGGTCGGGACTTTCACTAGACCACTCCAAAACCCTCATTTTGTTCTTTTTCCATTCAGAAGTGCACTTGCTGGTGTGCTTCGGATCATTGTCTTGAGCAGAACCCAGGTGCCCTTTAGCTTGAGGTCTCAAACTGATGGACGAACATTCTTCGCCAGGATTTCTTGGTAGCGAGCAGAATTAATGATTACATCAATTATGACAAGTCGCCCAGGTCCTGAAGCAGCAAAGCAGGCCCAGATCATCACACTTCCACCACCATGTTTCACTGTTGGCACAATGTTCTTTTTATCAAATGCAGTATTCCTTTTGCGCCAGATATAACGAGATGCATTTCTCCCAAAAAGTTCAACTTCAGTTTCATCAGTCAAGAGGACATTTTCCCAAAAGCTTTGGAGAAGATCAAGATGATTCTTGGCAAAAGTGAGTCGAGCCTTGATATTCTTTTTGTCAACAGTGGCAGAATTCTTCCATGGATGCCATTTTTGTCTCATGTCTTTCTGATGGTGGATCATAAACATTGACATTAACTGAAGAAAGTGAGGCTTGTAGTTGTTTAGAAGTGGTTTTTGGATCTTTTGTGACTTTTCTGGTTAGTCTGCGCCGTGCTCTTGGAGTAATTTTGGTAGTTCGGCCACTCCTGGGAAGGGTCACCACTATGCCATGCCTTCTTCCATTCATGGATAATGACTCTGACAGTGATCTGCTGGAGTCTCAAAGATTTACCAATGACTTTGATTTTTTTCCAGACTGAGACATCTCTATAATCTTATTTCTTGTTTGGTTTGACGCTCACTGGATCATGGCATTATGTGTGTTCAGTATGGCCTACCTCACCTTGTTAGACAGGTTTTATGTTAGGGATCTCCTGATTGAAAATGTCTGGCAGCAATCAGGCCTGGGTGTGGCCATGAAATTGAACTGATAATAATCCCAATAAATGGATTTATCCCAATTATCTCACCTTTTAACAAGGGGGTAATTACATTTTCACAGAGGTTCATGTAGGTTTGGATAGGATTTTTATCTTAACAAATAAAATCACAACAGGAAAGCTTCATTTTTTAAAAAAAATACAATCGGCCCTCTACTTACGAAATTAATCTGTTCCAGAGCCTTTTTTGTATCCTGGAGTTGTCATAAGTAGAGGCGCATTTTACATGTAAAATGCGTGATTCGTTCCAAGGCTCCCAAGACTACCCCATAAACCCTTTAAAAATGATAAAAGTACACCAATTTTGTATGAAATATGTATGAAATGTATGTTAAAAGTAAAAGAAAATTATTTATTAAACCATTTAAACATTTTATTAACATATTTATTAATTAATCCATTATTCAACATTTTTTATTAACGCACATAGACACACACAATGCTGTCTCTCTCTCTCTCTCTCTCTCTCTCTCTCTCTCTCTACCTCTCTCTGTGTCGCTCGCTCTCTCTCTCACACACACACACACACACACACACACACACACACACACACACACATACACACAAACAAAAAAACCTCTCTCTCTCTGGTGTGTTTTGCCGAATACGGGCTCCGCCCACATGTGGCTCGCAGCTGACGGCGCATTTGTATTTAAATGTTTAAATGGACGGGATGTTGTATTTAAAGCGGAATTACAGTACCTGTTTATTAACATTAGTATTATTTTATTAACTTGCTTCCTTGTGAGATCGGAGGTCTTGTCCCACGGAGCACTCTGTTTTCATGCCTCCTTCTGCTTCAATATCATTCCGAAATAATCGCCTCCGTCACTGTTTTTCCGTTTTTCTGTATTTTCTGGGTCCATGATGGATAACGAAACATAACACTGCAATGATCAATCTCAAAAAAACCTCATGAGCTAACATTCCTGTTCAACTCTCCTTCACACGTGTGACAGACAGGAAGTATGGGTACAGTCCAGCTGCCTCCTGGCCAATGGGAGGCCAGCGGGACGGGATGTTGGGAGATAGCCAATGAGAGCAACTCGTGCATTGTTTGAATTTGTGAATGGCGCGTTTGGATTTTTGAATGGCGTCTTTGGCGCTTTTCGTAAAAAGAGGTTGTTTTCGTAAAAAGAGGACGAAAATTTAGGAAAATGTTTTTCGTAACCTGGATTTTTCGTATTCAGAGGCTTTTGTAAGTAGAGGGCCAAATGTACTTGGGTTATCGACTGTACTTGGGTTATCTTTATGTGATGTTTAAATTTATTTGATGATCTGAAAAAGATAAGTGTGACAAAGGTGCAAAAAAGTAAAAGAAAAAAAAAAGTGTATAAAATACTCTTGCACAGCACTGTATATAAATGGACAGAGTCTAAAAACAGGAAGTCAGGAATAAAGAATTTTTTATTCTCGGCATATTATATATGGTTCTCAATGTCTGTTTTCTGTGTTACTCACATCACTGTCACACAAGCCACCCTGTCCCGGACACAAAGAGGTTTCTTCATCCTTTGAGGTTTTTTCACTTTACTGCTGCTGTTTAACAAATTATCAATTATTACATCCTTCTCACCATCTTTCTCCAAACCTGACTCTGCTACTCTGGCTGCTATCTGCCCCACCCATCTCCATAATTTCATCATTTGAATTATCTGCATATCGTTCACCCTCCACCTGTGTGTCTGTGATTGTTACCTGTGTGCCCACCACGCTGTCTGCAACGTATTGCATATTGTCTGTCCGTGTCTCCGGGCTGTGAATGCTTGCTGGCTTACCCGGCAATACAGCCGCCAGCTCCACTCCCTGCTCCACCGGAGGAAGGGAAACTGACACCCCCCCCCAATAGCAGCTGTTTGCTTTGTTTCATTTCCCTCCATGAAAGGCTGGATGAGATGTCCCTCCATCCCACATCTAAAAACAGTTCATAATCCCCAATGTCACATGTACCATGTAAACAAAATTACCTAGTTTGAATTTCAGTGCAAAATTTAGATCTTCTGGACTTTTTAAGAACATCGACACCTGACGCCTGACACCTGACATCTGATGGAAATGACATGTTTCACATGAGGAGACTTGCAATTCAGAAAAATCTATTTGATTGTAAATAGGAGCTGATCTAAAAGGATATAAAAGGAGTGACAGTGGAAATAGGGATACTCCTAGCAGGCCTGAAAAAAGAGAGAACGGCGGTGAAAGTTCCCTGAATCAAAATCTCACTCTCTACAACCTAGTACACTTTGTCCACACTATATAGGAAGATCACCACTGCACTGTTCATCATAGAGGCTGACATCACGCTGTTGAACCCGACCAGGCCAGCTACAGCCAGATTGTACTCCTCCATCATGCAGCTGACTGTCTGGACCATTTTTATGGTGTGCCGGCAAGTCACCAGCCCGGAGCCAACAGAAATTTTTGGCATGTTGAGCACATGTGCTCACCTCCACATATAAAGCAACCATACTTCCAATAAAAAACTAAGAGAAAGATAAGATAAAACTGATACATTACAGAGAAAAAGGAAACATAAAATAAAGAATAAAGATAAAAAGAGAACCTCTGCAAAAAAAAAAAAAACAAAAAAAACACACTCTCACACATTCCCAGCATGCATAAAGAGAGAGAGAGAGAGAGAGAGAGAGAGAGTGGAGGTGATGTGGTTTGGATAAAAAAACACTATGTCAGTATAAAGTCTACACTAATTGAAACTAATATTAAAAGATGCATCATTCATAATTTAATATTCATGTCTACTCATGTTTATTTGTAAATATGATTTCTCTGGACATGTTGCTATTTCTCTGTGTATTTTTGCTGATGCATAACCAAACAGCATTATATATTCAGGCAGAACTATGGGGGAGAGAGAGCTGGGAAAGAGCTATGGGAAAATAATGAGTCAGGGTTTATGGATTTATTATTAGACAGGGTTTCACTTTTTTAATAGAGCGTCTCTCTGTGAGACAAAGCATTCACCCGTGATACGGTAGTGACTCACAGAAATGCAAGCACAGCATAATGCAGAGAGAAATAGCTGTTCCATCTTCACACCAAATACAACGGTGGAAAAGTTCCAGATGACGTGTAATGAAAGATTTTCCCATAAAAGTAACAACATGATTGTGCTGAGCCATTTCTTTTATTGCTGGCCAAAGTAAGGCCTCGCTGACTGTAGATTAATTAAAGGGCGAGAAAGAGATTCCCATTTAATAATTTTGGAAAGTAATGCACTTTCAAAAGACAGTTGCAAATGATAAAGGGTTTGCTTAAAGGCCATTATTGTTATTGTTGTTATAATAATAATAATAATAATAATAAAATAAAAATAATTACATTGAGTGTAAGGTACTTCTTACCACACTGCATGGGTAATGTAACAAATTATCCCCAATTTTATTTACCTATGTGCTTGTCTTACCACATGCTTTATTGTATACAATACTATAAAATGTGTTTGGGGTTTGACCTTTCAAGGTGACTCTGTACATTTAATTGTGTCGTTGAATGATATTCCACATTCCTTTGTAAAGGCATGACTATTAGCAGTGATTTTGTGAATCATCCCCAAAATTTTGTTACGTTACTCTGACCCTGGCCTTTGAACTCGATATTCCAAAATCTTTGGGACTCAGACAGAGTAATTACAGTACAAAGTTTGGCAAAAAATAATTGAAATGAAAAACTGACAAACAAACTCAGAGAGACAGCTGGACAAATACTGGTGATTACTGCCAGAACTCTTGTTTTTTGTTAGTATTTATAGAGCAGCATATCTCCAGTTATTTTAACTTTTCCTGTGTGGTTCTGTAAATGCTCTCTGACACCTACGGCTCATTTCCTTATAAAACTATACACTGTACCTCAGACTACTATTTTTGAAGAAAAGGATCATCACAGTAACAGTAAATGCTGCCTTTTGGTTTATTTATTCTTGTTTACTGCTTTAAAATATAAAAAGAATTAAATTTCCAATTTATTATACATCTTTGCATGTCCCAAAAAACATCTTGACTACTATATCCATTCATTCATTCATTCATTCATTCATTTTCTGAACCGCTTAATGTTAATTAAGGTCGCTGGGAGGCTGGCGCCCAGCTCAGCTGACTCCGGGTGAGAGTGGGGTACATCCTGGACAGCTCGCCAGGCCATTGCAGTGCCAACACTCACACAACCATTCATACTCCCACTCATACCTAGGAGTGATTTGGAACAGCCAAATAACCTACTGTGCATGTTTTCAAGTGTGGATTGAAACTTGAGTACGCGAAGGGACCCATGCAAGCACTGGGGTGGGGTGGGGGGTGGGGGGCAAAGTCCACACAGAAATGCCACAGTTGGGAAACAAACCCAGGTCCTTCTTGCTGTGAGGCACATGTGATGACCAATACATATTGTGCTGCCTGGAACAATTAGGCCTGTTATTGATTATTAATTTATCATAATAATAAATAAGTACAGAAGTTAGTGTTTTTTTCTTAAATAGAATGAAGAAATTTCTGTTTGGTGAATGAACTGCATTTTTAGCAGGTGCTTTTTTAATTTGCACTCTTACTGCTTCAGGCTTGACACCATAGATTCTCAGTTGAGAAGCAAACACTTTGTTTCATTCATTTTCTGAGCCTTTTAATAACCCCATTTTACTGGAGCGCCGCAGACTCGCGGAAGCAAAAATGCCATCATCCTCCAAAGTTCCTTAGTCGTTTCTTCAAATTTTCTCCAAAGTTTTTGCAAACGTTCCATCATTTCCACGAATGTTCCATGAGCGTTCCTTTTATTCCGCAAGTATTCCGTGACCGTTCCGTGAGCATTCCTCATTCTTCCAGGTGTCAAAAGCAGCCACGGAACGTTGGCGTTCATCTCCGGATCCCCACAGAATACTCATGGAAGGTGCAGAAAACATATGGAACAATTGAGAAACACTGTGTAATTTCCGTAGATAGTACGCGGAACGTTTGTGGAACGATGATGGAACATTTGCGGAAAGGTCGCGGAAAGCACGGAAGACTTTCAGAACACTCACGGAAGTCACTTCCAATATAAATAAAGGTGTACAAGACAAAGAGCCATTCATTTCGAGCGGCGCCACGATGCTGAAAGCCAAGAGAAAGACTTCACCAAGAGGCCTTGGTCACCAACGCAGGAAACCCAACCTCAAGAGCCATCCCAGGAAGCTGAGATCGACGCCGAGGTGGATGTCGCTTCCGCCAATATTGCCGCTGAGAAAAAGGCACGAGTCTACATAAAACTGACCGACAACAAGGAGCAGGCCATGGTCGAGTTCATCCAGCCAAACGAGTGCCTTTACAATAAGAAACTCTGCTCCTGGACAAACAAGGCACTCAAGGCCAAGCTGTGGTCTGAGCAGGGCGTGTGCATGGGGAAGACCAATGAGGAGCTTAAGCAGGGGTTCCATAGTGTGCGCACGAGGCTCAGAAAGCTTAGACGGTGGAAGTCGGAGCAGGCTGATCTCAACATGTTGCAGGAAACGGATCTACGACAGCTTCAGCTTCCTCTGCCCACACATAGTCAAGGTACAGCGGAGGAACCTGGTCTCTTTGAAGGCAAAGGTTGCTGCTGTAAATGGCTCCGGCGGCTCCACACCCACCACCGCTGGAAAACCTCCACTGCCATCAATGTCGGCGGGGTCACAGAACAGTGGACATAATAACCTGGCAGAATAGGCAACACCCGTGAGCCCCCTCGACGCAACGCCTGCCACCGAGGCATCCAGGTCCGCCTCAGAAAGGTCTGGAGCTACAATGTCCAGCCATGACGACAGAGCGGACTGGATTCTTGAAGTAGCCAAACAGCTGGTGAATCAGAGAAAGGAGGTTCGGACGGCTGATGAGTCAGACAGGGTGAGTTTCACCAGTTGGGCGGCAGCTGTGCTGTAAAATCTATCGAAGCCGTTGTACAGGCATGCAAAATTAAAAGTACAAGAACTGCTGAACGACTGCCTGGACAGAGAAGAACCCTTGGAGATGCAGCCACAGCAGGAACAATCAGCTCTTACGCAGCAGCGGTTGCAGCAGCTCTAGCCTCCTCCGCAGCAGAAACACCAGCAGCAGCTTCGACCACCACCACCTTTGCATCAACAGTGGCATCAGAAGCACTACTGGCCGCCCCCGCTGATGCCGTGGACCACGCAGCTGCCAGGTTCATTCGTACCTGTTTAGGGACCTCATGACGCGAGGTGGGCACCACCACCGTGCCCACAACAATCAACGTCGTCTGCAGGAGGGCATCAACCAGAACACAGCAGACCAGTCAGTTGCCCTTTGGTTACATACACGTCGACGCCTGTAACCACCCCTGCAGCTAGGGACACGAGTGGAAGTGAGCCCAGCATGATCAACCTGTCCTGTGTGCTCAGGCACTGATGTGATGATTTAGAGAACTCCACCCGTGAGACTTTTTTTTTTTCCTTGATTTCAATTTAGTAAATTATTTCCAGTTCATGCACTTTGCTTTTTCTGTTTTCCTGTTTCTGTCATAAAGTTTGAAAGTTATAATTACTGTGGTTTGGACTTGTATGCATGGTTTTTAGTCTGTAATGATTTATTGAGGTACAAATAAAAGGACCATATTGACATGACTGATATTAAACAAATTAACATATGTTAAATTTTAAATTTATAGTGCATTATAGACATATTGTAAATGATAAACATATTGTAAATTACAAACATGTTAAATTTTAAATTTATTGTACATTATAAACATATATTGTAAATTATTAACTTATTGTAAATTACAAACATATGTTAAATTTTAAATTTATTGTATATTATAAACAGCTTCCTTGGTCGAATCCGCGTACTTATAGGCGGATACCGGAGCAAATCCTTCGATCTTTGCTGATTTTTCCTCGTTGAAACGTGGTTACTCTGGGTATTCCTCAGTCGTTCCTCAGTCATTCCTTAGTCTTTCTGTGTTGAACATGAACGTTCTGCCTTCATTCCACCTGTTCCACAATCATTCTGTTGCTCTTCCTTCTAAAATGGCATACTGCCATAGTCGTTCCTTGAGTGTTCCATGCTTTCCGTGAACGTTCCGTGAATTGTCCGAAAGTCTTTCTTTGCAATTCTGGTTCCGAAGGTAATCCAAGTGCTTTTACGCATGTATTCCGACATTGTACCACGGTCTTTCCTTGTCTTTTCTGCACATTCCGTGAACATTCCGAAGGTATTCCGAAGGTACAATTTTCCGTAGGTATTTGACTCATTTTTCGTGTAAAAATGCTGAAGCTCCTGCGTAGAGTGCGTTCTGCGCCTTTCCGCCATGATCATTGCATTCCACGCCCCAGTAAAATGGGGGCATAATCCTCATCAGGGTCAAGGGGAAGCTGGTGCCAATCTCAGGATGAGGGCAGAGTACACTCTGAACAGCTCACTAAGCTGTGGCAGGGCATAAAGACATAGAGCAATCCAATGGCTTACTCTTTACAAATGACAGCAATGGTTCTTTTACATGCCTCTCACCACAGACAATGAGTGACATGGCTAGACTTTGAGAAACCAGTTAGCTGCACTGAGGAAACAGCAGTGAAAACTTATACCCCCATTTCACTGGAGGACAGCAGACTTACGGAAGCAAAAATGTTGTCATCTGCAAACGTTCTGCAAATATTCCCTCATCTTCCGTGTCATTCCGTGTGATTCCATAGTTATTCCTCAAGTCTTCCTCCACTTCCGTATGCTTCTGGCAGCCCAAAATATTCCATGAACATGTTCAAAAGCACGTTCATTGAAAAAAATTCCGTGAGTGTTCCGTAGGGTCACTTTGGCATACTTTACCGTACCTGTTCCGCACGTGCTGTGAACGTTCCGAGAGTGTAAGAATTTCCACTTTTCCATAGGATTCTCACCTGTTTTTTGTGTAAAAATGCCGAAGCTCTTCCGTAGACTGCATTCTACGCCTTTTCGCTACGATCCTTGCATGCCGTAGTCCAGTGAAATGGGGGTATAGAGTGGACCTTGAAACCCCGAAATTTTAATCAGTAAGCCAGCACACTACTCTGGGCCACTGCTGCCAACTAAAAGCTTGTATCAAAAAAAAAAATCATTGCATAATGGATTTGATAATGACTTTACACATCGCTTTAACTTGGACACCAATGTGGATTAAAAATGCATTTTAAATTTTTTCCATAAACACCATATTAATAAATATGTGGTAATTTCAGGGGGAAAAGGTTCAACAAGGTTTTTCAAGGTTTTCATTTATAATTTCAATCCCCAAGTGGCCGCAGATGGTAAAGGTGGGGCGCTGGGTGTCCTACACCATCATCCGCAGCACTGAAGTCCCACAAGAATGTGTGATGAGCTCCGCTGCTGTAAACTCTCTACATCTCCGACTGTGTATCCACTCACAGCTTCAAATCCATCATCAAGTTTGCTGATGACACATTAGTGCTCTGCCTCATCTTCCCTCTATGATAAAATGGCCTACAAGAAAGAGGTGGAAAACCTGGAAATATGGTTCCAGGATAACCTCCTCCAGCTGAACGTCAGCAAAATACAGGAAATGGGGATGGACTTCAGAAGAAAGCAGCAGTCCTACTGCCATCTCTCCATCGATGATGCTCCAGTGGAGAAGGTGAGCAGCCTCAAGTACCTTGGAGATCATCTTGCTGACAGTCTTACCTGACCCACCCTTATCCACACTCAAGTTACAAAGGCAAGACAGCGGATGTACCACCTGAGGCAGCTGAGGAGGGTCCAGGACTCTTCTGAGATCCTCAAAACCTTCTATAAGGCCATGGTCGAGAGCATCATGTCCCTAATGATCACAGCATGGCTTGGCAACAGTACCGTACAAGACTGAATAGCGAGAGAGTGATTAAGGTAGCAAAGCAGTAAATCAGATCTGATCTGCCCTCCTGCAGAACATCTACACCAGGCGCTGCCAAAGTAGAGCCATCACGGTCATTAGGGACATTTCCCACCCCAATAACTTTCTGTTTCTGCTGTTGAACACAGGTAAATGGCTTTGCATTCTGACAACAAGGACTGAGGGACTCAGGAGAAGCTTTTACCTGCGGAGTATAAGGCTCCTCAACCATATTAACTCCTGACACTTTGCACTACGTCTCATGCTGTAGTGCACATCTTATTGTTTGCAATGCACACTGTCACTTCAGTGTCATAACTGCACACGGTCACTTTTCATATGTCGCAACTGTCACTTTCTGCTTTTTTGATTTTCATATACTGTATTAATCCCACAAGGGAAATTATTTCTTCTGCGTTTAACCCATCCAACATGAACACACACACACACACACACACACACACACACACACACACACACACACACACACACACACACACACGTAAACAGTGAGCACACACACACTCGGAGCAGTGGGCTGCCACACACATTTGGGCAACCGGAGAGCAGTTGGGGTTTAGGTGCCTTGCTCAAGCGCACTTCAGCCATTTATGTGGAGGAAGGGAAGGTGCTGCTCACTGCCCCACCACTGCACATCTTTCCTGCTGGTTCAGGAATTGAACCAATGATGTTTTTGTCCCAAAGCTGCTTCGCTAACCATTAGGCTACAGCTGCCCCAAATCATATGGCGTGCACTGCCCGGGAATCGAACCAGAGCCTCTTGTGTGGCAGGCTAGAGTTCACTGAATCACCAATGCTGCTGCAGGTTTTACTTATTTATTATTTACTGGTTAATTTTACACTGTTTTGCATATTTTTAGTATATATATATATATATATATATATATATATATATATATATATATATATATATATATATATATATATATATATATATATGTATTATATATTATATATAATATATATATAAAATATTTACATGTTTTTTCAGTATATATTTGGTTGTGCATTTGAGAAATAAAAATTCTTGATCTCTTGATCTCATAAAAACTTCAAATCTATTTTTTGATCTTTGTAAAACCGTTCAGATTATCACAGAATATAGAAAACAGGTACTGTATTAAAAAGGTTCTTATAATAAAAATGTACAGTCTTACACCAATCAGTGGCAGTTATGAAGAAAATGAGAGTGGGCACTAACCTGAGGTGTCATGCCATGACAGAGGTACATGATGGGGATATTGTCCGAGTCCGGCCCCTGATCCACACATAGATCCGGCCTCAAGCTATTTTTCAGCTGCACAATCACAGAATGCAGAACAGGGAAAAACATATATTACACATTTATAATCTGTTTTGTCTGCTCTGCTTTCTTATGGCCACTGTGCTTTTCTTAACCCCCTGGAGTACAGCTTGTCTTTGTCCATAAAGCGGAGCTTTTAATCACGCAAATCCATAAAGGAAGAGGAATCAGCACTTTTCTCTTCCAGTCTATTGTTCTGCCAAATTTTTTTGTTAATATTAATACTTGCTGCCTGGATAGAAGGATTTCTTTTAATGTAATGTAATGTAATGTAAAAATAAAACAGGTATTAAAATATTAAAGGAATAAAATCCATCCTGAATAAATTATTTATTAAACTTTATAATGAAAACATGATCTTTAAAGACATTGTTTCATTTCCTGCTTTCATGGACATGGTTTATTTTCACTTTCACATTACCCACAATGCTGCATTGTAGTAAGATTCTGACAATGGTGTACAGACCAACAAATGGGACTCTAACAAGAGCAATGCAGTGGTGCTTTAATCCTTTATGCCAAGTCCCACACAACTTGTTGATAGGTGAGACCCGTTGCTAGAAGTATCATGGCCACTGTGTGACCATTTTGCCACATTTTGTGAATGGTCTCTCTATCAAAAATACAAGCAGAGGAAATATGCCCTTGCTTGAGAAACATGAGCAACTGCAATGCATACATCATAGCATTTACGGCTCACATCCTTCTTGCTGCTCTTTTTATCATCAGTCATACATAACGATCAGCTTTTGTGGGTTCTTTCAACACTACGCTGACAGTAACACACATAGCATTCTTCTACTTCTGAACCTATGATGAAGATGTCATGGTTTCATTTGCAAAGTATATTTTAGAGGTTAAAACAACATCAACCGAATCTGTTTTTAAGGACATCAACTTACACACACATCAAGTCGCACATTTACACATAGGGGAAATCTGTAATATCCAAATGCACTAAGTTGCATGTCTTTGGACTGTGCGAGAAAAAAACGTAGTGCAGGGAGGAAACCTACATGGTCACAGGCAGAACATGCAAACTGGACACAGAAAAACCCTGACTGGCTACCGGGCTCAGAACCTTCTTGCTGTGATGTGAGTATAGTATCTGCTAGGCCACCGTACTGTCCATTAGTTACATCTTTATTGGAAAAGTCAACAGTGTAGATAAAAATTTTACACAGATGGATCTAACTAGTGATGGTTGAAATGTGTAACAGGATGACAATGAATAGCATGCTGCCATCCGCTTTAGTTTCGATGCATGGGTAGGACCTCCATAATTATCTAGTGGCTCCCAGCCAATTATCATGCTTGAGCGTTTTACATTACAGTATAAGTGACAGGTGATGTTAGATAAATAGAGCATGATGCCAAGTGCACACTGCCTCAGGTGATCTGGCTTCTGGCAGTGCCATAGACTGCTGCTGTTGGGATGACGATTTTCTTCAGGCTTTATTTTCTCTCCCTGGGAGGTTTTCCTTCATGAACTGCTGTCAGTATGTCCATCCATTTTTCTGCATTGCTTGATCATGTAATATATGGACAGGTATTCTCTTTTAGATAGTCACCAGTGGTAACAGAAGCACCAAAGATTCTCCCTGTCCCAGAGTGAATAGCAGAAGTGCTAGTGTTTTGCCTCTAAAGACAGGCACACAGTGCATGTGCATACATCTATGTCTGCATGTATGAAATTTTGGAATTGTGATCATGTCGTTGTACATCCATTTCAACTCCAAAATTGAAATTTAAAGTTACTATTACCCGACAGTAAAGGAAAAAAGCTCCGTGTGTGTGTGTGTGTGTGTGTGTGTGTGTGTGTGTGTGTGTGTGTGTGTGTGTGTGTGTGTGTGTGTGTGTGTGTGCTCACTGTTTAAAGGTGTGTGTTTCCTTTGGACGGTTTAAATGCAGAGAAAATTAATACCGTATAGCAAAATAAAAAAAATAAAAGAACTATTTTTTTCTGAGTGCAATTCCCACCCAGCGTGGCATAGTCTGACTACTGGTATTTTAAATACCACTGCTCTTCTGCTCACCTCATGCAATACAAAGAATGAAGATGGTAATGGTGGGGGACCAGCAGTAAAGTATACACAAGGAGAACCATGCTAGGAAAAACCGAGGTAATATAATAGTTATTTGGTATTTTAAAGCTATTGGTTGGGTTTCAGGCTTCATTGCCATGGGGAGGTTGGCGCCCATCTCAGCTGACTGAGTGATAGTGGAATACACCCTGGACAGCTTGCCAGGCCATCGTACAACCATTCACACTCACACCTAGAGGTGATTTGGAACAACCAATTAGCCTACTGTGCATGTTTTTGGACAGTAGGAGGAAACTGTAGTAACAGAAAATCCACGGAAGCACAGGGAGAACATGCAAACTTCACACAGAAAAGGCTGAGATGGGAATCAAACCGAGGCCTTCTTGCTGTGAGGCCTTCTTGCTGTCTTGCTAACCACTATGCCACCATACAGCCTTATCTGAATATAAAAGTTGTGACTGTTGGGAAAGCCTGAGGCAATAAAATCTCCTTTAATCTCAGAAGCTCTTGTTTTTCTTTTGGAGAACCTGCTAACTTTTCCTTATATTTCTGAATAAACATTTTTTTTCTCCATTTAAACTACAATATTACATCAAAGGTAGGAAAGATCTTCTGATCTTTGGTATTTCAAAACATTACAGCGTTTGCTTACCTCACCATAGGCGATGGCGTCATTGTATGTTCGCATTTCAGTATAAATGTTCGTCAGGAACCAGTGGAAAGGTCGACACTGCAGTTTCTCCCTCAGGAGCTTTCTTTGGCTGATGTCTCCTATATCGATCACTGAATCCTAAACACACACACACACACACACACATACACACACACTTATGCCACCAGAACAGAGATGAAAGAACACCAAAAAGGCCAAAAAGAGTTTCTGTAGTAAATTAGCAACTCCTTCCTTTCAACTAGCATCAGATGTTTGTTATGCCAGTAATTTGTCTTACTCCTAAGCCACAATGTGTTTACTGAGTCCAGACAGAAAAGCTGATTTTGTCCTGCTGTGTTTCAGGATATAAAACCAAATTGTTCATCCAACTGGCCCTGCTCAGAGTCTTCACTATCTGAACTACACAGCATTGGCAGAAGCAAGCGAAACCACTCAGCTGACAGGTTTTTTGGAAGTTTGGAAGAAAGCGGTGAAACCAGAGATAACTCAAGATCAGAATCCCGCCCAAACCCTGAAACCATGAGGGAATAAACCTTTCCACGGTGCCATTAAGATGATATACTCTTGATTTCAATAACATGAACATAGTTTCTAATACATATATCTACTAATGGTTTCAGTTGTTTCACCTGCAATGGAACGTTCCACGCCATGTAGACATGGTTCTTGAACTCGTCCATCCACACTTCGGCCACTCGTAATGCGTTCCTGCGTACATGAGCTGCCAGATCATCTGTGTATGGCTTGTGGGCACGCTCTATGTGAGCTAGTCTGGAACAGGGGAGAACCTCCACACTTCCTCCACACAGCCACACCTGCAACCACACACACACACACACACACACACACACACACACACACACAGAGAGAGAGAGAGAAAGAGAGAAACATAAATATTTGTTTGTTTACAATCAGAAATAAAATTTCTGTAGGTTTTGCTAAGGTCACCTTAAATCTGAAAGGTAATATAGGACCATCAAGAATTATGTTTATTGCCACAACATATCTAAATCTTTTTGAATCCTGCCTGAAAAATCAGATTTAAAGATGTTTTTTAACCCTATTACTGCATCAGAAGTGAACCTAATGTGGTATTTTGTTTTGTAATCCATTTATTTTAAGTGATAGCATGTTATGCATTTTGAGATCCTTTTCTGCTCACCGTTGTTCAAAAGAGTTCTTATTTGAGCTGCTACACCCTTTGAGTTGAATTCATACCAATTATTTTGGGTGTTCTTTTCTGACTTCTCTCGTATTAACTTTAAAGACCAGTACAGTACATGAAAATTCAGGCCATCAGAAATTTCTGCGATCACATTAACAATCATGCTATGGTTCATGTCAGTAAGGTCACATACTTTCCCACTGCTGTAAACATTAATTCAAACTCTTTCTGTGCATAACTGTAGGCATTGCACTGCTGCTGCATGATTGGCTGATTTCTTAAATGAGTGGAAATGGAGGAAGAAAAGGTTTAAGTAACTGGTAATTATAAAATTTTTTAATCCATCAGATTACGTAAAAAAAAAAAAAAAATCAATAATGTATTGTATTGGCCAAAAAATTATAACAACTATTCATGTCAACAATGTCCAATTTTATCCTCAAAGAGCCAAACCAATCAGGAGCCAGGAAGCTTCTTCAATCTGTCAAATCAGTATCTGATCAGAGTGAAAACACCAGTCATATGTTGGTTACATTTCTAAAACTTCACATTGTTTTATAGATCAAGTTCATTTCTAACCTTGTCAATAGACAGCAATCTACAAATTGTTTATTCTGTGCCTGTCTGACACCGAGCCTGGACTCTGCTTAGGAAAGCTCTGCCTAGTTTATCAATAAATATCTAAAATATGAGTTCTGCATAGCTGCATCCGCCCTTTAGATTAGTCATACAGTGGTGTGACACTAGTACAATGTTTTGACTACCAAAGAATAAAAGCAGAACAGAAAAAAAATATTGTCTACAAGATACAGTTTCAAAAGTTAAGCATTAGTTTTGATGATATTTTTCTACTTTCTTTATTAAAAACTCAGTTTGCACACATCATCTCATTTCTTGTGAAAATAAAATTCGTCCACTCTTTTCTTCCAATCGCCAAGCAAATTGATAAACCCAAACAGATCTTTATCATCACACAAAGTCAGAAACAGTGGCACTGAGGAAAAGACAGGAGGCAGCGCTGGAGGTAGCAGAAATGAAAATGCTGAGGTTCTCTTTGGGAGTAACGAGGATGGATAGGATCAGGAATGAGTACATCAGAGGGACAGTACATATTATAGGTTTTCGAGACAAAGTCAGAGAGGCTAGATTGAGATGGTTTGGACATGTACAGAGGAGGGATAGTGAGTATATTGGTAGTAGGATGCTGAGGTTGGAACTACCAGGCAGAAGGCCGAGAGGAAGACCAAAGAGAAGACTTATGGATGTAGTGAAGGAGGACAAGAAGGTAGTTGGAGTAAGAGTAGAAGATGCAGAGGACAGGGTGAGATGGAGGCAGATGATTCGCTGTGGCGAGCCCTGAAGGGAACAGCCGAAAGAAAAAGAAGAAGAAAATCTCATTTCTCGTGGCTGACTTTTGATAGAGTTAATACTGAGAAATGTGTGTGTGTGTGTGTGTGTGTGTGTGTGTGTGTGTGTGTGTGTGTGTGTGTGTGTGTGTGCAGCTGAGCATGTGTATGCTCTTGGATTACAGCATGTCGACTCAAAAATTGGCTGAATTAGGTTATAGCTGACTAATCTATATCACAAAAAAGAAAGTCCTGCCTTCTCTCTCTCTTTCCCCATTGTCTGTCCTGCCCCTCTCTTTGTGAGTGTGTGTTCTACACCTTTCATACACCCTTTCATCCTCTCACTGCCCTCATTCTGAGTGCCGACAACATTCAAGTTCCCTTCAATCTCTCTCATTTTATCTGTCTTGCTCTTTTTATATTCTTTTCTATTCTTCCATTCGTTTGCATACTCCCCACACTCATTTTAATTCTAGTTCTTTCTCTAATTCTCTTTTGCAATTTTCCTCTTTATAATTTCACATTCGCAGATTCTCTCTCTTTCACTCTCTCTGTGTCTGCATTGTACTGTAAAAATGGAAGAGAAAAGAGGCAGCAGGGATTTATGTTTTCTCAGTCAGATGCTTTTATTCACACTGATGTACTTGTGTGGAGCTGATGACTGTTGTGTCATGCCACCAAGACCGTTGTAAAAAACTGAACTTAGTAATAATCAATTAATTCATTAATTTTCTGAACAGCTTAATCCTGATTAGGGTCGCGAGGAGGCTGGCGCCCATCTCAGCCGACTCTGGGTAAGTGCAGAGTACACTCTGAACAGCTTGGCAGGCCAGCGCAGGGCAGAAACACACGAATGACTATGTAGCCGACTCATGATGAAAGTCAGCAATGGTTCTTTTCCATGAATTATTTTACACCACAGACAGTGAGAGACATGGCCAGCTCATGGCAGTTCGCTGCACTGAGGCCAACTAAATCTTTGGAGATCTAATGTGTATTGCATCCCATAACCATCTGTTAAGCCATATTTCTATTCATTCATCTTTTATGCATTCATTGGCCGTCCCATACTAATTATGACAATGATGATTTATTTTATAAAAAATTAATCCCAAGTACAATAAAAGAAAGGGAAAAAAAGCAAGCAAATAATTTTCTCTGCGAGTGACCTGTCTCTGTTGTGTCTGCAGTCGGTAGATGATATTTCCTTAGAAGAAACAACACTGACAACAAGAATATATGCATGAAATTCAAAACAATGATTATTACTGCAAAAAGCAAACAGATGTTCAGTGTTACGATTTGCCAATATAATTCTTCATTTGCATGATTATTGACAACAGTGCACATGATCCATTGTGTAAATATGATTTTCCTGAAGCAGTCAGAACCAGCCCTGTTTTTCTGCAGATCTGCTGTCTGAGTTTGTTAATGTTGAAATAATTGAATAAAATGATTTTAGTGAAAGGCTGGCTTTGGTAACTGCATTAGTTAGTTCTCAAAAGAGCAGTAGTACTGTGCGCACTCTATTCATGATCTAATATCTCTGGAACGCTACATATGCTTTGTTATAGCCATACCTATACTCTGTTATTTCACAATTTATATCTTATATCTTATATCTTTAAATTACTACAAACCAAATTCCAAAAAAATTTAAAACACACTATACAAATTGTGAATAAAAACTGAATGCAATGATGTGGAAGTGCCAAATTTCAGTATTTTATTCTGAATAGAACATAGAGGACAGGTTCCAAAGTTTAAACTGAGAAAATGTATCATTTTATGGGAAAAATATTTTGATTTTAAATTTCATGGTATCATCAAATCTCAAAAAATTTGGGACAAGGCCATTTTCACCACGATAAGGCATCTCCTCTTCTTCTTACAACAGTCCGCAAACGTCCGGGGACCGAGAAGACAAGTTTCTCAAGTTTAGAAATAGGAATGCTAATGTCTAATACAGGCCTCTAACTGTTCAACTGTCTTGGGTCTTCTTGGTTGCACCTTCCTCTTTATGATGCAGCAAATGTTCTCTATAGGTGAAAGATCTGGACTGCAGGCTGGCCATTTCAATACTCGGATCCTACACAGCCATGATGTTGTAATTAATGCTGCATGGGGTCTGGCTTTATCATGTTGAAAAATGCAAGTTCTTCTCTGAAAGAGGCGAAGTCTGGATGGGAGCATATGTTGTTCTAGAACCTGAATACTATGTACCTTTCTGCATTGACAATGCCTTTCCAGATGTGCAAGCTGTCAATGCCACACACACTCATGCAACCCCATACCATCACAGATGCAGGCTTCTGAACTGAGCACAGATAACAACTTGGGTTGTCTTTGTCCTCTTTAGCCTGGATAACATGATGTCCCAGTTTTCCACAAAGAACTTCGAATCCAGATTCGTATGACCACAAAACAGTTTTCCACATAATAATAATAATAATAATAATAATAATAATATAAGATAATTAAGGGAATATGAAATGCAGCCGTGAGGGGGGGGCACAAACCAGTGTCTCTCCCTCACGCCGGTCCCAAGCCCGGATAAATGCAGAGGGTTGCGTCAGGAAGGGCATCCGGCGTAAAACAAATGCCAAATAAACTATGCGAATCACAAGAAAGAATGACATACCGGATCGGTCGAGGCCCGGGTTAACAACGACCGCCATCAGTGCCGTCAACCAACAGGGTGCTGATGGAAATTGGACTACTGTTGGTCGAAGACGTAGAAGGAGAGGCGGGAGGCGTGTCCGTTGCCAGAGAGAGAAGAGGAAAGGCATGAGTCTAGGACTGAAAGTAGGGACTTTGAATATTGGAACTATGACAGGAAAAGGTAGAGAGCTGGCTGACATGATGCAGAGGAGGAAGGTGGACATACTGTGTGTTCAGGAGACCAGGTGGAAAGGTCGCAAGGCTAGAAGCATAGGAGCAGGGTTTAAGCTGTTTTATCACGGTGTGGATGGGAAGAGAAATGGAGTCGGAGTCATCTTGAAGGAGGAGTTTGCCAGGAATGTTCTAGAAGTGAAAAGAGTGTCAGACAGAGTGATGAGTCTCAAGTTAGAAATTAAAGGTGTGATGGTCAATGTTGTTAGTGCTTATGCCCCACAGACAGGATGTGAGCGAGAAGAGAAGGAGAGATTCTGGAGGGAGTTAGATGAAGTGATGCAGAGTACCCCAGAGGTGAAAGAGTGGTCATTGGGGCAGACTTCAATGGACATGTTGGTGCAGGAAACAGAGGGGACGAGGAAGTGATGGGTAGGTTTGGTATCCAGGACAGGAACGCAGAAGGACAGATGTTGGTAGATTTTGCAAAAAGGATGGAAATGGCTGTGGTGAATACTTTCTTCCAGAAGAGAGAGGAGCATAGGGTGACTTATAAAAGCGGAGGTAGGAGCACACAGGTAGACTACATCTTGTGCAGGCGATGTAATTTAAAGGAAGTCAGTGACTGCAAAGTAGTAGCGGGTGAGAGTGTTGCCAAACAGCATAGGATGGTGGTGTGCAGGATGATGCTGATGGTGAGGAAGGTGAAGAAGGCAAAGGCAGAGCAGAAGACAAAGTGGTGGAAGTTGAAAAAGGAAGAGTGTCGGGTTGTCTTCAAGGAGGAGTTGAAACAGGCTTTGGGTGGTCAGGAAGTGCTTCCAGATGACTGGACAACTACAGCGAATGTGATCAGGGAGACAGGTAGGAGAATATTTGGTGTGTCATCTGGAAGGAAAGTAGATAAGGAGACTTGGTGGTGGAATGAGGAAGTGCAGGAGTGTGTACAAAGGAAGAGATTAGCTAAGAAGAAGTGGGACATTGAGAAAACCGAAGAGAGTAAACAGGAGTACAGGGAGACACAGCGTAAGGCAAAGGTAGCAGTGTCAAAGGCCAAACAGAGTGCGTTTGATGACTTGTATGCTCGGCTGGAAAGTAAGGAGGGAGAAAATGATTTATACAGGTTGGCACAGCAGAGAAATAGAGATGGGAAGGACGTGCAGCAAGTTAGATTGATAAAGGACAGAGAGGGAAATGTATTGACTGATGACAGAAGTGTGCTGGGAAGATGGAAAGAGTACTTTGAAGAGCTGATGAATGAGGAAAATGAGAGAGAAAAAGAGTAGAAGAGGTGACTGTTGAGGACCAGGAAGTAGCAAAGATTAGTAAGGGTGAAGTGAGGAGGGCATTGAAGAGGATGAAGAATGGAAAGGCAGTTGGTCCTGATGACATACCGGTGGAGGTATGGAAGTGTCTAGGAGAGGTAGCAGTAGATTTTCTGACAAGAACATTTAACAAGGTCTTAGAGAGTGAGAGGATGCCAGAGGAATGGAGGAGAAGTGTGCTGGTGCCCATTTTTAAGAACAAGGGAGACGTGCAGAGTTGTGGCAACTACAGAGGGATAAAGTTGATGAGCCATACGATGAAGTTATGGGAAAGAATAGTGGAAGCTAGACTAAGGGCAGAAGTCAGCATTTGTGAACAACAGTTTGGTTTCATGCCCAGAAAGAGCACCACAGATGCAGTGTTTGCCTTGAGGATGTTAATGGAGAAGTACAGAGAAGGTCAGACGGAGCTGCATTGTGCCTTTGTGGATCTGGAGAAAGCATATGACAGGGTGCCGAGAGAAGAACTGTGGTATTGCATGAGGAAGTCTGGAGTGGCAGAGAAGTATGTTAGAGTGGTGCAGGACATGTATGAGAGATGTAAGACAGTGGTGAGGTGTGCTGTCGGTGTGACAGAAGAGTTCAAGGTGGAGGTGGGACTGCATCAAGGGTCAGCTCTCAGCCCCTTCTTGTTCGCTATGGTGATGGACAGGCTGACAGACGAGGTTAGACAAGATTCACCATGGACTATGATGTTTGCAGATGACATTGTAATCTGTAGTGAGAGCAGAGAACAAGTGCAGGAAAATCTAGAGAGGTGGAGGTATGCCCTGGAAAGGAGGGGAATGAAGATTAGCCTCAGTAAGACAGAGTACATGTGCATGAATGCCAAGGACCAAAGAGGAACGGTGAGATTACAGGGAGCAGAGATAAGAAAGGTGGAGGATTTTAAGTACTTAGGCTCAACAATCCAGAGCAATGGCGAGTGTGGAAAAGAGGTCAAGAAGCGTGTGCAGGCAGGTTGGAATGGTTGGAGAAAAGTGTCCGGTGTGATGTGTGATAGGAGGGTATCGGCAAAAATGAAAGGAAAAGTGTACAAAACGGTGTTGAGGCCAACGATGCTGTATGGGTTAGAAACAGTGGCCCTGGGGAAAAGACAGGAGGCAGCGCTGGAGGTAGCAGAGATGAAAATGTTGAGGTTCTCTTTGGGAGTAACGAGGATGGATAGGATTAGGAATGAGTACGTCAGAGGGACAGCACATGTAAGACGTTTTGGAGACAAAGTCAGAGAGGCTAGATTGAGATGGTTTGGACATGTACAGAGGAGGGATAGTGAGTATATTGGTAATAGGATGCTGAGGCTGGAACTACCAGGCAAAAGGCCTAGAGGAAGACCAAAGAGACGATTCATGGATGTGGTAAAGGAGGACATGAAGGTCGTTGGTGTAAGAGAAGAAGATGCAAAGGATAGGGTGAGATGGAGGCAGATGATTCGCTGTGGCGACCCCTGAAGGGAAAAGCCGAAAGGAAAAGAAGAAGAAGAAGAAGAATTAATGGAATATGAAGAAAGAAAAACAAGGATTTGATTTATAATAACAATAAGGGAAAGAGGAAAAAGGAAAGAAGTGAATACAGGGATCACTCGCTACTTCGAGCTTCAATTAATGCGGCTTCAGTGCATTGTGGTTTTTAAAAAATAAATCAATAAATATTCATCGAATTAAAAAATAAGGAAATTAAGGAAGAATAGGGGAAAAGTTATGGAAAATGTCACAAAAACAAGGTCAATTATGCAAAAAAAAAAAAAAAACCCTAAACAAACAAAACACGCGTGCGCGCGTATGTATGTATGTATGTCGTCTTCTCATGCAATACCATCTGTATGTGTGTGTACAAGCGCTCCCAAGCTTACTAACGAGTTAGGTTCAGGACGGCCGTTCTTAGATGAATTTGTTCGTAAGTCGTTACAGGGCATTCTTTAGAGAGGAACGTATGTTTAAACCTTGTATCAGTAACCTATACGAGTTTGTACTGTATACGTTCTCTGTCTCTGTCTCTGTCTCTCTCTCTCTCTCTCTCTCTCTCTCTCTCTAATCATCTGTACATATCATTATGTCCCGTGTTTTAACTCCTGGTTCCTCTCAAGCACAGCACAGCAGATCTGATCAAATTTACAGAGTGTTTCACTCTTATGCAGTTCATTATAATACTGGAGTCAATTTGTTTCTTCTTTGAAAGTTTTGGCAGGAGTTCATAAATGTATCGGTTCTACTTCTGTTCTCTAACTTCCAGTGTAAAGCAAGTGTCAGCCACGCCCCCCTCTGCTGGAGCCTGGTATTAAGTGGACCTCAGGATAATGTTTAATCATATTTAATACTTATATTTATGATATAGCTTACGATAGATTTTATTCCATTTCTATTTCTACTTGTTCTTCAATTTCATTTCACTTTCACCCTCAGTCTCCGGATGTTTTCAGAACGAATGTTGGTTAGTTGGGGAGCTTCTGTATTTATATTTTATTGCCATCTTATGTTATTTTTTTAATGTTTAATTGTTTTTATAAGCATTTATAGCATTGAATATCTATTTATTGATATTATATACATATACATGTACGTATATGTCAGACGGAGGGGTGAGGGTAATCATACTTTGCGGATTTCAAAGGTCGCGTGGGGATCTCGGTCACAATTAACCACTCAAAGTGAGGGATCCCTGTAATATGACAGAAAGGTTCAGGTTTAAATATTATGAGAAAAAGATAATGTGAATATCAACACATGGATATAATACTTTAAATGCAATATTAAACCTCTTCATATATCAACCCTAATTAATAATTTGATGAACATAACTGCAACATTACTGTTTCAGTCACCAACATTTCCCGTCTCATGAGAGAAATTAAGTCAAATGTATACATTTTCAGAGCAACATGCAAGCAGTGGTGCACATGCGTGGCGTGAGAGATGTGCGATTATGAGTTTTAACTGTCTTTTATGTGTGAACCAAAGCACAAGCACCACAATGTTCTGTTCTAGAATCAGAACCCAGTGGAATACAGACGCTCCCCGACTTACATTCATTCGTTTTTACATTTTTTTCTATTTTACATTTTTTTTTTCAAAAAAAAAAAAAAAAAGTCAAATTTTGAGTTTAGCGTGCTCTCTGTAGTACGAGACGTACCTACATAGTACGCTGACATAATGACGCAATGACGCTGCGTCCATTGTTTACAAACAACAGACTGAACGTGCCCCTCCTTCTTCCCAGTTCAGTGCATGTTACTCTTGTATTAAGACGTCGTCTCTGTGATCTTTGTGTTTACACTGTTTTGTGGACTTTTGTAATGCTAAGCAAATATGGGTTGGTCAGAAGTGTAAGCCTACTAACATGGGTGCAAGTTTTCCGGCATATGCCGGAATTTCCGGTTTTCCCAAGACTGAATTAACTATCTGCTCAGATGGGGGCAATCTACCATGCATACTCAGTTAAGCAAAGAGAGTTGTAAACTGAATGAAAACCCGAATCCAGAAAAGAAAGAGAACTCTCCGCTCTGCTGGTGATTCACATCAGTGCAGGCTGAGTACTAAACAAGTATTCAACGGCGCCCATGCTCACTTGTAAGACCGGAAGTCCGGAGAACTCGCGCTTTGTCTCATGCACAAGCAAGTGAACTACTTTCGGTGGAGCGCCTCACATATTGTAAGCGTTGATTGGCTGTTTAAAGCTTAATGTAATGTGACTCGGCTCAGCTTCATGTAAAGTGACCATCCGTCGACCATCGGAACTATTTACAAGCAGAAAGATCGCATCATAGAGAATGTTAAAGGTTATATTTCGTACTGTATTTGATATTTGATGAGTGAATTTGATTACAATTTATCTATTTGAAATTATTTTGTATAGTACAATATGAACGTCATACGTCACTGGAACATACAGTAACAACTTACGTTTTTTTTCACCTTACATTCGGCCGTCTGGAACCGAACTAAAATGTAAGTTGGGGAGCGTCTGTAATCATGTCAGAGTGAACATAGGTTTTGTTCTTGCTGCACAGCAGACATTCAGGTTTCGAGCAGACAGATAAACACACTTCTCTATCTTTTCAATGTTAATCCACCAGTTCTTCCAATCAACTCTTGTTTTCATGGTATAAAAGAGACATTTTCTCCACAATAGCGGGCTTCTGCATGAACAATAAGAAGAGTATTTGTGGGAAAAATGCTCAGAGGGAGGATACTTCAAACGGTGATTGGTTCATGATAGTAACTTGTTTTAATTAATTATTTAACACACATTTTTAAAGAAAATACAGTAGCCAACTTAGAGGGCCAGTGTAAAGTGTCTGAATTGACATAGCCTAAGACTTAAACATTTTTTTGCTAAATGAGAGCAAAGTATGTTTTTTCTGTTTTAAAAATTCTGGCACCCCATGGTGGTTCAGGGGCCCAAAGTGACTGCTAATACGTAGTTTAAAGTTGAGGGAACTCTCTCATTTGCTGTACAGTTTAATCCTATTAGGCTTGCAAGGAGGCTGGTGCCTGTCCCAGCAAACACTGGGCAAAGCTAGGCAACTCGCCAGATTATTGTAGGGTAACACAAACAACCAGTCTCTCTCTAGATTGCAGGAGGAAACAGGCATACCGAGAGAAAATCCACACAAGCAGGGGGAGAACATGCAAATCCTGAACAAAAAATGCCCAAACCTAGGAATTGAGTCCAGGACCTTTCTGCTGTGAGGACAAAATGACTGTCATGTTGCCAAATGTTTCACTCTATCAGTAGTTTACGATAAGCTAAAACGTTGTTTCTAAACTTCCTGATTGTTGGTTGATGACAATTACTGTTCATACTAATGAATTTAGTCTCAGATGTGCTTCTAACCTCTCTTTGCAATATGAGTAGATATGAGGTTTTATTTTTACACTGGTGGCATTTTGGGTGACTCACAATGCAGAGGGTGGCATGAAAAAGAAAGACAGAAAGTCTCAGCACATTAGAGTTAATCAGACAAGAGAGAAACAGGGCTTTAGTGACACTGTGCATGTCTGTCACAGCAAGAAACAGCCTGTTACTGGAGAGCTTTAGGATGAAGACAGCAGATGCAGCTGGAAAGTCTGCTGCCAAGGGTCATTATCTTCCGACTGAGCTAAATCCCTTTACACACACACACGCACACACACGCACACACACACACACACACACACACACACACACACACACACACACACACACACACACACACACACACACACACATAAATAAAAACACTGCTGTTTTTCATGCACCCAGAGGGCATGATAATGCTACATCAGTCATGAGAAATATAAACACAATTGTGTGTGTGTTTCTGTGTGTGTGTGTGTGTGTGTGTGTGTGTGTGTGTGTGTGTGTGTTTATCCAAGACCTAGCTGTCTCTCACACAAAGTGACCCATACAGAATTAATCAAAAGTTTTGACACACTGTAAAATAATATTCAACATATTCAACTCAGAATCGACTTCATGAATTTTTTTGTATGTGTCTGATATAGTATTTGAAAAACTGAATACAGATTTTAAACACATGAGAAACTTTTAATATCTTTAATATCTATAATTTAAATCTAGTTGGCTGCTGATGTTTTCTCATTTATTTATCCATTCATTTTCTGAACTGCTTAATCCTAATCAGGGTCACAGGAAAGTTGGTGCCCATCTCACCCGAGTCTAGGTTGAGGGCAGGGTACACCCTGGACAGCGCGCAGGGCCAACACTTAAACAATCATTCATACTCCCTATCACACCTAGGGGCGATTTGGAACAGCCAATTACCTACTGTGCACATTTTTGGACTGTGAGAGGAAACCGGAGTACCTAGAAGAAACTCACGAAAGTGAGATAATGCAAATTGCACCCAGAGATGCCTGAACTGGGAATTGAACCCACGACCTTTTTGCTTTGAGGCAGAAGTGCTAACTATTCCACCTTGCCACCTCTATCTATCAATTATATTATTATTATTATTATTATTATTATTATTATTATTATTATTCCACACTCAGCAATTTATTAAATTGTACAGTAACTAATCTTTAATTCAACATGTGCCACTCATTATGTGTGATTATAGTAGAACACTATCACATAGCAACAACAAACCATTAAATTAACTTCAAGTTCATAAGCAAAGTAATCACCAGTGTAACTCAAACTGAACTACGTAGAACTTTCCCTGCATAAATAGCGAAATGTGAATTTTACTCACAAGATGTTTCTAGAAGATATTTTGCTTTTTAATAAAAAGTATTATGAACATTTTTTGCTGACTTTGAACAACACAAACGTTAATTTGGTAATTCTTACTGTACTGGCTTGGACACATGCGGTTTTATTATGCCTCATTAATAGACCGTGCTCTGTGCCTCTGCAAAACTGATAGCAACAGCCTGCAGCGACCAGATGGTTGTTCTTTGTGCAGAACCGCACGTGTATGTGTGTGTGTGTGTGTGTATGTGTGTGTGTGTGTGTGCGTGTGTGTGTGTGTGTGTGTGTGTGTGTGTGTGTGTGTGTGTGCGCGTGTGCCCGCATAAGCATGTGCATGCATGACACAATCTATTTAGATTGTGTCTAGTGATTACAGGGTCAGCAGGACAGATCAGTAATGCTCAGTGTGAGGGCTAAAGGTTGGAATGAGTTAGCCACAATCACTATAAAACTTGATTTTGCATTTTCCTTTGGTAGAAATTTCTCACTTTCTATACCTCTATGTTTTCAAACTACATATGCTTAATTTAAAAATGGCTTCATAATTTAAGATTGGCTCTATCAAGTCAGTTTTTAAAGAAATGAAAATGGACTACATGGATGCATTTGAGGTGCTGATTCATTAAATCGCTTCAGCATTCTGAAAATTGTCATTATCACTCTTACATGAGCTTAGGAAAGGAAAATTGATTAGAATTTTCCTATAACAACACAACTTCAGCGCTCATTTAAATTTTGATTCTGATTAGTCAATGATACCATTCAGTTGTTTTCTATTTCAGTATAATAGACAGTTACTACATATAACAGACTGTTACTATGAAAAACAGATGATTGCTACATATAACAGACTGTCTGTGTGTAACAGACCACTACTATATACACTCAGTTGTTATGTACAACAGACAATTATAATGTATAAAAAACCCATGGAAATGTATACCGAATGAGTGGTATGAATAACAGACTGTTACTGCGTAAAACTATTTATACTATGTATAATCAAAACTTCAACAGTGCTGCGATAATAACATTATACAGTAGGCCCTTGACTATTCATGGTTTTGCACTCGCGCCTGCACATATTCGTGGATTGCCGAGCAACTGTCACGTGATTCAATGGCTGTCCTTCTTCCTGCTGATTGGTTGAGATGATGTATATGCCACCTTTCCCTCATTTGCATACAAGTTGTCAATGAGCCTTTTTTTAGTGTGTTTAAAACAGTTACCAGTTAAGCTCTATGATGCCACTCAAACACCGGCTAAGCGCCAGAAAAAAGGTAATGACGTAGGATGTCTCTTCTGAAGAAATAAGACTTTCTCAAAGAAACGACAGTTTCCTCTGAAGTGCCTAAAGAGGAATAATCATCTGAACTGTTGTAAAGCACTGTAGTATTAAAGTCTTTTTCAATTATTATTCCAGTACAGTACCTAAGTTAATGTTTAGAATGTTTGTGTGTGTGATTTTATGTACTGTGGTGTAGCATGTTTATCCTTTTGTTTTGTTTATCCAATTTATAACACTTCAAGTTCTTTTATGTTCTTTTTGTTATGGTCTGTGTTTTTGGGGACTTTGATTTATTTTGTGGCTGTGCCTCTAACTCTGTTTTCTCTCCGCTCAGGCTAAGGGGCGTGGCTGAGCTCCTCATGGCTCACACCTGAATTCACTCTTCTCACCTACTCCCAATAAACAAAGCACTCTCACCTCAGTTAAAGCGTGCTGCTTAAGTGCTTCACCTTTGAATAATAAATCCACTCTGCCATCTCACGTTGCTTCCTGCATTCTGGGTCCGACTGAAAGTTCATTACGTCACACTTTTATGTTCTTTATGTACAGTACAATAAATGTGAGGTGCTCCACCACATGTAGGCGCTTGGCACAAGTGATGTATGGTGCTTATGAGATAAAGCACGGCTTATTCGGACTTCCGATCTTTCAAGTGAACAGGTGCGCACTGAATACTTGTTTAGTACTCAATCTTCAGTCGCTCACTTGAAAGAACGGAAATCCAAATAAGCCATGCTTTGTCTCACAAGCACCATACGTCACTTGCGACATGCGCCTACATTCGGTGGAGTGCCTCACAAATAATGCAATTCCTCCCTCTAGTGGGCATCTGATAACCACTTTTAACCATTAATGTGTTGTACCTGTATGTGCTTTTATATATACACAATATATACATACATACATACACACACACATACACACACACACACACACATATATATATATATATATATATATATATATATATATATATATATATATATATATATATATATATATATATATATATAATGTTTATATATTTTATTAAAATCACAGTACAAAATGAATAAGTTTTTCTTAATCATTACTACATTTTACTACATTAATACTGTATTAATAAGTAAGACTGTCTATAGACTGTGTTTAACAAGCATATTTTGGGGCATGTAATAGACACATAGTATTTTACTTCCGGTTGGTCATTCGTGCATTTAATATGATACATGGGGTTTTACTTCTGGGTACAGCACTCGCAGATTATCTTGATTCACGGAAGAGGCCGGAACTGAACCCCCACAAATAACGAGGGCCAACTGTATTATGTATTATGTTTTACTTCCTACTTCAAATTCCCCAGTAGGTACTTGCAGGTATGTATCACTTACGACATCAACTACTGAATTGATCTGAATTAAAAGTAAATTAAACTTAAAGTGTTCAGTCATGCGTTTAGGCGATGCTACTCCATGTGTTATTACACTTGCCTCCTTTGTGCCACCCTGAACATTTCTTTCAAAGAACCACATCACAAACAAGCAGTTCTGTAATGACCTATGGAAAATCTTGCATATCATTTACAACCACCATCTAACTTGGACATGTGGCAATACAGAAACATCTTACTCTGATTCCCAGCTCTACATTCTCGCCTCCGTACACCTCCATGCCTTCATCCAGCAATCCGATCTCCTCAAAGTATTGTCGGTCCATCACGAAGCAGCCAATCAATGCTGGACTCCTGTTGAAGACATGAAGACAAGCAGAAATCAGATGGATGTATTCAATACAAAATTAGATGTCTCCATATTATAAGGATAAGAAAAACACAATATTATTAATAACCACTATTGTCTATTCTGTACTATTCTATAACTAACCATATCTATTCTGTCACAAGCACTTTTGAGTGTCTGCCTGAGAAAGACACTTTAATTAGCAGTAAGGAGAGTTGATCCTTTGTACAGAAACTGATGTTACATCAATGCTCGACTGCAAAACAACAACTAAAATGCATTTTCTGAAATATTGATGCCCCAGTGCAGCTAACTGAGTTATCAAAGGGCAGCCATGTCTCTCACTGTTTATGGTGTGAGGCATGTAAAAGAACCATTGCTGACTTTCGGTTGCATAGCCGTTAGCGTGTTTCTGCCCTGCGATGGCCTGGCGAGCTGTCCAGAGTGTACTCTGCCCTCACCCAGATTTGGCTGAGATGGGCACCAGCCTTCCCGTGACACTAATTAGGATTAAGCGGTTCAGAAAATGAATGAAATACTGATTAGTGATTGTGATAAAGTCTCAGCTAATTCACTCTTTTCCAACACTCTCCATTAACACAGTTATTTGGACATACAGATGTCCAACCAGAAAAACCTACCCCCAAAAGACGAAGCAACACCAACAACAAACCTTTGCTATTTAAATGATACCTGTTACCTTGTTCTGTAGTATCTTTATACATATATATATATATAAATGAAAACATAACATATTGAGCGCAACATAATACACTGAGCGCACTATGTCACAGCGGTGCTGTTTTAGAAAATCAACACTATCATCTTTCGGACTCCAGAAGCTCCAAGCATATCAGACTTCATTACTTCATTTACCAGATGCCGAAACCTGTACATAAGATCTAGTGCTAAAGATGTATCGTAGAAATTTCTCTACTGATGAAGGTGATTCATTGGTACCTAATGGGTGCTGTGTGGTTCTTCTGACTCCACCAGCTCCTGGGTGGGTTTAGGTAGCGACACCATAGCTCCCAGTCAAAGCCATGTGCTGAGAGAGGATATTCCTCCACCTCAAATGTGTCAAATTTAATGTTGTCGAAAGAAGGGGATATTACTCGCCGTCGGTCCTCCTGGATCCTGTGCAGGATGGGTTCGGCCCTGTGAAAACCCAAAATACAGTTTTTGATTTTTTGAAAGTCACTGATTTCCTTTTTGCACAATTGCCACAATTAACTTTTTCAGATTATCAAACAAATTTAAACATTACACAAAGATAACCCAAGCATTAAAAAAAAAATGCAGTTTTCCTGTTGTGATTTTATTCATTAAGAGAAAAATCCTATCCAAACCTATGAACCTCTGTGAAAAAGTAATTACCCATTTGTTAAAAGGTGAGGTACTTGTGATTAATTCTATTATTGGGGAAAACTGAGTTCAATTTCATGGCCACACCCAGGCCTGATTGCTGCCAGACATTTCCAATCGGGAGATCCCTAACATAAAACCTGTCTAACAAGGTGAGGTAGGCCATACTGAACACACATCATACCGCGATCCAATGAGCTTCAAGAGCAAACAAGAAAGACGATTATAGAGATATCTCAGTCTGGGAAAGGATACAAAGTCATTAGTAAATCTTTGTCACTCCAGCAAATGACTGTCAGAGCCAATATCCATAAAATGGAGAAGGCATGACACAGTGATGACCCTTCACAGGAGTGGTCGACCTACCAAAATTACTCCAAGAGCACGGCGCAGACTATTCAGAGAACTCACAAAGAATCCAAAAACCACTTTGAAACAACTACAAGCCTCACTTTCCTCAGTTAATGTCAATGTTCATGACTCCAAAATCAGAAAGACACGAGGCAAAAATGGCATCCCCGGAAGAGTTCCGAGGCGAAAGGCACTGTTGACAAAAAGAATATCAAGGCACGACTCACTTTTGCAAAGAATCATTCTGATCATCCCCAAAGCTTTCGGGAAAATGTCCTCTGGACTGATGAAACTAAAGTTGAACTTTGTGGGAGAAATGCACCCCGTTACATCAAGTGCAAAAGGAACACTGCAGTTAATAAAAAAAGAACATTGTGCCAACAGTGAAACATGGTGGTGGAAGTGTGATGATCTGGGCCTTCTTTGCTGCTTCAGGACCTGGGCGACTTGACATGATTGATGGAACTATGAATTCTGCTCACTACCAAGAAATCCTGGTGAGGAATGTTCGTCCATCCGTTTGAGACCTCAAGCTAAAGTACACCTGGGTTCTGCAGCAAGACTGATCTGACCTGAATCCTACTGAGATGTCGTGGCATTACCCTAAAAACGCTGTTCATGCACAAAAACCATTCAATCTGGTGAATCTCAAACAATTCTGAAGAGAAAAGTGGACCAAAGTCCCATTGCAGTGATGTGAAAGACTCTTATCACCTCTTATCAGAAACACTTGACTGCAGTTATTGCAGCAAAAGGTGGTTCAACCAGCTATTAGGTTTATGGGCAATTACTAAGTCACATGGGCCCTTGTATGTTCAAATGCTTTCCCCCTTTATAAATGCAATTGGCACTGAAAACTGCATTTAGTGTTTACTTGTGTTTTATTTTGTATAATATCTAAATTTGCTTGATCTGAAATGGATGACAGTGAGAAACGTGCAAACAATGTCAGAAATTGGTCAGGGGGCAAAAACTTTTGCACAGCACTGTACATTGCACACTACATTAAAGGAACATAAAATTAAGGCACATTAACTCTGTTATGAAGAATATGCACAATTATTTCACAAATGCTCTTCTAAAAATTTATTATAGTATTTTGTTGCATTTTTTATGTTTGCCTCTATCAATAATGTTGTTTTACCTTCATTTTGTTTGTTTGTTTGTTAGTAGGATTATGCAAAGCACCATGCAGATTATTATTAAATTTTTATAAAGGCTGTGTTTTGTATTTTTTTCTTACTTGGTGAAGGTTTGTGCTGTCCATGCACTCTTGTCCATTCATTCATTTATTCATCTTCATCAAATGTTGTATCATGAACACCCAAAGCCAAAAATCTCAATCATATTCCATTGCTTCTATTAGCAAAATCTCAGCACGGAGGACCATTTTATTATTGGGATTCATCGCAGTGGACAATTTTCACACAATTATTCACATCTGGAGCAATTTAAAGCAACAAATCCACCTACTGGTACAGGTAAAATACTATCATAATCACAAACACCGAACAATAATAATAACAAAAAATTAAATATACCTTGTGAACAGTGGCCTCCAAATGCACCCAGGGAATCTTCAACAGAATGTAAAGACAACAAAATTCTTATTCTTTTTTCTTATTATGGAATGTATTACTGAAAATGTCGAACAATGAAAGAATTCATACAGAGACAAGAATACAAGAAACTTAGCACTGACTGTAAACTGAGGTCAGGGTCAAACTGAGGACCCTGGAGCTCTGAGGTAGAGAAACATGTTGTTCATCCTTTGAGGTCCAAGATGACCACGATTTCATAGCAGATCAATGATGGATGGGGCTGTGGGTCCAGAGATGGCTGATGAGGCCAATTTGTGCCTGAATTGCTTGCTCACACACAGGGCATGTGTAGGTGGGTGCTGTGATGGAAGAGGAGGCCGCTTGAGTTTTGCACACTGCGAGCTTCTGCTGTGCCTCTGCAGTTCTCACTTCTCTGCTGCACAAGCACCTGTGAAAACGTTGCTTCACCAAGCTGAGCGGTTGGTAGGAAGCTGCTCCCATGTGCTGACGTTAATGTTCATGTCCTTGAAGGACACTTTGTCATCTTTGAAGTGTTTCTTCTGTCCCCAACGGACCGCTTGCCTTCACCAAGCTCTCCGTAAAGTTACTGTTTTGGCAGTCAACTGTCTGTCATTCTGACAACATGGCCTGGCCATCTAGTCTGCGCTTTCTAAAGGAGGGTGTGGATGCTGGGAATGCCGGCTTGTTCCAGGATTTCCATGTCAGGGATTTTGTCCTGCTACTCGATGCGAAGGAGTCTGTGGAGGCAGCTCAAGTGAAAGCAATTGAGCTGTTTGACGTGTCTATTGTAGACAGTGCAGGCCTCACAGGCGTAGAGGAGGGTGTGAGCACCACTGCACAGTAGACCTTCAACTTGGTGGTAAGGCCGAATCCTCTCTGGTCCCACACATTCTCATGGAGTCTTCCAAAGGCAGAGCTGGCCTTGGCAATCCTATTGTTGATTTCTGCATCGATGTTCACCGCTCTTGAAAGTGTGCTGCCCAGATAGGTGATGGGTGATTCCTGGTTGGGCTGTCCTGGTGTGGGCTGTTACATAACTTCAGTCTTTTTGTTGCTTATGGTGAGACCGAAGTTGTCACAGGCTCTTGAGAAGCAGTCCATTTCGTGCTGCATCTCCTACTCTGTGTCGGTGTTAAGGGCGCAGTCATCAGCGAACAAGAAGTTTCTGATGACAGTCTCCTTCACCTTGGTAACAGCCTGCAGGCACCTGAGGAACAGTCCACAGTCAGTCCTGTGTCTAACATGCATCCAATCCTGGCAATCACGGAAAGCATCTCTCTGCATGGCTCAAAGGACCACCGTGAAGAGCATCGGGGCAAGAACACAGCCTTGTTTCATGCTGTATGTCACTAGGAAAGCCTCTGACTTGTCGCTGTCATTCAATACTTTCACCATCATGGAACTGCCAGATGATCGTGATGAACTTGCTTGAGCAGTCAAACTTCTCCATTATTTTCCAAAAGCCATTCCTGCCAACCATGTCAAAAGTCTTCGTCAGATTGACAAAGATCATGAAGAGGTCGCTATGTTGCTCTTGGCATTTTTCCTGGAAATGCCATGCAGCAAATATCACGTTGACTGTTCCATGTTCAGCACCAAAGCTACACTGACTTTCTGGGAGGAGACCCTTCTCAAGATGCTGGAGGAAACGGTTGAGCAGAACACAGGCTAGGATCTTCCCAGCTATGGGCAGGAGAGAGATCCCTCGATTGTCGCAGGACTAGCAGTTGCCTTTCCTCTTGTAGATGTGGACCATGGTGGCATCTTTTAGCTGTTGTGGGACCTTCCCTTCAATCCACATGTACTGGAAGAGCTATGTCAGCTTCTGCATCAAAGCTGGTCCTCCCGCTTTGTATACCTCATCATTGTATACCTCATATTGCATCTGATCCTGTTGCTTTGCCACAAGAAAGTTGCTTGACGGACTTTCTGACTTCTCTGAGGAGAGTGTTGAGGTTCCTGCTGATCTCCACTTGAGGAAGGCAGGCAATGGCCTTGTTGTTGATTGTGGCAGGGCGGTTCAGGACCTGGTTGAAGTGTTTTGCCCATATCTTCAGAATCTCCTTCTTCTCGAAGGGGGGAGAAGAGGGGAGGAACCAGTGGACTGATGTCTGTGCACAGTCCTCAAGGCATCATAGAAATGCTTGGTGTCATGACTGTCCACGTAGCCCTGTATTCCTTCGGCCTTCTTGCTGTACCACGAGTCCTGTATGTCATAGAGTTTCTTTTGTACCTTTTACACTGCCAAAGGCATCTTTCTTCGCTCGTGATGAGGGGTTATTTTGATGTGCTCTGAACAGCTGGTGTTTCTCTGACAGGAATGCCTGTATCTTCTTGTCGTTCTCATCGAACCAGTTCTGGTGCTTGTGGGTTGTTGGTCCGATGTGTTCAAAGGCTGTGGAGTACACCAAATCTCTGAATGCTGCGCACAGTTTCTCGGTGCTGTCCGAATCATCCTGGGGTGTGTCTGGCAGCCTGTTGTCGAGGTCCCTGGCATATTTTTGCACAATGTTGCTGTTCTTCAGCTTGGAGACATTCAGCCTCTTTGCAGTCTTCTGGCCTTGGGGTCTTCTCATGGGCAGGATGCAAAGTTTGCACTTGGATACGATGAGGCGATGATCAGTCCAGCAGTCAGCACCACATATGACCCTTGTCACTCTCAAATCTTGTATGTCCCTCTTCCTGGTGATGACATAGTCAATTAGATGCCAATGCATGGAGCATGGATGCAGCTGATGTCTTGTTATGGGAAGGGAGGCGGAACAATGTGTTGGTGAGGATGAGATCATGGGTGGCACACAACTTGAGGAGCAGGAGGCCATTGCTGTTGTACTTGCCAGTGCTATGTCTTCCAATGATCCCTTCCCAGGTTTCGTGATCTGTGCACACTCTGGCATTGAGGTCCCTGAGGACAAAAAGCCTCAGACTATTCTCAGACTATGGTACTGCTGCAAGGAGGGTGTCGAGTTCTTCATGGAACTTGTCCTTGATGCCCTCAGGGTTGGTCATTGTTGGATCATATTCACTGATTAACGTCACACTTTTCTTGTTTCCAAGTGGAAGCTGTACTGACATCAGATGATCGTCGATACCCTCTGGGAGTTAATTAGTTTCCAGGCGAGGTGGGACCTGATGAATCCAATGCCTGTCTCTCTCCATTTGCTGCTACTGGTCCACTCCAGAAAAAAGTATACCCACCTCCATGCTCACTGAACTGGCCCTTGTTTGCAAGGCATGTTTTGCTGAGGGCTGCTATGTCAACGTTGTAACAAGCTAGTTCTTTGGTGACTAGTGCAGTTCTCCTTTCTGGTCTGTCTGCCTTGGTGTTATCCAGCAGAGTTCGCATGTACCAGGTGCTAAGGTTGAGTACCTTCACTTGTTTAGTCTTTCCTGTTGTTCGACTGCTTTTAGGGATCCCCACCATCCGCAGTTTGCTAGCCAGGGTGAAGCAGGCTATGTTTAGGGCACCTTTTCTAACCCCTTCTTCCATGGAGGTGAGCACAGTGAATCCTAAAGAGGGCTGCTCAGTCACCCAGTGGGCTGCCGAATTACACTGCTGCTTGGGTCCAGTAGAGAATGACCATTGACCATATTGCCTGGGCGGGTTGTGTGTAGGTCCATGACTACAGCTTCCAGTGTACTCATACCTGCTGCTTCGCTGCTCTCCCATCGCCACAGGACTTGAGGCTGTGTGGTATAGGTGAAGTCATGACTTGCGCTTGACTTGAATTTAAATGAGGGAGAGTTACACAGATCGTCAGCCTCACTCTCTCGTCCCAGTCTATCTGGATCCAGTGGCACGACATAGTCGAGACAGCTGGGGATAGGTCAGGAAGCAGTGGATGGCCAGTAATGTTCTGTGTCTCACTGTGCCCTGGTTGTGCTCCATGATGCTTTGCTGAGTCTGTCTTCTTATCTGTTGAACCAATTTTGTGGTCTCTTCTGCAGAATCAGTCGGATCCAGTCTTCGTATGTGTATGTAGATAGGTGCTACTCTTACCGACTGTCTTTTAGTATGCACACATGACAGTGAAGACTCGTGCTGGCTGAGACGTCTAACCTCATCTCGGGTCCAAAAGACCTGCCCACTGCCTTTAGGCTTGATAGTTCTACCTCGACAAGTGCAGCCATGAGGTTGGGAACAAACAAGTGACCGTCCTCACGCCGGTACCAAGCCCAGAAAAATGCAGAGGGTTGCAACAGGAAGGGCATCCAGTGTAAAACTTTTGCCAAAATACACAATGTGAACTGTCAATACAAATTTCATACTGGATTGGTCGAAGCCCGGGTTAACAACGACCGCCATCAGTGCTGTTAACCAACAGGATGCTGGTGGAAATTGGGCTATTGTTCGTCGAAGAAGGAGAGGTCGAAGGAGAGGCGGGAGGTGTGTCCATAGGCAGAGAGAGAAGAGGAAAGGCATAAGTCTAGGACTGAGATTAGGGACTTTGAATGTTGGAACTATGTCAGGAAAAGATAGAGAGCTGGCTAACATGATGCAGAGGAGGAAGGCGGACATACTGTGGGTTCAGGAGACCAGGTGGAAAGGTAACAAGGCTAGAAGCTTAGGAGCAGAGTTTAAGCTGTTTTATCATGGTGTGGATGGGACGAGAAATGGAGTAGGAGTCATCTTGAAGGAGGGGTTGGTCAGGAATGTTCTAGAAGTGAAAAGAGTGTCAGACAGAGTGATGAGTCTCAAGTTAGAAATTGAAGACATGATGTTCAATGTTGTTAGTGCTTATGCCCCACAAGCAGGATGTGAGCTAGAAGAGAAGGAGAGATTTTGGAGTGAGTTAGATGAAGTGATGCAGAGTACCCCCAGAGGTGAAAGAGTTGTCATTGGTGCAGACTTCAATGGACATGTTAGTGCAGGCAACAGAGGGGACGAGGAAGTGATGGGCAGGTTTGGTATCCAGGATTGGAACACAGAAGGACAGATTTTGATAGATTTTGCAAAAAGGATGGAAATGGCTGTGGTGAATACTTTCTTCCAGAAGAGACAGGAGCATAGGGTGACTTATAAAAGCGAAGGTAGGAGCACACAGGTAGACTACATCTTGTGTAGGCGATGTAATTTGAAGGAAGTCAGTGACTGCAAAGTAGTAGTGAGTGAGAGTGTTCCCAAACAACATAGGACGGTGGTGTGCAGGATAATGCTGATGGTGAGGAAGGTGAAGAAGGCAAAGGCAGAGCAGATACAAAGTGGTGGAAGCTGAAAAAGGAAGACTGTTGTGTTGTCTTCAAGGAGGAGTTGAAACAGGCTTTGGGTGGTCAGGAAGTGCTTCCAGATGACTGGACAACTACAGCTAATGTGATCAGGGAGACAGGTAGGAGAGTTATTGGTGTCCTCTGGAAGGAGATTAGATAAGGGGACTTGGTGGTGGAATGAGGAAGTGCTGGAGTGTGTAAAAAGGAAGCAGTTGGCTAAGAAGAAGTGGGACATAAAGCGGACTGAAGAGAGTAAACAGGAGTACATGGAGACACAGCATAAGACAAAGGTAGTGTTGTCACAGTCAAACAGAGGGCGTATGATGACTTGTATGCTAGGCTGGACAGTAAGGAGGGAGAAAATGATTTATACAGGTTGGCACAACAGAGAACTAGAGAAGGGAACGACATGCAGCAAGTTAGAGCGATTAAGGACAGAGAGGAAAATGTATTGACTGATGACAGAAGTGTGCTGGGAAAATGGAATGAGTACTTTGAAGAGTTGATGAATGAGGAAAATGAGAGAAAAAAAGTAGAAGAGTGACTGTTGAGGACCAAGTAGCAAAGATTAGTAAGGGTGAAGTGAGGAGGGCATTGAAGAGAATGAAGACTGGAAAGGCAGTTGGTCCTGATGACATACCGGTGGTAGTATGGAAGTGTCTAGGAGGGGTAGCAGTAGATTTTCTGACAAGAACATTCAACAAAGTCTTAGAGAGTGAGAGGATGCCAGAGGAATGGAGGAGAAGTGTGCTTGTGCCCATTTTTAAGAATCAGGGAGATGTACAGAGTTGTGGCAACTACAGAGGGATAAAGTTGATGAGCCATACAATGAAGTTATGGGAAAGAACAGTGGAAGCTAGACTAAGGGCAGAGGTCAGCATTTGTGAACAACAGTTTGGTTTCATGCCAAGAAAGAGCACCACAGATGTTAATATAGAAGTACAGATAAGGCCAGAGGGAGCTGCATTGTGCCTTTGTGAATCTGGAGAAAGCATATGACAGGGTGCCGAGAGAAGAACTGTGGTATTGCATGAGGAAGTCTGGAGTAGCAGAGAATTATGTTAGAGTGGTGCAGGACATGTATGAGAGATGTAAGACAGTGGTGAGGTGTGCTGTCAGTGTGACAGAAGAGTTTAAGGTGGAGGTGGGACTGCATCAAGGGTCAGCTCTGAGCCCCTTCTTGTTTGCTATGGTGATGGACAGGCTGACAGACGAAGTTAGATAAGAATCTCCATGGACTATGATGTTTGCAGATGACATTGTGATCTGTAGTGAAAGCAGAGAACAAGTGCAGGAAAATCTAGAGAGGTGACGATATGCCCTGGAAAGGAGAGGAATAAAGCTTAGCCACAGTGATAGGAGGATATTAGTAAGAATGAAAGGAAAAGGAAAGGAAAATGAAAGAGTGGCACTGAGGAAAAGACAGGAGGCAGAGCTGGAAGTAGCAGAGATGAAAATGTTGAGGTTCTCTTTGGGAGTAACAAGGATGGATAGGATCAGGAATGAGTACATCAGAGGGACAGCACATTTAAGAGGTTTTGGAGACAAAGTCAGAGAGGCTATATTGAGATGGTTTGGACATGTACAGAGGAGGGATAGTGAGTATATTGGTAGTAGGATTCTGATGTTGGAACTACCAGGCAGAAGGCCAAGAGGCAGACCAAAGAGAAGATTTATGGATGTGGTGAAGGAGGACATGAAGGTAGTTGGAGTAAGAGTAGAAGATGCAGAGGATGGGGTGAGATGGAGGCAGATGATTCGCTGTGGCGACCTTTGAAGGGAAAAGCCCAAAGGAAAAGAAGAAGACGACGAAGAAGTTCTACCTCGACAAAGCCAAGAAGATTATTGAATTACCACCGTTCAAAGGACTTGTAAATGAAGAGTCTGTGTTCCTATCCGCTACAAACATGACATTTGTAGTGGGGGATACCTTCACTATATACTTTCTGGATCCTGCCCCCAATTCTCATCTTAAGGAAGACCAAAACTACAGCTGATTAAGCACTACAAACCGGCTCAGAAGTATATTCAATATACTTGACAATATTAGGCGACAACAACCAAGTCTATCTGAAGCAAGTAGACAGTAAAACAAAAGTCAAAATCCTACCTTAACAGAAGAAATCCAAGATAGCACTTAAAGCACACTGCAGAGAAACTATTGCACTACCCTGCCTCATTCCTAGCCACAAAAATATCAACTGGCACAAAAAAAAACCAATAAAAAAACCACCCCAGACTTAATGCTGAGTGTGCATGTCTACTCCAGCAGTTTTCTTCTCATCATTTTACCCTGGATTCAATTCAAGATGTTTTGACATATTTTCTTTCTGACAGAAAATAATTAATACCCAATCCAGTAGTCTGAAAGAGCAGCAAGTTTCAGTCCCAATAAGGCATATCAGAATCTCACAGACCCTTTTTTCTCTAGTTTAATATCAGACCAAAAGGTGTTTTCTTAACTCATTTTGAAAGTAAATCAAATGACATGGTGTAGGTTGAACACAAATTGTGTGACATATTTGCAAACTGCAAGCAGTAACTCATTGTGCTGAGTTGCTGAATGTTCCCAGAATACCCAGAGATAAGGCTAGAATGATAAAATGTCAGTCTGCTTATAAATTATAAATATACTGCTGCGCTCTGAAGAATACAATACAGAGTTTCTTAGAGTCACTCACCATCCGACATTAAACTCCACATGAGCATCAAACAGAGCCACGACTGGCGCGCTGGCTGCCCTCCAGCCGCTCACACGGGCACGGATCAGGCCCTCCTGCTTCGTGTGACGGATCATCTTAATGAAGTCAGGATGGCGCTGGTTCATGTCCTCCACAAATCGCTGCAGGTTTTGCCTCAGTTCAGCTGCAGAATAACAGACGGAGATAAAGAGACAAAAGGAAAAGAGACATCAAGAAATAGTGAGAGAATTGTGCAAGAAAATAAAGAGCTCAAACCTTCCAACAACACACACATCTAGATCATTGTTTATTTTTATGTATTCACTAGGGGCTCTTTGTTTAGCATTTAGAAAGATTATGCAAAATGACTAAAGTGATTTTCACCAAACTTATTGGAGGGCTGTGGTATGGGCCGAGCAGGGACAAGAGCAGATCTTGGAGTTTATTACAGTCTTTTTAACAAGCATTTTTAGAGTTTTTTTTTTACTCTTATCAGGATTGCACTCTGACTACTGATTACATACACACCACTGATAAGATTTTCATCAAAATTGGTTGATTGATTTAGTGATTAAATTTGGGAGGCGAGCCATGTATGTAAGGTCTGGAATCGGCCCATCTCCACAATCTTCCTCAGGGTCCCTGTCACCTCTTCTGGTCGTGCAGCGTTTTCTGCCACACTTTTACCTTCCCACAGACGTCCCACTGAGGTGCCTTGATACAGCACTCTGGGAACAGCCTATTCGCTCAGAGATTTATTTCTGTGTCTTACCCTCTTGCTTGAGGGTGTCAATGATGGCCTTCTGGACAGCAGTCAGGTCGGCAGTCTTACCCATGATGCGGTTTTGAGTAATGAACCAGGCTGGGAGTTTTTAAAAACCTCAGGAATGTTTTGCAGGTGTTTAGAGTTAATTCGTTGATTCAAATGATTAGGTTAATAGCTCATTTAAAGTACCTTTTCAAGATATGCTAATTTTTTGAGATAGGAATTTTGGGTTTTCATGAGCTGTATGCCAAAAGTCAGTCATCATTATTAAATTATAGCCATCAGTATTAAAACAATAAAACACCTGAAATATTTCAGTTGGGGTGCAATGAATCTAAAATATATGAAAGTTTAATTTTTATCAGTACATTACAGAAAATAATGAACTTTATCACAATATGCTAATTTTTTGAGATGGACTAGTACATACACTCAGTCTGTAGTTTGTAAACAATGAATACAGCGTCATTACGTCAGCGTACTACGTAGGTACGTCTAAGCTCAAAATTTGACTTAAAAATGTAAAATCGAAAAAACGAAAAATGGATGAACGCAAGTTGGGGAGCGTCTGTACTTTCTTCCAGAAGAGATAGGAGCATAGGGTGACTTATAAAAGCGGAGGTAGGCGCACACAGGTAGACTACATCATTGTGTAGACGACATAATTTGAAGGACGTCAGTGACTGCAAAGTAGTAGTGGGTGAGAGTGTTGCCAAACAGCATAGGACAGTAGTGTGCAGGATGATGCTGATGGTAAGAAAGCTGAAGAAGGCAAAGGCAGAGCAGAAGAAAAAGTGGTGGAAGCTGAAAAAGGAAGAGTGTCGTGTTGTCTTCAAGGAGGAGTTGAAACAGAAGAGTGGACAACTACAGCTAATGTGATCAGGGAGACAAGTAGGAGATTACTTGGTGTGTCATCTGGTAGGAAAGTTGATAAGGAAACTTGGTGGTGGAATGAGGAAGTGCAGGTGTGTGTACAAAGGAAGAGGTTAGCTAAAAAGAAGTGGGACATAGAGAGGACCGAAGAGAGTAAACAGGAGTACAGTGAGATACAGTGTAAGGCGAAGACAGCGGTGTCAAAGACAAAACAGAGGGCGTTTGATGACTTGTATGCTAGGTTATCTTTCCCATACGATGAAGTTATGGGAAAGAATAGTGGAAGCTAGACTAAGGGCAGAGGTCAGCATTTGTGAACAACAGTTTGGTTTCATGCCAAGAAAGAGCACCACAGATATAGTGTTTGCTTTGAGGATATTAATACAGAAGTACAGAGAAGGTCAGAGGCAGCTGCATTGTGCCTTTGTGGATCTGGAGAAAGCATATGACAGGGTGCCGAGAGATGAACTGTGATATTGCATGAGGAAGTCTGAAGTAGCAGAGAAGTATGTTAGAGTGGTGCAGGACATGTATGAGAGATGTAAGACAGTGGTGAGGTGTGCTGTCAGTGTGACAGAAGAGTTCAAGGTGGAGGTGGGACTGCATCAAGGGTCAGCTCTGAGCCCTTCTTGTTTGCTATGGCGATGGACAGGCTGACAGTTGAGGTTAGACAAAATTCCCCATGGACTATGAGGTTTGCAGATGACATTGTGATCTGTAGTGAGAGCAGAGAACAAGTGCAGGAAAATCTAGAGAGGTGACGGTATGCCCTGGAAAGGAGAGGAATGAAGGTTAGCCTCAGTAAAACAGAACACATGTGTGTGAATGACAAGGACCCAAGAGGTACGGTGAGGTTACAGGGAGCAGAGATAAAGAAGGTGGAGGATTTTAAGTACTTCGGCTCAACAATCCAGAGCAATGGAGAGTGTGGAAAAGAGGTGAAGAAGCATGTGCAGGCAGGTTGGAATGGTTGGAGAAAAGTATCCGGTGTAATGTGTGATAGGAAGGTATCGGCAAGAATGAAAGGAAAAGTGTATAAGACGGTGTTGAGGCCAGCGATGTTATATGGTTTAGAAACAGTAGCCCTGGGGAAAAGACAGGATGCAGAGCTGGAGGTAGCAGAGATGAAAATGTTGAGATTCTCTTTGGGAGGAATGACAATGGATAGGATCAAGAATGAGTACATCAGAGGGACAGCACATGTAAGAGGTTTTGGATACAAAGTCAGAGAGGCTAGATTGAGATGGTTTGGACATTACAGAGGAGGGATAGTGAGTGTATTGGTAGTCGGATGCTGAGGTTGGAACTACCAGGCAGAAGGCCTAGAGAAAGACCAAAGAGACGATTTATGGATGTGGTGAAGGAGGGCATGAAGGTTGTTGGAGTAAGAGAAGAAGATGCAGAGGATAGGGTGAGATGGAGGCGGATGGTTTGCTGTGGTGACCCCTGAAGAGAAAAGCCAAAAGAAGAAGAAGAAGAAGAAGAGGAAACTCCATTTGGATTTAGACTGGAGAAGCCGTACTCACCGATCACACCCTTCCAGTTTACACTATTGTTTCCCAGATGGGCATTGAAGTCTCCCAGGACAATGAGGGAACGCTCAGGGGGAGCATTCTCCCACACACCTCTAAAGATTCCAAAATGGGTGGGTACTTTGGACTGTCATTTGGTGCATAAGCACAAACAGCAGTCAAGACCCATCCCCCCACCTGAAGGCGGTGGGAAGCTACCCTTTCATCAACCGTGGAGAACCCCAATGTGTGGGCATCAAGATGGGTTGCAACAAGGATGTCCACACCGGCTCACCACCTCACCCCATGGTCAACTCCAGAATGGAATAAGGTCCAGCCCATCTCGAGATGAGTGGTTCCAGAGCCCAAGCCATGCATTGAGGTGAGTCTGACTATAGCTAGTCAGTATCTCTCCACCTCACTCATCAGCTGAGGCTCCTTCCCCACCAGAGAGGTGACATTTCATGTCCCAAGAGTCAGAGTCAGTAGCTGAGGATCAATCCGATAGAACCCATGCCTTCGGTGGCCACACAACTCACACTGCACCCCACAGGTGAGAGACTGGACCCATGTCTCCTTTTTGGGCTGGGCCCAGCTGGGCTTCATAGACAGAAGCCCGACCTACAGGTGCTCGCCTTCAAGCCCCTTCCACGGGCTTTGCTCCAGGGGGAACCCTGGTGACCTGTGTCCGGGCAAGGGAGACAGTGTCCTTTAATGTTTTTCCATAGAAGTTTTTGAACCATGCTTCATCTGGACCTTCACCTAGGACCTGTTTGCCTTGGGTGACCCTACAAGGGGCATAATGCCCCCGATAATATAGCTCCTAAGATCATTAGGACACGCAAATCCCTCCAGCATGATATGGTGGCAATTCAAGGAGGGGAATCCAGGAAACTTCAACAAAAAAAGATCTTCAAAAAAAAGCATTCAACTTATAGTTTTAAACATACTGAGAAAAAAATAAATGCACTGGTCATTTTTTACTTTTAAAAAGGAAAGGCTAAAACTTCTCAGACTTTAGAATCAGTAATTGTGTGAAACTGTGCCAGCTTATCAGCTGTTTTGATTCAAGCTTTATCCACTTGGGCGAATGAGGTGAAATATATTAGTGATATCGAGAATGAATAAAGTATATCCTGTATGGTTCAAACTGATTGGTCCTCTAAATTATAAGGAAAGGCTGTTTCCTATTGTTTCTGAAGCACTGGCGTGAACAAAACAATGGCCTGAGATTGGCTAACTGGACTGTCTCAGTATTGAGCAAAAATTTTTAATTTTACAATTTACAGTTTACAATGTTTACATTTTTTTGCTTTGTCTTTTTGGTATTATGCACTAAAGTCCTTTTACAGAATGCAGTTTACATTCATTTTATTATTTTACCTTTGTTTTAGAGCAGACACTGACAGCTATTAGCCTAGTTGTCTGTGGTTTTATGAGCTTTCGCACAGCGTCAGCTGCAGCTCCACTGTGACACCAAACAGGACAAAGGATGGATCATGAAATAGTATTTAAATTTTAAGGTGGCACACAGTTTTAATTCTTGATTACTGTCAACACCTTTATGAAGAATTGTTGTCTTTCATGTTTAAATAAATGTTAGCTACAAAAAGTCTCAGAGCTGATGATCTAAGCTCCCTCTGTGTTGTGGCTAAAATACAAACTCTAAAAATCTCATTGAAAAAAAAAATTGTTTGCTTCTAAGTTTCTTTTTGCACATTACCACCACAACTAAATGCTTTAGTAATCTTGACGAGGAAACCCACTCGAGTATGGGGAGTACATTTAAAACCCACATAGAAGCTGGGAATTGTACCCAGGCCTTTTTGCTGTGACGTGGACATGCTAACCATTAAGCCAGAAAATAAATAAATAAATAAAGAGCCATCATGTTATCATGTTTTTATGCTTAACTGGTAGTATTTGCAGTGGTAGATGGGCAGTGGTGGTCTAGTGGTTAGGGCGCAGGATCGCTGATTCTAAGGTTTGGGGTTCGAGTCCCCACAGGGTTGTCACTGTCCCCGCCAGTGCAGCTAACTGGGTTATCAAAGGCAGGCCATGTCTTTCACTGTCTATGGTGAGAGGCATGCAAAAGAACCATTGCTGACTTTCGTAAAGTGTAGGCTGCAAAGTGAATAAGTGAAGGGAAGTGAAGTGGTAGTATTTACTAATACAGTTATGCATCTCAGATGTAATGTCATAAAAATGAAAATTAACTTGACATTCCGTCTACGGGAATATTCTGCAACATCTTGACCTAAGTGCATAATTGTTATCTGCTGAAACAGAATAATTTTCTATCATATGTAAGCTAGATTTTGTAATGGATTTATTATATATTTCAAATGATTTGAGAGTAAACAGTCAAATTACTGTGTTGGATACCCCAGCTGTGCAATAATCATTCAACTTATTTGATGGCAACAATGAAATAATTTGGATATCCCATGTAAATGATGCAATGCCAAAAATTATTTGGTGGCTTTCCACTAATCAGAAAAAAGAAAATCTTTTGAATGGATCATAATGTCTATTATCCCATCGAAGATAAAGACTCATCTCTGACTCAGCGGGAGTCTGGCATATGTTTAGCGTGTCTGCCTCTCACTAAGAATGTCCTGAATTTCAGTTCCAGGATTGATGTTTCTGTATGAAGTTTGTATGTTCCCCCGTCCTTTCATGGGTTTCCTCCGGGTGCTCCTGTTCCCTCCCACAATCGAAAGATATACACATCAGGTTAAATGGATATTCATTTTCTAGATTACCTCAAGCTTTGAAAGTGAGTCTGTGTGTTGCCCTGTGATGGATTGGTAGCTGTTCTATGTGTTTTGTACCCTGCCTTTGGCAAGAGTTGGATGGGATGGGCTCCAGCTTCCCCTCAACCATAACAAATGATAAAGCAAAAGATAAAGCAAAAAATCAAAATGAAATGAAAGCTGTATCAATGTATAATAGCTATTCATTTTATATTGTTTTTGGATTAGCAGATGACTTCTTTCTTCTCCTTTTCCTTTTGGCTGATCCCTTCAGGGGTCACCACAGAGAATCATCTGCCTCCATCTCACCCTAACCTCTGCCTCTTCTTCTCTTACACCAACTACCTTAATGTCCTCCTTCACTACATCCATAAATCTCCTCTCTGGTCTTCCTCTAGGCCTTCTGCAGGGTAGTTCCAACTATTAGCAGATGACTGGAGTAAATTAAATAAATTTTAGTTTCTCACTTAATAAAAACACAAAATTCATATATTCTAAGGCTAAAAAGTGCTAGTTCTTATTTATTTCTCAAATGTTAACAGAATATTTTGTGTGTTTTTTAATGACTGGATTTAAACTAAATGACAAATAACAACTTAACAAATTCCTTCTCTTTTTTAGTATGGACTTGAAGACACAAAATAGAATTAAAAAAATTAGCTTTATAAACTTTCATCATCAACTGCTGTGTAAGTTACTAAGTTATATGGTGTATCGATGTCTTATATACAAACCCTGTCCAAGAAGAATAAGATGATATAATTCTAAACTAAAAATTGAAGTGAATTCTGTAGCTGTGGTTCTCAGAGGTGGCTTAAAGGAGAACGCAGATCAATACAGGTGTGACAGGAGTTCGTCTGAACACTTTGATTACAATTTAATTGAATTCCCACTCACTGTCCTCAGTGCACTAAAGTAGTGTATATTGCAATAAAGGCCACATCACTCATAGTCCTGTTGAGGTCTTTATATCGGTCTCTGGGTGAACGTTGGGTATGGTTCCACTCCTGTCTGCTTACTGCCTTGCTCATATTTCTTTATTACATTAACACCTATTATTCTGAACCACAATGGCATGAATATTGTTCCATGAACGGCACAATGAACACATGGCGGAATTCCGTAGAAAGCAAGATAAATAATGTACAGATAAAACCAACAGAATGTACTGAAAAATATCAGATCTGCAAAAGAAAAGAATATAATGCAAAAGTTTCTTATTTCATGCTGACAGCGCTGCTAAAATCTTGTTACTGATTGTTCATATTTTTTGAGGCCGATTTATAGAGTCTTCGGTCTCAACACTTTGGAAGACAAAGAGGTAACATTTTCTTCAGGACACAGAACTTTATAGAGTTTGCATTGGATTCTTTTCTTTAACATAACTAGTTGCCTGCGATGACCTGGAAAGCTGTTCAGGTTGATTTTACCCTCGCCCAGAGTTGACTAAGATGGGCACCTGCCTACCTGTGACCCTAATTAGGATTGAACGGTTCAGAAAATGAATGAAAGGATGAATGAATGAATGACTAGTTACATTTTTTTACTTATTCTAAGATGCTGGTGACAGAATTACTGATTATAGGTCATTCTTTAACCAAAGTAAATTTTGGTTTTGAAAATTTTACAACATTCTAAAATGATTTTAATATTTATAAGTGTGAGACTGGTCATGCATGCTACATTATGCCATCCTCAAACACTCATTCAAAATTTGAGAAAAGTTATTTTTTACCTTTAAAAAATGCAAACGCCATACTGTATAGATTTTTTTCATTTTGACTTTTATTATTACTATTTTTATTCAAGCATTACCCAGAATTTGTACTTAAGGTTGATAGTATCTATAAATATGTTACATACTGAAATGGCACAATCTGCCTGGTCTGTTATTATAGATTAAAAACATTATTTCAAGAGATTGCTTCGATCAAAACACTCACAGGCAGAGTCATCATTAGCACACTTTAAAATGGGAAAATAAACCATAAAATCTTGTTTTTGTTTTTCTTATGTTTTCATGTACAGTGGTACCTCGGTACTCGACCATAATTCATTCCCGACACCTGGTCGAATCCCAATTTGGTCGAATTCCAAATCCGCTTTTTACATTACAAATAATGTAAATGGTCTTAATCCGTTCCGTCGTCTTTTGAACAGAAGTTAACGGTACTGTAACTCATACCTTAGGTCTGCAAATTAAGTGAAGAAATTATAGAATACAGTACACTATGTTATGTTCTGTGTTGTGAGAGACTCTGGTTTTGGCGGCTCTAACTCTCTCTCTTTATGCAGGCTGTCACACGCGGGTGGAGCGCTAAGCACACATCTGATTCCACTCAGCAATCACCGGGCTATAAAGACGAGAAGCGCGCTCCTCCCGGTGCTCGAAGATTGTCCCTCTTCCCCGTGATCTCTCTGTTTCTCAGCTCCGTGCGTTCCTTAGTGTATGATTTTCGTTTTCTCAGCATCACTAACAGTGACTACAATGTCCCCGTGATCTACTGCCTTCCCTGTCAACAATAAAGCGCATCTGTTTTCATCACACTCTGTCTCCTGCATTTTTGGGTCCGGCTGAATGTGCCTTGCATCACAGAAGGGCTAGAAGATTTTGTGATGCCAGGAACATTCAGCCGGACCCAAAAATGCAGGTGATAGAGTGTGATGAAAACGGATGAGCTTTATTGTTGACAGGGAACACACTACATCACGGGGAAATTGTAGTCACTGTGAGAGATGCGGAGAAACAGAAATCATAAACTAAGAGTTGAGCACGGTGCTGAGAGCCAGGCAGATCATGGGGAAGTGGAACAATCTTCTAGCACCGGGAGGAGCGCCCTGCTCGTCTTTATAGCCCGGTGATTGCTAAGTGGAATCAGGAGTGTATGCTTAGCACTCCACCTGTGTGACAGCCACGCCCCTCTCCAGCACCTGCATGCATAAAGAGAGAGAGTGAGAGTTAGAGCTGCCAAAACGGTCTCTCACAACACAGCCCATGACATACTAAAATAAAAACCACAGTACAGTTAAAACAAGAGAGCAATAAAGATTAGAATTTTTTTCTTTGTGGTGGTGAGCAGTTGGCATACGTAAATGTTGCAGAGGAAGAGAAGAGGAGGATCCCCTTCCATAACAGAGAGGGAGAGAGGAGGAGGGTCCCCTTCCATAACAGAGAGGGAGAGAAGAGGACGATCCCCTTCCATAACCGAGAGAGAGAGAGGAGGAGTATCTCCTTCCATAACAGCTTCAAGTGAATCAGCCAGAGGAGTTTTTTCTCTTGCTACTCGCTTTGGCATGGATGACTCTTCTAACGTAGCTTGTTTCTGCCTTCTTTTCAAAACCTTATGGAAGTGGCTCATGACCTCATCGTTAAAGGTGTTCACAGCGATACATAGTATCAAAAACTTTTGGAACAGAGCTAGCTTTATCAGGGTGATGCATAGTATCAACAACTCCCGGACTTCCGGAAAGCATGAATTTCCCGTCTCTTTCAGTCTTGTTTTTTCTCAAGCTTTTTTTAGCGTTCGACTTGAGGATTTTGGTTGACTTCTGGGACAAAAAAATCCTGAATTTATTGGTCAAATTTGTTGAACTTCTAAAGCGTTCGAGTACCAAGGTATCACTGTATTACATAATAAATGTTGGACAGACCATGATTTAATTGTGTTTCTGGGCAGTCATGTAAACAATGAATGATTTTAATTAGTGTCTTCTTTTCCTTTCGGCTGATCCCTTCAGGGGTTGCCACAGCGAATCATCTGCCTCCATAAATGTTAATATTAATGTAATAAATGTTCTCTTTGGCCTTCCTCGAGACCTTCTGCCTGGTAGTTCCAACCTCAGCATCCAGCTACCAATATACTGACTGTCCCTCCTCTGTACATGTCCAAACCATCTCAATCTAGCCTCTCTGACTTTGTCTTCAAAACCTCTTCAATGTGCTGTCCCTCTGATGTACTCATTCCTGAGCCTATCCATCCTCGTTACTCCCAAAGAGAACCTCAACATTTTCATCTCTGCTACCTCCAGCTCTGCTTCCTGTTTTTTCCCCAGGGCCACTGTTTCTACACCATACAATATCGCTGGCCTCATCACCGTCTTGTACACTTTTCCTTTGATTCTTGCCGATACCCTCGTATCACACATCACACCGGACACTTTTCTCCAACCATTTCAACCTGCCTGCATATGCTTCTTCACCTCTTTTCCATACTCTCCATTGCTCTGGACTGTTGAGCCTAAGTACTCAAAATCCTCCACCTTCTTTATCTCTGCTCCTTGTAACCACACCACTCTTGGGTCCTTGTCACTCACACACATGTATTCTGTCTTACTGAGGCTAACCTTCATTCCTCTCCTTTCCAAGGCATACCTCCACCTCTCTAGATTTTCCTGCACTTGTCCTCTGCTCTCAATACAGATCACAGTGTCATCTGCAAACATCATAGTCCATGGGGATTCTTGTCTAACCTTGTCTGTCAGCCTGTCCATCACCACAGTAAACAAGATGGGGCTCAGAGCTGACCCTTGATGCAGTCCCACCTCCACCTTGAACTCTTCTGTCACACCGACAGCACACCTCACCACTGTCTTACATCTCTCATACATGTCCTGCACCACTCCAACATACTTCTTTGCCACTCCAGACTTCCTCATGCAACACTACAGTTCCTCTCTCGGCACCCTGTCATAGGCTTTCTCAATATCCACATAGGCACAATACAGCTCCTTCTGACCTTCTCTGTCCTTCTCTATTAACATCCTCAAAGCAAACACTGCATCTGTGGTGCTCTTTCTTGGCATGAAATCAAACTGTTGTTCACAAATGCTGACCTCAGTCTCGCTTCCCTTTCCCAGAACTTCATCGTATGGCGCATCAACTTCATCCCTCTGTCGTTGCCACAACTCTGCACGTCTCCCTTGTTCTTAAAAAAGGGGACCAGCACACTTCTCCTGAATTCCTCCGGCATCTGCTCACTCTCTAAGACCTTGTTGAATGTTCTTGTCAGAAAATCTACTGCTACCTCTCCTAGACAATTCCATACCTCCACAGGTATGTCACCAAGACCAAATGCCTTTCCATTCTTCATCCTCTTCAATGCCCTCCTCACTTCACCGTTACTAATCTTTGCTACTTCCTGGTCCTCAATGGTCACCTCTTCTACTATTTTTCTCTCTCTCATTTTCCTCATTCATCAGCTCTTCAAAGTACTCTTTCCATCTTCCCAGCACACTTCTGTCATCAGTCAATACATTTCTCTCTCTGTCCTTCATTGCTCTAACTTGCTGCATGTCCTTCCCTTCTCTATTTCTCTGCTGCGCCAACCGGTATAAATCCTTTTCTCCCTCCTTACTGTCCAACCGAGCATACAAGACATCATACGCCCTCAGTTTGGCCTTTGACACTGCCTTACACTGTATCGCCCTGTACTCCTGTTTACTCTCTTCAGTCCTCTCTATGTCCCACTTCTTCTTAGCTAACCTCTTCCTTTATACACACACCTGTACTTCCTCATTCCATCACCAAGTTTCCTTATCTACTTTCCTTCCAGATGACACACCAAGTACTCTCCTACCTGTCTCCCTGATCACATTAGCTGTAGTTGTCCACTGTTCTGGAAGCACTTCCTGACACCAAAGGCCTGTTTCAACTCCTCCTTGAAGACAACACGACACTCTTCCTTTTTCAGTTTCCATCACTTTGTCTTCTGCTCTGCCTTTGCCTTCTTCACCTTCCTCACCATCAGTGTCATCCTGCACACCACCATCCTATGCTGTTTGGTAACACTCTCACCCACTACTACTTTGCAGTCACTGACTTTCTTCAAATTACATCGCCTACACAAGATGTAGTCTACCTGTGTACTCCTACCTCCGCTTTTATAAGTCACCCTATGCTCCTGTCTCTTCTGGAAGAAAGTATTCACCACAGCCATTCCCATTCTTTTTGCAAAATCTATCAACATCTGTCCTGTGTTCCTGTCCTGGATACCAAACCTGCCCATCACTTCCTTGTCCCCTCTGTTGCCTGCACCAACACCACTCTTTCACCTCTGGGGGTACTCTGCATCACTTCATCTAACTCTCTCCAGAATCTCTCCTCCTCTTCTTGCTCACATCCTGCCTGTCGGCCATAAGCACTAACAACATGGAACATCACGTCTTCAATTACTAACTTGAAACTCATCACTATGTCTGACACTCTTTTCACTTCTAGAACATTTCTAACAAACCCCTCCCTCAAGATGACTCCTACTCCATTTCTCTTCCCATCCACACCATGATAAAACAGCTTTAAACCCTGCTCCTAAGCTTCGAGCCTTGCTACCTTTCCAACTGGTCTCCTGAACACACAGTACATCCACTTTCCTCCTTTGCATCATGTCAGCCAGCTCTCCTAGACTCATGCCTTTCCTCTTCTCTCTCTGCCTACGGACACGCCTCCCGCCTCTCCTTCTTTGACCAACAGTAGTCCAATTTCCACCAGCACCCTGTTGGCTAACAGCACTGATGGCAGTCGTTGTTAACCCGGGCCTCGACCGATCCTGTATCGAATTCTTATTTTTGACTTGCATGTTACATGTGGCATAGGTTTTACACTGGATGCCCTTCCTGACGCAACCCTCTGCATTTATCCGGGCTTGGGACCGGTGTGAGGATGAACACTGGCTTGTGCCCCCCCCGTCACGGCTACATTGAGTTTAAATGATTGTAAAGATTAAATATGAAAAAATAAGATATATATATATATATATATATATATATATATATATATATATATATATATATATTATGATATTTCAGTTTGGTTGAGTTTTAGAAGCTGGAATTTCATAATCTTTAGCTGGATTTTTCAGGTCAACAAATTTTTGTTCTAACTGGTTTATTGTTATTTAATTTTCCTTACAATTGGTTTACAGTGTTGTACTATTGAAATTATTATCATAGCAGTATTTCAGTAACTGCTTTAGTAACTGGTCAGACCAGACTGCATTTTTAGTCGGATCCTATCAAACACTCTTAGGACAAATGAACACAGCAATAGACTAAAGTTCTATTTGGCTAGTAGTACTTTATTAATCATATAATGAAGCAGTGATTAATATTTCTGACTGTTCTTATATGTACTGAAGAACACATACAGGAATATATATGCAGTCTAATCCACAAATTACACTTGTTGTCATGGTTACACTCCAGCACGCTCACCTAGATTCAGGAGCATAGATTGAAAATTGTGATTAAATTTTTGATCGGATCACCATTAACAGGCCTCTCACTACTGTATATGAACACCTGCTGCCTGGTCATGGCCAACCTTTCATTACCATGGTAACAAAATGTAGCATCGAGTGAGCTGGGGAACAAAACGCAGTGCTGCAGCAGGTCAGTCTACCAACATTGGAGAGCCACAAATCCAAGCACCTCAATTAGAATTCGAGCAACCTCAATATGACAAGACACCTCTAAGATGCCTCAAACATCCATCATCAAATATAAACACACACACACACACACACACACACACACACACACACACACACACACACACACACACACACACACACACACTAGAAATAAGAACATCGCTCTATCAGCTACACTATCTCAGCACAGTGCTTATTAGCCTGTTAATAATTTAACTTAGCTAATGTTACAAGGGTAGTATAATATAGTTAGCATCATGTCTGCCTCACCACAAGAAGGTCCTGGGTTCAAGTCCTGGCTTCTCAGGTGGTGTGAGTTTGAGTATAGTTGGTTGGTTGGATGTACCCTGCCTTCACCCAGTATCAGCTGAGATAAGCCAAAAGTAAGGATAAAGTGTTTTTTTTTTTCATGAAAATGAATGAATAATGTTACAAGTATACTTTGCCCTCCATAATTATTGCCCCCCCAATAAGATGTGTTAAAAGCCTTAAAATAAATCCAATTACAGAAGCTACTCTCAGACTAAAAACGTTCAACTTGAGTGACTTTTAAGGGGGAAAGATGCCTGACTAAGAAATACAGTAATTATTTTTCATAAAATCACCTGTTCCACAATTCATAGGAAATAAATATAAGTGAAGTATTTCTGTCTTTTCTACACTAGTTTATAAAGTTTATCATAGTATCTGGGAATATTTAATTAGTAATTAATCGCTTCCTGTTTCCCCGAGGTATAAATATGATGTGACACATAGGCCATTTCTCTTATACGCTCTTCAACATGGGAAAGACAAAGGAACACACCATTCATGTAAGGCAGATTTGTGTCAACCTTCACAAGTCAGGCAATGGCTACAAGAAAATAGCCCCTCGCCTGCAACTGCCCAAATCTACTGTCAGCGGAATCATCAAGAAGTTTAAAACAACTGGAACAGTGGTAACCAAGTCTGGATGAGAACGCAAGGTTATTTTGCCACCACACACAGTAATGAGGATGAGAAGAGAAATGTTCTCCAAAGCTCACTTTTATAGAAATGGTAGCATTTTGGGGTCCAAAACAGACACCCGGCACTAACTACATGCAAACAAGCTGTTTGGGAGCCCCCCAACTTTTTTTTTTTCCCCCTATATGCAAATATCTGGAGTTTGTTAAGCGGTCTTGAACTTCACTTGGGACCATGTGTTTTGGACACACTGCAACAATACAGCATGAAATTTTTTAGCATTGGATTGTTTATTCAGTTGTGGACACAGTGATATAAATTTCTGTACAGCTCCACTATTTGCATGAAACTCTGCATTTGTATGCAGTGAGTCAATAAATATAGTATAAATCGGCCTTTTGAGAGGAAACACAGTTTTTGTTAATTGTGGTTTAATTGGAGTAAACAGATGCACAAGTTTTTCATTTTGGATCATTAATGAATAACTCTAAGATGTAAGGTACCCCTTTGTGTTATAAGAACTCACAATTGTGAAAAAGGTCACCATTCCTTGAAGATATCATAACTAAATTTATGTCCAATATTTTCCTTAAAAAAACTTCCATAATATCCTGCATCATTAAAATCCATTTTAATAGCCTATTGTACATACACATTACATTCAACCAATAGGTTTGCACTTTATCAAACTATGCAAATTCATCAGATCTGAACACAAGGCAGAGATTGCAAATATGTATATGTATGTTGAATCTTAATGTGGAACAAGCATCAGCAAACATGATTCTTCCTGCCATGCTTGTCATTCTGACATGAAAATGCTGCAGAACGACTCTCACACGTCCTTGTAAAGTGTGCTATGATAACACCTGTCAGACAAACACGCATCCCAACAGCATAGCAATGAGTGTACACAGTGTGTGTGTGTGTGTGTGTGTGTGTGTGTGTGTGTGTGTGTGTGTGTGTGTGTGTGTGTGTATAATGTATGCACCGTTGCTGCTGCTGTCATCCACCAGGATGATCTCCCTCAGCAGGTGTGAGGGCGTCCGCCGCATTGCCGAGTGAATGGACCGCAGGATTACTGACAGAGCCTCATCCACAAAGATGAAGACAATGCTGATCTGAGGCAATCTGCCATGATAGGAGATGTTTCTGCACCTGAAGAGGAATAAAAGTGAAGAAGAGTAAATCTGTAAGTACAGGTAAAGGGACAGCTAAAGCTTATGGGCACTTCCCAAATTATTGGCACATAATGATAAACGTAAACTGTGTATATGCGACCCATCACCCGAAATGAGTCTTGATGCATTAAACTGACTTCTAGAGTAATTTAATCCTTCTTAAAAATCTTGTGAATAAATTAAGTAAACTTGAGGTACAATATCCATTTAGGCCACAGAGGAGTTTGATGAATAAAATCAATGAAGTAACTCCGAATAAGGTTGACATGGTAACATTAGTCTATATTTCAAGTCAAGACATATGGTGTGCTGTAAGAGCAGTGAACATTTATATACAGAACCTTCAATTTTGACACAATTTGTAACAGGAACAACATTAGCATTTGAAATAATGTGTGTGTGTGTGTGTGTGTGTGTGTGTGTGTGTGTGTGTGTGTGTGTGTGTGTGTGTGTGTGTGTGTGTGGTGGGGTGAGGGGTGTTGAAGAGTTAAAACATTCTTCAATCATTTTAAAATTGAGAGTTTCCTCCCTTTATATACTACCCTACAAAAAAAAAAAAAAAAAAAAAAAAAAAAAACCTTTTTGACTTTGTAATATTTTGGACCACCTTTAACCTTGATTACAGCACATAATCACCATGACATTGTTTCTTCAGTTGGTCAGATCGGCAACAGCTCAGCAACAGTAATATGGCAATACCATGAAGTCAGCTGTTGACAAGAATGTACCGAATGAGCAGGCTATCACATCAATGGACTTTCTCTTCCCTGATAGCATGGACATAGGATTTGTGGGCCAATTAGTGCATAAGGACAGCATCTCTTTAATGAGGATATGGTTCTGTCAGACTTAAAACTTAAAGGTAGAACCCCAACAGTGGAGAGTTCTTAAAATATGTTTTAAACTAGATTTGCATTCCTGATAGAAATATTATGCGTACAAAGCAAAAATATTTAAAAATTCAATTAATAGAGGTATGAAAATGGAGCAGAATGCTAGACAGTTTTGCACAGAAGGTGTCTTTGACCTGAGTGTTTTATTTTGGAAATTAAAAAAAAAGAAAAACTTTTTGGAAAAAGGATAATCAAAGAGCAATACGAGTGGAATATCAGTTTCAAAAGTCATGGCCTACTCATAGCCTTAGAAACATTAGTTTCTCTGCTAAGCAGGTTTTGAGTTTCTGATCCTGGAATAAAAATAATAATAAGAAAAAGTCTAGAAGAACAGTGATTTGCTTTGCAAGACCTACAATAAAAATCTTACAGAAAATGCTATGAGCAAAAGCAATACATTAATTTTAGTCACTTTAAAAATGGATATGTTTATAACAAATATGAAAACCTTATACTCAGGAGAAGTTACTGGAGATACACCGTGGAAGGAAACTAACCATAAAAATATCTAATTCCTATAAAAATATACCTTTGAGTATAAACGTATCCAATCAGTTTCCATTGTTTTTGGCAGTTTTACCCCATTTCTGTTCTGAAACAAACGCTTTTTTACGTATAAGAAAAATAATTTGATGTGCCTTCACATTCATTAATTCATGCTGAACACCAACTGGTGGTGTGTTTTTATTTCCGATATTGTACTAGCTATCACTAATATTAATATATTCTTCTTTTGTTGACATTGGAGTCTTTTTTTCTGATTTTTCATAAATCTTGTAAGTCAGTGGGTTATTATTCAATTATTCATCTGAAAGCATGCTATTCTGTAATGGCTATAAATTATTCAGTCCTGACAGATCCTCTGAGATTCATGTTGTAAGATAGCAAATGAATTCAGCTTGCTTGACATCACAGAGACATTCGTATACAAAATAGAAGAGTTATGATGTAAAGAGCAAATAAGAACTGAAGCTACAGGAACTAAGTGAACCAAATGGTCATGGGTTTATTTCTAGCTGACAGCATGTGTCACGTTCCAGACTTCCCTTGAGCAAAACTTAAGACTCAGCAAGTAAGCACATCTACTATAAGTCAGATAAATGACAGGATAGCAGAGTGACTGAAAGAGACAGAGTGTTATCGTTATGTCATGGAGTAGTAGTATTATGAATTAATGGGAGATATAGATAAAATCGGTCATTGTGTTATAACTAACCCACCCGTCTGGTCTGAGGTCAGGGATGGCTCTGTCCAGCGACAGGCGGTCACTGAGGTAAGCATTGTATCCATAATACTGGAACTTGTGCAGAGCAACACGGCGGCTTTCGGGCCCCAGGTCACGGCCCCAATGCAAGAACAGAGGAGAATCTGAGAGAGAAAGATCAGCTACATCCTCCTTCTGCGGCCTCTCTATACAGGGGACAAAGAAAAACAAGTAATTTATTGTACTTTTTTGTCAGGTTGAGTGATTTTAAGCCATTTACTTAAAGAAGCCCTCGCTAGATCCATCAGACATCAACAACAGACTGGTATCATTTCTTTCTTTCCTTTCTAAAATTCTTGAATGTGCTATTTATAACCAAATATTTTTTTTGTCTTTTGCAGAAAAACCTCCTTGACCCTAATCAATCTGGCATAAAGGTAGCACATTCCATAGAGACTGCACTCTTGGTTGTCACAGGGAAGTTACATGCTGCAAGATTAGCCAAGATGTCATCAGTCCTCATCCTCCTTGACCTTTCAGCAGCATTTGACATAGTCAACCACAAGACTCTCTTGTCCATCCTCAGGAGTCTAGGAATGTGTGGTGCAGTACGGCAGTGGTTTGCTTCCTTCCTGGAAGGTCGCTCATATGAGGTTACATGGACGGGATCCATGTCTTCTCCATGCCAACTGTACACTGACATTCCACAGGAATCAGTTCTTGGTCCACTTCTGTTCTTTTTATACTGGGTCGTTTAGTGATGTCATATGGGTTCTCATACCACTGCTATGAAGATGACACTCAACTTGTCCTCTCTTTTCCTCCCTCGGATACTGATGTTTCTGCCTGGATCTCTGCATGTTTAGCAATGATCTCATGGATGGCAGCTGACCACCTAAAGTTTAATCCCAGCAAGACTGAATTACTGTTCATCCCAGCTACTCATCCCCACATCAAGATCTTGCAATCTCCTTGAACAATGTTGTGATTTCTCATTCAGGCACTACAGTACAAAGGCTTGAACGAACCAAGGACAATTGCCTGTCCTTCTGTTTTCATATCACTAATCTTTCTGGGTCATGTTGATTTCTTCTCTTTAACATTCGAGGGGTTCGTCCATTTCTTTCCACTAAGGCCACTCAGATACTTTTTCAATCCTTTGTTATCTCAAGACTAGATTACTGCAACTCAATCCTGGCTGGTCTACCTTTGAGCACTATTCAACATCTGCAACTTATCCAGTATGCAGCTGCACAGCTTGTTTTCAACTATCCTAAATTTTCACACAGCACACCACTGCTATGCTCTCTCCACTGGCTTCCTGTAGCTGCTTGCATTAGATTAAAAACTCTAATGCTTGCATACAAAGGATTAAGCAGTTCAGATATTGAATAAATATATGAGCTTCCAGACATTCATTTATTTTCTGAACCACTTAATCCTAATTAGGGTCATGGGGAGGCTGGTGCCGATCTCAGTCAAATCTGGGCGAGGGCAGGGTACACCCTGAATGACTCGCCAAGCCATCATAGGGCAAAAAAATGCTGACAGCTATGCAGCCTACTCTTGATGAAAGTCAACAATGTCTCTTTAACATGCCTCTGGCCATAGTGAGAGACATGGCTGACCTTTGATAACCCAGTTAGCAACACGAGGGGGGTGGGGGCAGTGACAACCCATTGAGAGTGAGGCTTGAACCCCCAACCTTGGGATCAGTGATCCAGCACCTTACCACCAAGCCACCACGGCTCCTACAACGTCCAGACATGATTATTTAATTATTATTTAATTATTATTTAATTTTATATTATTTTGACCAGCCAGACTTTCTTTTAAAAAACCTTCCATTGCACCTTTTTCTCAACTCACAAACGGAATTTGTTTGTGTGAAACCAAAAGAGACAGTTAAAAAAAACAATAGTGAAAAAAATTACTCCGGTAAAAGCAAAATATGCCTCTACAAATGCAGGTAACTCAAAAGTGAAAAAGGTCAAATGATGTGGGTGTTTAATATTGTATGTTCATCATTGACCAACAAGTCTCAAAATGTACTGTGGGAAGTAATCGGTCATTAAAAAAGAACTTTTAAGTCACAACCATTGTGATCGTCTCCAAAAAGCAGTAAGATACTTTGCTGTGATGTGTGTGTGTGTGTGTGTGAGTGAGAGAGAGAGAGAGAGAGAGAGAGAGAGAGAGAGAGAGAGAGAGAGAGAGTGAGTTTGTGTATGTCATATCCCATCAACTACTAATTATTATCTGAAGATAGCAAGCCAATCAGATCATGCCATTGCTGTGTTCGGCATACTAACATACATTAACTCTACTGTGATAAACATCTTGCAAATAAAACGATAAAATAAACTAAACATATAGCATAAACCAAACAGCACAAACATACACAAAAAAATTCTATGAAAGTGGTTGCATAACAAGTTAAAAAAGACAGCAGTAAAGCACTGTAGTTTTTTGTTTTAGGGAAGTTTTTATATAAGAATATTAATTTTAGTACATCATTAAATACAGTGGTAACTCACTTTACGAAAGTCTCACCAAATGAAAAATACAGGTTACGAAACGAATTTTCCTAAAATTTTTGTCTCTGTATACGAAACAAGTTCATGTTACAAAAGTGTCATTTTAAAAATTCAAACGTACCATTCAAACATTAAAACGCACCATTCAAACATTCAAACAATGCACGAGCTGCTCTCCCATCAATGATGTTCAAACATCCCGCCCCGTTGGCCTCCCATTGGCTAACAACTGAGCTGTCGTTCATGTTGCTTTCACTCGAGCACCATCTTGGACAGATCTACCTGATGCCATCTTGGACAGGGATCCCATTGGCTAGGAGGGATGACGCAGCTACATCCCATTGCCTATCTCCCAACATACCGTCCCGCTGACCACCCATTGGCTAGGAGGGATGGCGCATCTCCCTCCCATTGGCTATTATGGAGCTAAATCTACCATGATGCTTGTCGTGTAAAGGACAGAGTTACTGTATTTTATGCTTTATTTCTTGACTCAGGCTTTTAACCTTCCATAAACATTTGTAAGATTATAACTCTGCTAAGAAGACATGGTCAACACACACACACACACACACACACACACACACACACACACACACACACACACACACACACACACGTGAGTTCCAGTGCGAGTGAGAAGAAGAAACGGGCTTGAGTGATATCACAAAGGAATATGGCCAAACCCGTCTACCATCGGGTACGATATTGAAGCAGAAGTAGGTCTTAGAAGGTATGCTTTTATAATTTTTAAAGGGTTTATGGTGTAGTATTGTGAGCTTTGGAACAAATCACGCGTTTTACATGTAAAATGCGCTTCAATTTACAAAAAAATGCAGGTTACGAAAAAGGCTCTGGAACGGATTAATTTCATAAAGTGAGGTATCACTGTATTATGTGTGAGAAAAACATATGCTTATTTATGTAAGCCACTAGGGTGTAAGTGATATTTTATAGAGATTGTAATTAGTTGGAAGGAAACTGAATGCGATTAGTTGCAACAACAACAAGAACTTTGATTACAATAATTAAATTCATTTTTAAATAATAATAATAATAATACATGGCAGGGTGCTGGACTACTGATTACTGATAAAGTTGGGGTTCAAGCCCTGCTATCAGAAGTTGTCACTGCTGTCCTACAGAGTGGCTGACTGAGTTATCAAAGGCTGGCCATGTCTCTCATTGTCTGTGGTGAGAGGCATATGGAAAAAAAAAAACCACATTGCTGATGAAAGCTGCCAGCATGTTTCTGCCCTTCAATGGCCTGGTGAGCTGTTCAGGGTGCACTCTGCCCTCACTCAGTCAGCCGAGATGGGTGCCAGCCTCCCTGTAATCATAATTAGGATTAATCGGTTCATAAAATTAATGAATGAGTAATACATTGCATGGTATGGCCTTATGGATGTAGACAAACAATTGTCACACCGAAGAACTTGCTGGACATCAAATTCCTTATTTATTCCAAATTATAGTTTAAATTTAACTTTCTGTCCTGTTCAAGTTTTCTGATGTTGTCGCAACAGGAGGGTTTACACATTGTGGTTTCCTAATAATATGACAAACTGCAAATTTTATGCATTTTGATTGTTTGGGTAATTTTTATGAGCATTTTTGTATAATTAAAATTATTTTACATCTTGATAGCAAAAAATAAATCAAATGCTCTGAAACTAAAAAATGAAAAAAAAAAAAAATAGTTTCAGACATATCACTGCATGGGTCTTCCACAGGCTCGTCAGACATATTACAGAGGTAATGCTAAAGTTATCTAAATGTAAGTTTTCTTACATGTGTGTAAAACATGAAGTACTTGGATGTGACAATGTTCTAAATAGTTCAGGGGTATCGAGGTGGTGCACATGTTTTAGAGGCGACGGTCTGGAAGGAGTTTAACTTTATTTATTCGATTATGAGTTTATATTTATTATCTCTTGTATTATAAGTTGTTCCACAACACTTTTGTTTTTCAGCAGATAAAAGTGTAAAACAGCAGTGGCTTTAGAGAAACCCTTTAGACCAGGGATCACCAACGTGGTGCCCGTGGGCACCAGGTAGCCCGCAAGGACACTATAAGTTGCCCGCGGACCTGTTCACTGCTAGTTTTAGGACAGGCCCACAGCTCCATAGCGCCACTCTCCATTGAGCTGCATCTAATTTTTTTGAATATATTTTAAATCAAATCAATATCTTCACATAGATAAATATCATTAATTATTAATGATAACATATAATTAAAGGTAAATTGAGCAAATTTGTAATTTCAGAGGTGTGTTTTGACCTGGTAGCCCTTCGCATTAATTGGTACCCAAGAAGTAGCTCTCGGTTTCAAAAAGGTCGGTGACCCCTGCTTTAGACCGTGACCCTAAAAGATAGCTCACTGTCTCCTGACAAGGGATTCAATCGAGCCTGAAGTTACACAGTAGTGACCTCAAGCTGCACACTGTTGTTCCACAATGCCTTCAAATACTGTTATATAACACATGCACGCACGCACACACACTCACACACACACACACACACACACACACACACACACACACAGACACACACACACACACAGGTACGTGTGTCTGTGTGTTGGTGCATTTGTGATATAACAAAGTTTGAACAGTGACGTTGTGTGTGCATGAGAGAGAGAGAGAGAGAGAGAGAGCGAGAATGTTTAGTATCTCTCTACAATATAATGAGATTTAAATTCAGTGTGTCATGATGACAATGATGTGAATATAGAATAATTCTGAGTCCATCTCATCTCTATTTGTAATAGGGTGGAAAAAAGTACTGCATGAATAGTTTTACTTATAAAAGAAAAGAAGCAATCCCAGCTCAACCATGTGTAACACAGAACAAAACACATGGCAAGAGGCTTTGATGAAGTTTTATTTGCTTGGGTTGTGAGCTAGAATGGGTTAATTTAAGAAGTACTGTATATGAAAGTTGTACTAGGGTTGCAGGGAGGCTAGAGGCCACTACAATCAAATCCAACAACATATTGAGTACATCCTGTACAGCTTGCCAGACTATTGCAGTTCCAACAAACAAACAATCATTCACACTCATACCTAGGGGCAGTAGCCAGAGGGGTGGAGACATGCAAACCCCACTCAAAAATATCCTCACTGAGCCCAAGGGCTCAAACTCAGGACCCTCTTGCTGTGAGGTGGACATGCTAAGCTAACCATTAGTGATAACCACCACATCACTGTGTCACTCTTTATTTATTTCAAGCAAGGTAGAATAGTGATTAGCATGTCTGCTCACAGCAAGAAGTGTCCTGGATTCAATTCCCAGGCTCAGCAAGGGTGATTTTGTATGGCGTTTACATGTCCCCTCTATGCTTGAGTGAATTTCCGCCGGGTACTCCTGTTTCCTATCATAGTCCAAGGACATGCATAGTAGGCTAATTGTTGATATTGATATTTTAGATTGACTCCAACTGTGAGTGCTAATGTTTGTGTTGCATTGTGTTGGGTCTCCTTAGCTGTTCAGGGTGTACCCTACTTTTGCCAGAGTGAACTAAGATAACTCCAGCATTCTGAGTGAGTATCTGAGGGTGTGTGTGTGTGTGTGTGTGTGTGTGTGTGTGTGTGTGTATATAACAAGACAGTTGTACAACATCCCGAGACCTGAGATATTTAGGGCGGATCTCATCCACCCCAGAGGTCGATCACCGAGGAGCTTTTGGAATATCTCAGCAACCTCAGCTCCAATTATTTGTGGACCCCCACCCAAACCCCTGGGTCTACCACCTCCACGGAGGGCGTGTTAGTGTGATTGATGAGGTCCTCGAAGTATTCCTTCCACCTCCCAATAACATCCTAATTTTAGATGAACAGCTCCTCATTTCCATTGTAAACAGTATTTGTATAGAACTGCTTCGCCTTCCTGAGGCGTCGGATGGTATACTGAACCTTTTTGAGGCCAACCAATAGGTGCTTTCCAGGCCCTCACCAAACACCCAAGATTTTGCATCAATGACATCGCGGGCTCCAGCACGTTTGACCTGCCAGTACCTGTCTGCTGCCACAGGAGTCCCAAAGGCCAATAATTTTCAACAGGTCTCCTTTTTCAGCTGGTTAGCCCTTCACTGCAGGCTTCCACCACCAAGTTTGGGGTTTACTGCCATGGCAGGTACCGATAGCTGTGGGCTGCCGCCTTAACAATGGAGGCATGAAACATGGCCCATTCAGATTCCATGTCTCCCGCCTCCTTCAAGATGTGGTTGGAGTTCTGCCAGATGTGAGCGTTAAAGGCCCCCTCTGACAGGTGACTCCGCCAAATGTTCCCAGTAGACCGTAACTATGTGTTTGGGCCTGCAGGATCTGAATGGTGGCCTTCCCCCTATTGGTGCCAGCTCACCGCCAGGTGGTGATTGGTTTGACAGCTCCACCCCTCTCTTCACCCGAGTGTTCAGAACATGCGACCACAAGTTTGGTGACATGAACTGCCAAGTGCACTGATGGACACCCTTATGTTTGAACATGGTGTTCATGATGGACAAACTGTGATGAGCAGAGAAGTCCAACAATGAAACATTATTCGGGTTCAGACTGGAGAGGCCATACCTACCAATCACCCTTTCAGGTCACACTATTATTGCCCAAGTGGGCGTTAAAGTTTCCCAGGACAACAAGTGAGTCCTCAGGGAAAGTGTTCTCCAAAACACCCCAAAAGACTCCACAAAGGGTGGGTACTTTGAACTGTCATTTGGTGCATAAGCAAAAACAGAAGTCAAGACCCACCCCTCCACCTGAAGGCAGAGGGAAGCTACGCTTTCATTATTTAGGCAAAACCCCAGCATGTGGGCACCAAGATGGGGAAACACAGATGCCCAAACTGGCTCACCGCCTCTCCCCATAAGCAACTCCAGAATAGAATAAGGTCCAGCCCCTCTCGAGATGGGTGCTTCCACAGCCCAAGGTATGTGTTGAAGTGGTTCCGACTATATCTAGTCAGTATCTCTCAACCTCACGCATCAGCTCAGGCTCCTTCCCTGCCAGAGAGGTGACATTCCATGTCCCAAGAATCAGAGTCAATACATGAGGATCTGTCCGACAGAACCCATGCCTTCAGCTGACCCCCAACTCACAATGTACTTGACCCTTATAGCCCCTTCCACAGGTGGTGGGTCCATGAGAGGGCAGACCCATGTCTTCTTTTCAGGCTGGGCCTGGCCAAGTTCCATCGGCAGAAGCCCAACCACCAAATGCTCACCTTGGAGCCCCTTCGCCAGGCCTGGCACCAGGGGAGACCCCGGTGACCCACGTCCGGGCAAAAGAAACTGTGACCTTATATGTTTCTCTATATAGGGGTCTTTTGAACCGTGCTTCGTTTGGACCTTCATCTTGGATCTGGTTGCTTTGGGTGACCCTACCAGGGGCATAATGTTCCTGACAATATAGCTCCTAGAATTATGAGGATATGCAAATCCCTCCACCACAATAAAGTGCAGGTTTAAAGAAATTAAAGAAATGTGAACATTAGACTGTTCAAAAAATAGCAGTTTCTGCATTCTTCTTTACAAACTCAAACATACACTGTACATACTAAACTCTTGATCAGACTCATTGCTGATCAAATGTTTTGCTGTGGCCCATAAAAACCAGATCAGCTGCTGGACAGGGACTGTAAATAACACAGTCAATGGTGTAACCCATTAAAAGTGTGCATCCTATTGCTGGGGCACAAATTTGATTCTGAATAATTCCAGAGTGGTCTGTACCTTTCGTCATGAAATGATCAGCTGTTATCACAGTTCCACTCAACAAAGTCAACTATGCTTGTCTTTAAACTTGTCCTTGAAACTTTTACTTCACTTTAATGCAAAGTTTAGAAGTCCTAGGTAGTGAGCAGGTTTTATTGTCCATTGGGTAATAAATACTCCCTGCGCTTGGCATCCTTTTAAGCTTGTTAAGCCATCGTAAAAACCACTCTGAGTGGTGGTAATAAAAGAGTATAAACTCTGCTGAATACTACACTTACATAACACATAGACCAGTTCTCTGTAGTCAAAACCCAGCTGAATAAATCTCAACTTCAGGCACAACCTGGCATACCTCTTATTTGAAGCCATTGCTATTAAAACTGAATATAAAACATAAAACCTGTCATTAGGGTCCACTGACAGCAAGTGTGATATTTTATTTAAGTCAACATCAATCAATAACAACTTAACGTACATCCACACAAGTTTCATTCATTCACTTCTGAACCACTCAGTCCTAATTTGGGTTACGGGGAGACTGGCGAACATTTCAGCCAACTCTCGGTGAGGGCTTTTTTTGTTTAAGTTTATTTTTGTTACTTAATACAATTTCAGATTCACACACCTCTTATGACATTATAATTATTATATAAAAAACTACTTAGTGTCTGTACAGAGAAATCTCAAGGTGGAGTACAGATCTAGCCAAAGGTCAATAAACAAGGGTCATAAATAGTTTATTATAAAACATTATAACCTTTAATTTCCTTCAGCCATTGTTCTTTGGCCACTTCAGAACAAGGTGCGTTTATCAGTGTCAGACAGGGTTTTGTTAGCTTTCAGCTACTTTCTTTTCCAGTGATGAACAAGAACTTCTCAATGAGCTTGTGGGAGATCGTAACCCATTCATTGCTTAGAATATTTTCAATAGACATTTTCTTGCAAAGAAAATACAGAATGCTTCTCTGGAAGCGGGTAAAAATAATGCAATTTGAACCTAGCTAACAGCTAACTTACTGGTCAGACACCCAACAGTCTGGAGCCATTATTTGTTTTGTTTTGCTACAAAGGCTCTACAAAAAAAAAAAAAAAAGCAAACTAAATTACGGAAACTAAAATTGCATTCTTTACTTTTACATTTCTAAAATGTGACAGGCAGCACAGTGGTGTAGTGGTTAGTATGTCTGCCTTAATGCAATATGGTCCTGGGTTAAAATCCTGGGCTTAGGAAGGAAATTTCTGTGTTCTGAAGTTTGCAAGCCCTTCTGCATTCATGGACTTGGATTAGGTTGTCCGTAACATGAGTCATTTAGTAGTTCTTATGAGCTACCTAATACTAATTAGGGTAGCAGGAAGAATGACGCCTATCTCAGCCGACTCTGATGAAGGTGGGGTACACACTGGAAAAGCTCACCAGGCCATTGCAGGGCCCTGGAAAATGAGTGACAGTAAATTCTGACAGTGGTTACACATGCTCTATCCAAACATACTTTAAAAATGCAAAATTCAGAGTCAGTGAACATCATAATCTGTACATTACTTTGGATGCCATTTTGAGTCAAGCATTTTATATGAGATAGATAAATATCTATTTGTATATAATACAACAGTGTGATCTGATTGGTTTGCACCTCTGTAAAATTAACAATTATGTGCAGAATGTGTGTGTGTGTGTGTGTGTGTGTGTGTGTGTGTGGGGGGTTGCCACTGTATAATCCCTAAAACAGGACATTGAATAAAGTCGATTTGTAAAGAGAAATTAGCCAAAATCAAAAAAACAGTTGGGGACAAACCAACTTATTTCTTACTGTAGATATCTTGATTACTCGCAAAAACTATGCAACTGAGTGCTGATGTGTGATAACTGTAGTTTTCCCCCTCTAAACAGTTCATTTTTGAACATAAATTTGTTTAGGATATTAATACATATTTATTAGTATAAAGACAAATCCAAAGTGGAAGTACATGAAATAACAAACATATGCGTCTTAAGTTTTATTTTTCCTCACTGTACAACTTATATATAGTGAATGTATTTATTATTAATATACGTACACTATTTCTGCAGATATTTATTTTTGTTTATTTCTGGTTTCTCACACACACACACACACACACACACACACACGCACACACACACGCTTTTGCATACTCTTTTTTTCAATATTTTTGATCATATTCTGTTATGGTCCGTGTTGTTGGGGGACTTTGAATTTGGTGGCTTTAACTCTCTCTCTCTAGCGCTGCAGGCTTGGTGGCTGACACATGCTGGCGGATTGAAATATGCACACCTGATCCTACTCCCCAATTTACCATGCTATGAAGACCCGCAGCGCACTCATCCCAGTGCTAGAAGATTGTTCCTTGTTTCACGTCTCTGTTCCCGTGTGATCTCTCTGGCTCCTGGTTCCAGCTCCATGCTCAACCAGTTACTCACGCCTTAGTTCCCTGTACTTAGTGTTTGCTGTGTTTTCCCTTCATCTCCAAGAGTTACCGTGCTTGCATCCAGCTTGAGTTTTTCCCCGTTAAAATAATAAACCAGCTCTGTGTCATCTTATACTGTCTCCTGCATTTCTGGGTCCAGCTGAAGGTCATTCTGTCACAATATTCCTTTTAATTATTTCATGCTTATACTTGATGTGTGAACATCCTGATGCAAAATTTCAAGCATAGGAGGAGTTCGGAGAGGGCCTGGAAAGCAATTATCGCTTGGCCTCAAAAAGGTTCTGGACACCATCCGACACCCCGGGAGGGGGAAGCAGTTCTCCACAAAATACTGTTTACAGTGGAAGTGGGGAGCTGCTCACTTCGACTGGGGGTGTTGTCAGGAGGTGGAAGGAATACTTCGAGAACCTCCTCAATCCCTCCAGGTGGAAGAGCTTGGGTAGGAGTCCACACATCACTGGAGCTGAGGTTGCTGAGGTAGTCAAAAAGCTCCTCGGTAGTTGAGCTCCGGGGGTGGATGAGATCCGGCCTGAATATCTCAGATCTCTAGATGTGGTAAGACTGTCTTGGTTGACATGTCTCTGCAACATCACATGGTGGTCATTAGGGGTCGTACCTCTGGATTGGCACACTGGAGTGATTGTCTCCCTTTTTAAAAAAAGGGGCCGGAAGGTGTGTTCCAATTATCATGGACTCACACTCCTCAGCCTTCCCAGGAAAGTCTATGCAGGGGTGCTGGAGAGAAGGATCTAACAGATGGTTGAATCTCCGATTCAGGAGGAAGAATGTGGTTTTATGTCCTGGCCGTGGCACTCTCAACCAACTCAATACACTCTACAGCACCCTGGAGGGGGCATGGGATTTGTAGATTTAGAGAAGGCTTTCGACTGTGTCCCTCAGGCTATCTTGTGGGGTGTGTGCTCCTGGAGTATGGTGTACTAGACCCGTTGCTATGGGCCATTCCGTCTCTGTATCAACAGACCCAGAGCTTGGTCCACATTGGTAACAACAGGTTGAATTTGTTTCCCGTGAGAGTTGGAATCTGCCAAGGCAGCCGTGGTGTTGAGGGGTTCTGGTTTGATGGCCATATTATCTCGTCTCTGCTTTTTGTGGCTTGTATGTCCTTTGGGCTTCGTTAATCCAGAACGTCCAGCTCTCATTGGAGCAATTCGCCACTGAGTGCGTGCAAAGTGGACAGGATCAGAAACAGCACCTCCAAGTCCAAGGGCATTATTCTCAGCCGGAAAAGGATGGAATGCACTCTTCAGGTCTGGATTGAGGTCCTGCATCAAGTGGAAGAGTTTAAGTTTCTCAGGATCTTGTTCACGAGTGGGGGAAAGTTGGAGCGGAGATCCACAGGTGAATCGATGCAACCTCTGCAGTAAAGCAGAGCTTGTAGTGGTCCGTCGTGGTGAAGACTGAACTGAGCCACAAGTCAAAGCTCTCAATTTAATTTACCAGTCGATCTACTGTATATTCCATCCCTTTGTGTAGTGACAAAAAAGAACAAGATCGTAGATTCAAATGGTTGAAATGAGCTTCCTTTGCAGGGTTGCAAGGCTCTCTCTTAGAGATCATGTGAAAAGCTCAACCATTCAGAAGGAGCTTGGAGTAGAACTGCTGCTCCTCTGTGTTGAATGGAGCCAGTCGAGGTGCCTCGGGAATCTGGTTAGAATACCTACAGAACGGCTCCCTGGTGTAGTGCTTTGGCACGTCCAACCTGGAAGAGACACCGGGGTCAACATAGAAGACGCTGCAGGGATTATGACTTTTGGCTGGTCTGGGAATGCCTCGTTGTATGCCAGGAAGAGCTGGAGGAAGTGGCTGGGGAGAGGGACGTCTGAACCTCACTGCTTAGGCTGCTGCCCCCGTGACCCGTCCCCAGATTAAGCAGAGGAAGATGATGATGACCTGATGTGGGTGTAGTAATATATACTCAACCATCTTGCTGTGTACCTTAGGAGGTTACCAAGATTCATTTGTTTGTATGTGATGCATATCTGTGAACAACTTCCTTATAAAGTCTGCTAAAGTACAATGGCAATTCTTGACATCAGTGCAGACCTCCTACAAAGTTAAGTACTGTATTTACTCTACTGTTGAAATACAGTAGGATTTGCTGCTCTGGATCAGCTCTCTGCACACACACACACACACACACACACACACACACACACACACACACACACATTATCCATCATGCCCAGAGATTTAGCCTGAAAGCTTGTCAATAGCAGCCAGAAGAGCTCACAGTCCAGTGTGGCCTCCTGCCCACATATAGACTTACAGTACACCAGGGGACAGCCTGAGCCTCTTCTCAGCTTAAGCAAAATAGTAGATGTAAAATGATTTCAGCTCTACAACACCAAGCTGTGCTGATATTAATTTTTTTTGGACATTTTTCTATGCATGGTCAATTATAATGATAAATTTATAAAATAAATATTACATTTATTTTAGATCTCTATTGTCCATCATCAGGTCCCTAATAAATTAAAGACTTCATTGCTGTGTTTAATCTGTGTACTTATTGTTGTATTTATTTATTAACCCAAATAACTGCCTCTGTAAGGTTAAGTGCGGAATTATTGGCACCCCTGACAAGAATATTGTTATGAGGAAACCCATACTTGTACTAATCTTGCACTGACCTTTATTTATTCATTCATTAATTTACTAAGCCACTTAGAATTAGAATCTGCTGCCCATCTTTCTCCGGACACTTTTTCAGGCCATTACAAGGTCAACACACACAACCATTCACATTTACATTTAGGGGAAATTTGTAATGGCCATTTAGCCTATTATACAAGTTTTTGAACTGTGGGAGGAAACCGGAGTATGCGGAGGAAATCCTTACGAACACGGGGAGTCACCCAAGCCTGAGAATCGTACCCAAGTCTTCTTGCTGTAAGGCGGATGTGCTAACCACTGTGGCACCATGTCACAGACCTTGATTTAAAGTTTACAAAAACATATTTGTTGAAGAATCTATATCCAGAAGTCATTATGTATTTTGCTTTTCTATAAAGCAAAATTAGACATACCACCTCTATGGAAGCCTGAAAGCTCCAGAGGTCTCTCACATATTGATAGCAGCTCGTTGATGGATGTAAATTATATACATTATCCCAAACATTAGGTTTTTATACCAAGAGGGAGCAGAGATTCTAGAGATAATGTAGAATCTTTGGAAAAGGATAGCGAGTGACTGGTTAATGAAATAACACACAGAGAGAGAGAGAGAGAGAGAGAGAGAGAGAGAGAGAGAGAGAGAGAGAGAGAGATTCCTGATTGGTCTCTCTTTCCTGCTCAGTAATCCTATCGGTTTTCTTTCAGGCAGAGCTCTCTCTAATCTATCAATTTAATATCTTGTCTAACATTGTGATGGCAGATTGCTTAAAAAATATGAACTTAACATTTTCTGAACTGCTTAATCCTAATTATGGTTGTTGGGCTTGTGGGGAGGCTGGAGCCCATATCAGCTGGCTCTGAATGAGAGCGAAGTACACCCTGGACAGCTCGCCAGGCCAACATAGGGCTATTAATTTATATAAATTCATATATAAATGTCATCAGCCTGTCTGGATTTATTTCGCAGTAATGAGTGGTGTCCCATGCATGCAGATTATTAAAAAAGCCTAAAAACTAAAATGAATGAAATCTAAAAATTAATCAAGAATCAGTAAGAGGAAGCTGTTTCCTGGGTTGTTATACATCATTAATTGCAACTATAAATCTTCAATAGCAACATAATCTTCAATACATAAAAAAGAAAACATCAAATAACTGTAATACTGCTTAAGACAGGTTGCAGTGAGATAGCATGAAACAATATGTTTTGGTTAAATACCGATCTCCAGAGTACATTATACAGGTAGCATCCCATAATTCTCAGCTGCACAGTCTGAAAGGCCAGACCCATTAAATATAGCTTGAATTTCTGGAATAATCGGTGTTTCACATGCTTTTATTATCACAGCTGCTGGATTGTACTTTTCAAAAACTAATCCCTAGTAATTGTTGCCTTGTTAAAAAGAACAACAAAAATCCTGATTATCATTCACTCCAGTATAACTTTAGCAGCTCTTCACACTTAGGAAAGCCAGAACAGTACTGTGGAGCAAGTGACAAATTTTGAATTAATACTAACAGCAAAGGTTTTTTAAGTGGAATGTGAATTGTGTTGCTTTCTTGGAATTTCAGGTAGTACACAGTGATACAGAGAAGTACAAGCCAAGGACAATCTCTTGCATGGCAATGCTATAGATGAGTCAATGTGGGTGAAGGATGGACATGACTTCCTGAAATCCTCCTTAAGGAGTGTGTGAGTGCATTACTGATAAGTGTGTTGTTTTAAATAATGAATGGGAGCGTTGGTCAGCACCCTCAATGCCAGGTATGTAATGCCTAGCTACAAACATGTCACCAATGCTGAAATGCCATGAGGTGTTATTCCCAAAAAACAAGAAAAAAAGAGAGAGTAATCAAATTTGATGGAAGCACAGTTTGGAGGGATCAATATTATTGAAAAAAAATCTGGACGACTTTAAAATTTTGTAATAGCTTGAAATTTCAAATCATAAAATATTAGGACAGCAACATTACAGATTAGTAAAGATTTTCATGAGTATAAAATCAAAAAATAAGTTTTTGCACACACACACACACACACACACACACACACACACACACACACACACACACACACACATACAATGGGTAACTGTATAGAGCCTTGAGCTATGCAAAATTGTATGGGAATGCATTTTCAGTACACTGTGTCCTCCAATTTCAGATCAAATGAGACCTTCAGAGAAAATAACTGCAAAAAATCTGCAAAGAAGCTGCACACACTAAACCAGGGATCACCAACGTGGTGCCCGTGGGCACCAGGTAGCCCGCAAGGACACTATAAGTTGCCCGCGGACCTGTTCACTGCTAGTTTTAGGACAGGCCCACAGCTCCATAGCGCCACTCTCCATTGAGCTGCATCTAATTTTTTTGAATATATTTTAAATCAAATCAATATCTTCACATAGATAAATATCATTAATTATTAATGATAACATATAATTAAAGGTAAATTGAGCAAATTTGTAATTTCAGAGGTGTGTTTTGACCTGGTAGCCCTTCGCATTAATTGGTACCCAAGAAGTAGCTCTCGGTTTCAAAAAGGTCGGTGACCCCTGCACTAAACCATACAGTTCGCTTTAAAATATAACAACATGCTGCTTGGTTTCTAACTCCAGTGATCCCTCCCCTCTCTTTGAACATTAGAACATGACAGAGAACCTGAACAGGCTGTGAAGTGAACTTCTTGTCAGTGGAGAAGGTCACGCTGTCAGTGAGAGCTGCTATGTAAGCACCGGTTCCATGTTGTAGAAATGAAAAAGACACCTGATAGCTTTGCCCTTTTTAGAAGGAAATCAAAGGGTCATTAGAGAATCCACAGAACACAGAGTGGATGTTGTGTGTCAGGGGTCACAGAAGCAACATATTCATCCAGAATACAAAGGCTTGAAAAGTGACAGGGTTCTGTGATCAAATGTATAAAAACTGAAGCCTCCTTTTTTATGTTATGTAATTAATTAAATGGACTTTAGTGTGATTACTGGGGTGCTAAAAGATTGTGTGTCTGAATTCACCCTGCTATTAAATGAGAATATGACCAAGGATGTTCATTCGTTTGTGCATCATTTGTACAGAAAAAAAAAATAATTGTGCTCAAACAGGTTTAGTTTCACTATTAAATGTTTTAATGATCTGTAACATCACCCAGCACCTTGTTAAAATCCAAAGGACTCCAAACACATCTTATTTGTGAAAAATACTCACTAAAAACATGTGCTTAATTTTTCTTATTACAAACAGTAACCCAAATCCAAGTACTATATAATCTTTAGTAACTTAAGAAACTAGAGCACCAGGAAAGTACAAACCTCCACCAAGCATAGAAAAAAACCCATATAAATTAAAATGCCAAAAGTTGTATTATCTCGTGATGTTAAAAAATTCATGGGATCCAGTATTTCATTTTGATCATATCCAAAATCTAGTGGCGGTTCCTTGTCCATAAGCCTCACCTCTGGTAGACACATCATAAAAATGAACTCATAAATATTTGTGTTACCTACTAAAAAACAAACACACACACTGTGGGTTGAAGTGGAGGAATATCATGGTATCAAGCACCACTGGGGGCGCTGTGTGTTTTGAACCCATGAACTGAGGAAGGTTTATGGCCTGCCAGTCTGAAATGTCATGACGTCATGGTCTTCCCTAAAGCTTATGCAAATGGTTGGACTTCCCTATCAAGTACTCAGATTCATTATTGATAATTAACCGCATGAATCTTTGCAATGTTGTGTTCACATAAAAAATAGCTGCTGTTCAAATAAAAAAATCAAAATGATGTTCATTTGAAAGTGAGAATTGATGCAAGACAAAATACAACCTTGTATGACATTCCTGTGGCAATTGAATGAAAATGTGGTGTCAGGATATGCATGGGTATATATGCAAATTGTGTGCATTTAACACAGAAATAAAATGAATATTGTAAGAAAACTGTACGATTATGAGTACATAAGATGACCAAAAGAGTCCATGAAATTCTTATATCTCTCATAACAAAGCCGTAGGACATTGTACGGCATCAGAACAAATCTAGAAAATGTACCTAAAATCAATAATTACCAACAAACATGCTCAAAATTCAATGACAGGGCTATTCAGTTGCAGTGAGTTCAGAATACCATACCAACAACTGTCCAATGAATGTATATATTTTTTGTTGTAAACCTGTTAATATCTGTTGTGTGATGTATGTGACAGGGGCTTAAAGCATGGCTTGTACCTGTGGCACTAATCGCTGAAATTTATTATTCATTTAATTTCTCGGTATAGTTTAATTACTTAATATTCAGCATACAGAAAATAGCATTTGATTCTAGATATCCTGTCATGTTGCTTGGAATTTCTTTCTTTTTTGAAAATATGTTGTCTTCTTCTCCTTTCGGCTGATCCCTTCAGGAGTCAACACAGCGAATCATCTGCCTCCATCTCACCCTATCCTCTGAATCTTCTTCTCTTACACCAACCCCCTTCATGTCCTCCTTCACCACATCCATAAATCTTCTCTTTGGTCTTCCTCTAGGCCTTCTGCATGGTAGTTCCAACCTCAGCATCCTACTACCAATATACTCATTATCCCTGCTCTGTACATGTCCAAACCATCTCAATCTAGCCTCTCTGACTTTGTCTCCAAAACATCTTACATGTGCTGTCCATCTGATGTACTCATTCCTGATCCTATCCATCCTTGTTACTCCCAAAGAGAACCTCAACATTTTCATCCCTGCTACCTCCAGCTCTGCCTTTGCCCCAGTGCCACTGTTTTTAAACCATACAACAACGCTGGCCTCAACACAGTCTTGTACAAGTTTCCTTTCATTCTTGCTGATACCTTACTATCACACATCACACCGGACCCTTTTCTCCAACCATTTCAACCTGCTTGTACACGCTTCTTCACCTCTTTTCCACACTCTCCATTGCTCTGGATTGTTGAGCCGAAGTACTTAAAATCCTCCACCTTCCTTATCTCTGCTCCCTGTAACCTCACCGTTCCTCTTGGGCCCTTGTCGTTCACACATTCTGTCTTACTCAGGCTAACCTTCATTCCCCTCCTTTCCACGGCATACCTCCACTTCTCTAGATTTTCCTGCACTTGTTCACTGCTCTCACTACAGATCACAATGTCATCTGCAAACATCATAGTCCATGGAGATTCTTATCTAACTTCGTCTGTCAGCCTGTCCATCACCATAGCAAACAAGAAGGGGCTCATAGCTGACTCTTGTTGCAGTCCCACCTCCACCTTGAACTCTTCTGTCACACCGACAGCACACCTCACCACTGTCTTACATCTCTCATACATGTCCTGCACCACTCTAGTATACTTCTCTGCCACTCCAGACTTCCTCATGCAATACCACAGTTCCTCTTGCGACACTGTGTCATATGCTTTCTCTAGATCCAGAAAGGCACAATGCAGCTCCCTCTGACCTTCTCTGTATGTCTCTATTAACATCTTCAAAGCAAACACTGCATCTGTGGTGCTCTTTCTTGGCATGAAACCAAACTGTTGTTCACAAATGCTGATATCTGCCCTTAGTCTATCTCCACTATTCTTTTCCATAACTTAATCGTATGGCTCATCAACTTTATCCCTCTGTAGTTGGCACAACTCTGCACATCTCCCTTGTTCTTAAAAATGGGAACCATCACTCTTGTCCTCCATTCCTCTGGCATCCTCTCACTCTCTAAGACCTTGTTGAATGTTCTTGTCAGAAAATATACTGCTACCTCTCCTAAACACTTCCATACCTTCACCGGTATGTCATCAGGACCAACTGCCTTTCCACTCTTCATCTTCTTCAATGTCCTCCTCACTTCACCCTTACTAATCTTTGCTACTTCCAGGTCTTCAACGGTCACTTCTACTCTTTTTTCTGTCTCATTTTCCTCATTCATCAGCTCTTCAAAGTACTCTTTCCATCTTCCCAGCACACTTCTGTCGTTAGTCAATACATTTCCCATTCTGTCCTTCATCACTCTAACTTGCTGCATGTCCTTCCCATCTCCATTTCTGTGCTCTGCCAACCTGTATAAATCATTTTCTCCCTCCTTACTGTCCAACCTATCATACAAGTCATCATACGCTCTCTGTTTGGCCTTTGACTACGCTACCTTTGCCTTACGCTGTGTATCCCTGTACTCCTGTTTACTCTCTTCAGTCCTCTCAATGTCCCACTTTTCTTAGCTAACCTCTTCCTTTGTACACACTCCTACACTTCCTCATTCCACCATCAAGTCTCCTTATCTACTTTCCTTCCAGAGGACACACCAAGTACTCTCCTACCTGTCTCCCTGATCACATTAGCTGTAGTTGTCCAGTCATCTGGAAACACTTCCTGGCCAACCAAAGCCTGTTTCAACTCCTCCTTGAAGACAACCCAACCTCTTCCTTCTTTCAGATTCCACCACTTTGTCTTTTGCTCTGCTCTCCCCGGTGGTGTCGGGGGTTCCAGGAAGGGACATCCTGATCTTACTGGGGGACTTCAATGTGATCACTGGTACTAACCGGGATGGCTACGAAGCATGTGTCAGTCCTCACGAATCTGGACACCACGATGAAAGCGCCTTAATTCTTCTTGACTTCGCAAAAAGTTGGGGCTTAAGGATTGCTGGCTCGTAGTTCCAGAGATCGGATCCGCGACGCTGGACTTGCTACTCCAACGACAGTGTCACTAGGAAGGAGATCGTCCATGTTCTCTTCGGTAGTTGCTGGCGGCTGGTCCAGAACTGCTGTGTCTTCAGAAGTGTCTAGCTCTTTTCGGGAGACCACGGGCTTCTGGTGGCAACTCTGAAGATCCCTTCAGGCGCCCTGAGAAAGCCCCGGCTCGTCAAATACTTGACGTAATCCGACTCGGGGACCCTGATGTGGCTTCGGAGTTCGGCAGTAGGCTTGGGGAATCCCTGGAGGATCTGGACGCGGGTGCAGACATGGAGGCTCTCTGGGCTGGTTTCAGAGACTGCATCCTGGATGTGTTCCATGTCTGCATAATGGGGTCGCCCAGACGACAGGGAACGGCCATCTCCTCTGAGACCATCGACGTCATCGAGAGAGCGAGACAGGCTCGACTCGACGGCAGAGTTGGACTGGCCAGGGACCTGAAGCGCGAAGCTGTCAAGGCGGTGCGAAGAGATCGGGAGGCTGCGGTCAGCGATCTCTGTGAGACGGTCGAGGGCCACTTGAATTCGAATGACTCTCGCCTCGCTTACAGGGTGTTGCAGAGCCTCTGTTCCTCTCGGTCCACATCGCAATGCCAGACGGTGAAAGCTGCAGATGGGTAGTGTCCTTACCGAGGAATCTGAAGTGAGGACTCGTTGGGCCGAGTACTTTGAGGAGTTATATCGTGCTGACCCTCCCGCCCGGAGCCTGGGGATGCTGAAACTCTTGTTGCCGACCCTCCCCCAGGCTGCGACCCGCCAACTCTTGAGGAAACTCGGAGGGCAGTGTGGCACTTGGTAAATGGCAAATCTGCGGGAGTTTGTGGTATTCACGTGGAAATGCTTAAGGCGAGAGGTGAGGCCATCCTCAGGTGGCTGTTCATTCTCGTGTGCTCCGTGTGGAGTACTGGTGTCATCTCAACTGACTGGAAATGGGGCATTGTTGTCCCGATCTGGAAGGGGAAGGGTGATACCAGAGAATGCAACAGTTACTGGGGGGTTACTCTTCTCTCAGTTCTGGGCAAGGTCTTCACACGGATTCTACTGGACAGGATCCGACAGCAGTTTCTAGTGCACCAGCGCCCTGAACAGTTCGGGTTTACACCAAAGAGGTCTACTGTTGACCGCATCATGGCGCTCCGCGTCCTATCTGAGCGCTTGTGGGAGTTTGATAGGGGGATCCTTGCCGCCTATGTAGACTTTCGCAAGGCGTTCAACTCGGTGGATAGGGAGGCCCTCTGGGGCATACTTCGTCTACGTGGGATCCCATCAGCTCTGGTCCGGCTGATATTGTTGCTGTGTTCTGGGACAGAGGTGTGGGGGCTCCACCTCTGACTTATTTTCGGTCGAGACCGGAGTGAGGCAGGGGTGTGTTCTGTCCCCCACTCTCTTCAGTACTGCAATGGACTGGATCATGGTGGTGGTATCGGGTGGATCGGACTGCGGTGTGTCGTTCGGTGAAGTTCGGATTACTGATCTGGACTTTGCCGATGACACAGTGATCTTCACGGAGATGGTGGATATCCTGACGGAGACTCTCTGTTCGCTGGGTGAGGAGGCGGAACCGCTTGGTTTGCAAGTCTCCTGGATCAAAACTAAGATCCAGGCTTTTGGTGATCTCTTGGATGCTGCTGTTGACTCGATCGCTGTGGGTCATGAAAGAGTAAAGATCGTGTAGTCTTTCACTTATCTTGGCAGTGTGGTCCATTGTTCCACTGATTGCAGGGCCAAGATCAATCGTCGACTTGGACTAGCCTACGGGGCGATGAACTCGCTGGACAGGACCATGTGGCGGTCGAGGTATCTGAGCAGGCAGACGAAAGCCCGAGTCTTTCACTCCCTTGTGTTCCACGTCTTGCTCTACTCAAGCGAGACATGGACGTTCACGGTTGAGCTTGGACGACGACTGGACTGCTTTGTTACGACTTCCCTTCGCTACATCTTCGGATACCACTGGTGGGACTTTGTTACCAACAGGAAGGTGCTCGGGGATGCGGGGATGGTAAGAATAACCTGCTTGATCCGCGACCGTCTGCTGCACTACTATGGGCACTTGGCGCGTTTCCCGCCTTCGGACCCAGCACACCGGATCCTGTCCGTTTGGGATCCTAGGGGCTGGAGCCAATCGGAGGGACAGCCTCGTGCGACGTGGTTGTTGCAGCTGAGGGCTGCCCTGCCGGGGGGTATGGGCCCTGTACAGGCCTGGTCGATCGCCAGGAGATGGCCGGATGAGTGGAGGCGGCTGGTGGATGCAGCGAAGTGCCGTCCGGGTGCATGTTCTCATACCTGACCTGACCTAAGCTTCTAGCCTTGCTATGTTTCCACCTGGTCTCCTGAACACACAGTATGTCCACCTTCCTCCTCTGCATCATGTCAGCCAGCTCTTTACCGTTTTTTGTCATTGTTCCAACATTCTAAGTCCCTACTCTCAGTTCTAGACTCATGCCTTTCCTCTTCTCTCTCTGCGTATGGACACGCCTCCCGCCTCTCCTTCTTCGACCAACAGTAGTCCAATTTCCATTGGCACCCTATTGGTTAACAGCACTGATGGCGGTCGTTGTTATTCCAGGCCTTGAGCGATCCGGTATGAAATTTGTTTTTATGATTTGCATTTCACTTTTTTTTGGCACAAATTTTACAACGGCTGCCCTTCCTGACGCAGCAATCTGCATTTATTTGGGCTTGGGACCGGCGTGAGGATGAACACTGGCTTGTGCCCCCCCCCCCCACCCCCCACGGCTGCATCCTCGCGGCCTCACATGTTGTGACATATGAAAAAAAGTTGAGTTCATGTAATGGTTACATTAACAGCATTTGGCACACGCTCTTATCCAGAGCATCTTACAATTACCACTTTTAAACAACTTGAGTAATTGAGAGTTAAGGACCTTGTTCAAGGGCTCAACAGTGGTGACTGAACCACTGACCTTTGGATTAGTAACCCATTGCATTAACCACTAAGCCACCACTGCTGTTACATGTGGAATTTTGGATGTTTTCTTCACATAATTTACTTATTATGGTTGACGTATTAATAAAATAAACAGATGGTTTGGTTGGTTAAAATGCAGCATTTTGTGAATGAAATAATGTGGTTGCTATGTAAATATCAGGTAATGAAGCTAGACTTACTTAATATTATGCCACAATCAAGAAAAATCATAGATGATGGGGCAATTTTGCTTTAAAAAAAAAGGAATCCATTATACCATAGAAAAACCTGACATCAGACATGGAAAGATGTAAAGGGAAGTGGAAAAGTTATTATTGGTCACAGTGTCATCGGCGATTCTCTTGTTTTTGACTTGTGGACAACTATCAACTGTGGGCAACTGTGGACAAGGTGTGCTGCTTGGTTAAAACAAAACCTGCAGTCACACGGCCCTTTGTAGAATGAGTTTGCCTTTGCCCTTCCCTCACCCCTCACATCACAGCCCTTGTCCACAGCCTTGTCACTTTTCGGCAAAGTTTCCATCAAAAGTCTCTTCATAAATGTCACTTGGTCCAGAATTCAGTTGCCCATATCATTACCGGAACCCCCTCCATCCACCACATCAGTCCTGCCCTCCAGCAGCTTTACTGGCTCCAATTAAATTTCATATTAATTTTAAAACTCTCCTGCTAACTTTTAAAGCCATGCATAACCTTGCCCATCAATATCTGTCTGAACTCCTTCATGTTTTCATGCCCACTCGCTCCCTCAGATCTTCCTCCTCTATTCACCTATCTGTCCCCTCTTCCAGTCTTAGTACCACAGGAAGCAGAACATTCAGCTGCTTTAGAACTCATTACCACCTGACCTTAGGAACACCACATCTTTCCCCCACTTTAAATCTGGACTTAAACCCCACCTATTTCAAATTGCCTATTCTACCTGATTTAAAAACTCGATTTTTAAAAAAATATTGCCTATTTTGTGTATATTTTCTGTTTGTTTATTTGTTTTGATCTGTATGGTGAACTTGAGTACCAAGAAAGGCATCTTTAAATAAAATGTATTATTATTCATTATTATTATTAATCTTTTAGCACCAGTCAGTTAAACCTTAACAATGGATAGTGAATGTGTACTAAAATTCATTTTCTAAGCTGCTTAATCCTAATTAAGATCATGAGGAGGCTGTGTCTCACCCAACTCTGGGCGAGGACGGGGTAAACCCAGGGCAGCTCGCCAGGTCATCGCAGGGCCATCACACACATACAACCATTCATACACTCACACCTACTAGCAATTTGAAACAACCAGCTAGCCTACTGTGCATGTTTTTAGACTGTGGGAGAAAACCGGCCTGCCAGAGGAAACCCAAAAAAGCACAAAGAGAACATGCAAACTCCACACAGAAATGCCAAGCTGGAAATCAAACTTAGTCCCTCTTGGTATGAGGCAGATATGCTAATCACTATGCCACTCTGTAGCCCATACAAAAACTAACATGCAAAATATTTGATGATCCCGAATACCCTCTCATTCAAACTTCAGATTTCATAAAAAGCTGGCAATTCATCCAAATGTGCTGTCACTGTGAGGAAAAAGTCAGAG